>CM029657.1:10433633-10837520 GCA_017311315.1 Dendrocalamus latiflorus | reverse complement strand
TATCAGTAGTACATCCTTTAGATTCAACATGTCAAAAGGTTTGTTTGGGAATGTACCCGTAGAAGTATTCCGGAAATCTGCCCCTGGCGCTCTCCTCTATCTTCTGAGCAAAATCTAGTCGTGTAGATGAAAGGATTAGACAGCCGAGATGAACTTGTGTAAATGGGCAGAGATATATCTGCAGCGTTCAAATCAAGCAAATTGTTGACGTGCCTTACTGTCTCTAGGGCTTTTGTCCTGAGAGACTTTCAAGTTTGGGAGCAAAGGTCCGTTCAGATCGATCTCACCAATTTGATCACCTTGTGCTTGTGGTCTGACTAGCTTTAGGCTGAAGAGTGCTAATTTTGTTAGCTTAAGTATCTAGCCTTATTTTATAAAATATAGTTGATGCAATCTGAACTTGATGATTTTCATATTTCTTTAAATGAAGATTTTAAATATCATTAGAAAAAAGTTTGAACAATCATTCACTCATTCCTAATTACAGTATCAATCTTACAGGTGGTATCAGAGCCTAGTTAAGCCTTTTCTTATAGTTATTAATCAGTTTTAAGAGTCATGATATTAGACAGGTATTTCACCAAGCCACCCATCTTTGATGGGGTCGACTTTCCATATTGGAAGGCGAGGGTGATTATATAAGATCAAGGTTATTCAATCTAGGAAAAGGTCAAGAGTTCCTATGTTGTCCTTGTTGATGACCAGATAGCTTCAACAAATCTTCCGTTTTGAGAGTTCAAAGTTTTCAAATCATGTCTACAAACTATCTAAAGCCTTGTATGGTCTTAATCAAGCCCATAGAGTTGATATGATGGACTTAAGTCATTTCTGTTGAAAAATAATTTTCAAATGGGCAAAGTAGATATGACACTGTTCACCCTCAGGCATGGTAGTGATATTCTCTTGATTCAAATCTATATGGATGACATTATTTTCGGTGGCTCATCTCATGCCTTAGATTAAGGATAATTTGTGGATAAGGTAGAAAAGCCAACAAATTTTATTAGGACGTAAATAAGATTATTTAAGATTTAATATTTGATTATTTACCACACATGAACAACTAATGTGTCCTTGTTATTTAGTCCAAAACTAATTAGTAATTTTTAAAAGGTATTAGTAAAAAATGATCTTGGTTAAATATCTACAATTCCATAAAGGATATTAGGTGTCATGTCTAGCTCTAAAAATAAGTATTTGAATTAAAAAGTATACAGTCTTCTTTAAGGCTTAAATTGCACTAAACAACAACTAAAGATACCTAAATAGCAACCTTTAATCAAAAGGATGTTTTTAAGTAGGAATGCCATGTTAGAAAAATATATATGTGGCAATTATAATAAAGTAACCCCTAGGTCATCTGGTGATTAAAAGTATTTTACCCAATGTAGCTATGTAAATAATAGCAATCATTAGCGTGTCATCGATAAATAAACCTTAACCGTAGATTTAATCAAATATTGATATTAAAGTATAACCTGGTAGGGCATGCTCGGTCCTAGATAAGTAAATTTAAATAACAAAAAAATAATAATAATAACACTATAATGGTAACTAAAATGCACATAAAATATCTGCGATGCCTAAACCGAACGACAACTTTAACTAAATTCATGTTGGCATGTCTATTAAAATCCCTATGTCATTCATAATTAAGATAATCTCACAAATATATAGATACTCTAAAGTAAACATGTAACCATTAACACGAGTAATTAGGGCCACATAAAATGATGCATATCAAGCTTTGCTCAGATGGCTACGTTTGAACTAAAATTTGAAATGAAACTAAGCTTAATGGTAGCTAAAGTATAAGCAGAATAAAAATAGTGCCATTAACTAAATCATAACACTAGCTTTAGTACATAGTAACATTGAGCATAGTTGTATATATAGCAAGCTGGGACTCGTATAAATAGACCCTAATTCAAATTAAACATAGCCTAGTGATAATTGGAAGTACATAAAATATCATACCATAAAATGCTATAAACGTAGACTATAAGATTAACTCGGTAAGCTAAATTGCAGACATACTTATATATATGTATATCATATGCCCTGGAAATTACCGCTCAACAAAATAATACCCAGCTATACTTGCACCCCGATTCATAGGTCCAAAGAAATAATAAAAGCGATTATTAATAACAAGATCGAGTCATCGTATTCTACCATCGGCCTTGCCTCAAATCACACGAATCACCCATTAACTCAAAGTAATACTAAATTGAGTTTATTCGGATTTATTTGGATCTTTTGAGTTACTTGCTTTTATTTGGATTCAGTCATTTGTCGCGTAATTAGAAACTGGAGTCCTGAAGATTCTATGGATCAAGTAAGACCGAGATCGATGAAGACCAGGAATTAAAGATCATCGCATGAGACAACTTGGTGTGAGTTCAAGACCGCGGTAAACCGCGCCATGCGAGTCAATACTTTGATCATATCGAACCTACACTTTCCTGCAAATTACTTTTGCTTAAGATATCAAATTACATGCTATTATTTTATGTGCAAGTATATGTTGATTTGAAATGCTAGTTATATGCCCATTATTCAACCTGATAATATTGTACCACCTTGGATTACTGGGATATGTGAACCTTGTCACCCTAGTGGAAAAATTAAAATGGTTAGCTTTTGAAAATAAGTCCTTAATTATATGCTATGCTTAGCACTGCTTAGAAACTCGAGGGCAATAAAATGCCCCAAGCATCACTTTTAATCATGAAAAACTAATTTGGACAGTCATGGTGGGAATGACTGATATATTTTGACATGGTTATTTTATGCTCCCAAAAACCCCAACTTGCTTAAATATCTGGGCGGATGGTTCGATGGTGTGAGTGTGTGGTGCAGTAGAAGCACAAAAGGGTTAGTGGTAGAACCGCCCAGATACCACTAAGAACTGAATCTTGTCATGACATCCTGTGTAAAACAGTACAACCACAAATCTGCAAAGTGCAACTTGGCTAAGTAAATTTATCGAAATTCCCGGACTCATCTCACTGGTAGTGGAAGGAAGTGGATACGCAAAGGCAAGAGAAGGCCTAAAGGGACACCAAGTGGAGGGTGTAGTTTCCCAGCTGTACTAGCGTTGTGGGAAATGGAGCCCGGCTGCGTTAGTGACTGCGGGGAACATCCCGTGCATAGATGGGACCCACCGCAAGTGGGACAAGCCCATAAGGTGAGCTGACAAAAGGGGCTAGATATTTCGAACAGTTATTGTGATGGTTTGCTCAACCACATGGCTAAGGAATCGTGTGAGGCAACGAGTTGATTGTCTCTTGTGGTGAAAGTGTACAACCTCTGCAGAGTCAAAACTATTCTAATAGTCGTGCCCACGGTCAAAGGTGGACATGGGAACTTAACCAGATATAGTTCTATTTCGAAAACATTTATGGGTGGGATTGGAAAATTGAAGGGCTACGGAAGGCCCAAGTTTGGATTGTCCTGGGTGTCGCCCCAGTGGTATTGTAAGCGGTTATAACGATGAAAGATAAGCGTATGGTGCAGATGCCATGTAACGGTGGATGGAAATCTGGATCACTATTATGGATATCACATTCTTTTCACTCATTATGATTCAGTTTAAACTGCTAGGTCTCAGGATATTCCTACGTATTATATTTCAAATGCAATTTATGGCAAATAAAATAACCCGAGCCTTCCTTTGATAAGCCATGCATACTATGTATTTGCATTCTGTGTGTTGGCTCGCGGAGCACGGTGGTTTGTGCTCACACTCGCTCTCACAACAAATCCAGAACCAAGAATCAGATCGCTACGCTTCGGCAATACTTTTGATCATGATGGCGAAGGAGATGAAGATGCCAAGGGCTAGGTCGCGAACCTCCAGTTGGCTGCCTGTGCGCATGTCCTGAAGGTCCCACCTGTGTGCTTCATTCCGTGCTGCAATTAATTGATTTCGGCCTAACCGACCCATGAGTAAGTCTACCAATTTAAGCTTCCACATGATATGAAATTTGATATCCATTTCTGTAACTGTGAGCACTATCTACTGATCCAGGGAATAGTGCAGTATAATCATAGAGGATTCCGGAGTATAAATTCTGGTTCCTACACCGTTGGTATCAGACTATGGAGGATATACTGGCTAAGGGATCAGCTCAAGAGCTTGACACTAAAGACCTCCACCTGCCCGCGGCCAAGGAGCTGAGCACCTTTGCTGAAGCAAACACTGAAGACTGCTGGCGCAAGGCAATGATCGAGGAGCTTCGGTGCATCGAAGAGAACCAGACTTGGGAGCTCGCAACACTCCCGACTGGCCACCGTCCAATTGGAGTCAAGTGGGTTTTCAAGGTGAAGAAGAATGAGAAAGAGGAGGTCATCAAGCATAAAGCCCGGCTGGTCGCTAAAGGCTATGTTCAGCGCCAGGGGATTGATTAGATGAGGTTTTCGCTCCGGTGGCCAGGATGGAATCAGTGCGTCTTCTTCTTGCCATGGCTGCGCGTGAAGGCTGGATTGTGCATCACTTGGATGTAAAATCCGCTTTTCTGAATGGAGAATTGACACCGAGGATGTCTATATCACCCAGCCACCCGGTTTTGTGAATGGTAAACATCCTGACAAAGTGCTCAAGTTGAAGAAAGCACTGTATGGTTTGAGACAGGCGCCTCGGGCTTGGAACGTCAAATTGTACAGTTGCTTAGTTCAGCTTGGGTTCAAGCAAAGTGTGTTAGAGCATGTGGTGTATACTCGCGGTGAAGTGGCTCCACGGCTCATCGTCGCCGTCTATGTCGATGATCTGCTGATTACCGGTGCAAACGAGGCTGAGGTTGGTAAATTCAAAGCTGAGATGCATACTCTTTTCAAGATGAGTGACCTGGGTGTTCTCTCTTACTATCTTGGAATAGAAGTTCATCAGCACAAGACCGGGATCACCATCAGTGTTGGATCGCAATCGGCAACAGAAGGGGGGTGAATGGTGCCTGATTCAAATTCGCCCCTCAAAAGTACCCACTAGCAAGACTTCTCTCCAATAGCTACAAAAAGCTATGAAGAGATAAGTTCATGCCTCTGGAACGTCAAACACACAGAAAGAAAGACAAGGCAAATACAGGAGACAAAGGGGCAACAACCAAACCAAAAGACAGCGCAAGCGGCAAGGGGGCCGGTCTGACCGTTACATAGCCGCCGGTCAGACCGCCCAAGCCACACCGGTCTGACCGCCCCAATAAGCCCGGTCTAACCGCCATTGAACATCTGGTCTGACCACCCCTCGAAAATCAGAGCACCTGAAAAACTGACAGCAAAAATTGTGGACTTCAAACTGCAGAACAATTGGAGGTTCAACTCTGGATTTCTTTGCCCAGAACAGTGAGTCCACAACCTGAATAGCCAAAGAAGCCTAGGAAACCTAAAGAAACCAACTCAAAGCCAAGAATTTCAGATTTGGGGTAAAAACTGAAAACTTACATAGAGCTGCCCAAAAATCCAAATTCCCGGTCAATCTTTAATCCTTTGAGCATGAAACTTGGAGAATACCTAGAGAATAGCCTTGAGACTCTGGGACTCAAATTTGGGCACAATCTTTCAGGGGAAATTGAAAAACATCTCAAACCCTAGAAATGGAAAACAGAGGGAGACATGAGCGCAGGAAGGGGAGAAATGAGATTCTTGTGATTCAATCAATTTGCTCTTGGGAGAACCTGACCAAACGGTCTAAAGACATCATCCCATCACAAAGCAACCCATTTTTCAACTCCTCAGCAAGAATCAAACCCTAGAACACGAAATTCCAAAATCAACAGAGAGCAAGAAAACGAAGCAGAGAACAGGAAGTCAGTCCATCTCAAATAAAATCATCTTGGATTGATATTGAGGAAGAGAGATACATGATTACATAGAGTATCAACTCATACCATCCCTACAACCCCATACATGCTTAGAGAAATCAAGAACTCATCTCTCCTTCTCACAAGCTCATGAACAACCAAGAATAGGGAGGCTACGGGAGACAAAACACTGCTCTCTCTCAACCACTAAAGCCTAAAGCAAAACAACCTCTCCAAAGGCTATTTTAACTAAAGCAAAACCCTAACTCTCTCCCAAAGCAATGCATACAACCAGCAACTCTTTCCTATTTATAGCCTTTGGCTAACGGGTCTCCAACCCGATATGCCCGCTAAATCCCGAACGGAACCGCCTCTACCTGTGCAACTTTGAGCTTTTACCGAAACGCTCCTCCTGCACCTTCCGGGAAGCTTCCGCGTTCCTTGTCGTCCAAGCCTCGCAACCACCTCGAGTCCTCGCCGTCTTCGACACATCCCGACCGTTCTGACCTCGACACCGCCTGTGCCTAGTCCGGTCACCTCGTGCTTCACCACGACTCCGCCTCGACGTCCTGCGGCCATCACAGACAAGAAACACATCACATAGCACCGCTCGACACATATAATCACAATTAGCATTAATGAATCGCACTTAAACATAAAAGGAGCCCAAACCTGTCAAATCAACAGAATATACATCCTAAGCACTTTGACTAGGTTTGACCAAGTCCGACCGAAGCCGATTGCACCGTGCAACGACATGGTCCAAACCACTCAAACCAAATTCGACTCTCCTAAACCTGATGTCAATTACTCATCACACAAACGGGGTCACCTCCATATGGTCTCTCAATCAGTCAATCAGCGTATGCTCGGAAACTACTTGAAAGCAGTGGGATGGATCGGTGCAATCCACGCCAAGGCCCCATGGAAGCTAGGTTGAAGCTCAGCAAAGAGGGAGTTGGAAAATCGGTGGATGCCACTCAACATCGGAGTATTGTGGGAGCACTACGGTATTTGATGCATACTCGCCCGGACATCACTTATGCAGTGGGTTACGTGAGAATATTCATGGCAGCGCCAAAGGAGGATCATCTCGCTGCAGTGAAGCATATCCTGCGCTATGGTGCTGGGACTCTGAACTTTGATTGCCAGTATCCGAGAAAGAAAGAAGAACACATTGCACTGAAGGGATTCAGTGATAGTGACTTGGGAGGCGACGTCGATGATCACAAAAGTACATCAGGGGTGTTCTTTTTCTGCAGCCAAAGCCCAATCAGTTAGCAAACCCAGAAACAGAAAGTTGTCGCATTGTCTTCGTGTGAGGCGGAATATATTGCAGCAACTACTGCAGCATGTCAAGGAATATGGTTGGCAAGATTGCTGAGTGATCTCACTGGAAAATCAACTCAAGTGGTTGATCTGAAAATAGACAATATGTTGACAATCTCACTTTGCAACAACCCTGTTTTCCATGACAGGAGTAAACATATTGGAACCCGATACCATTTCATCCAGGACTGCATCGAGTCGGGAAAGATTGAGGTGAGTCATGTCAGAACAGAAGAACAGCTCGCCGATCTGCTGACAAAACCACTTGGGAAAATCAGGTTTCAAGCTCTACGAGCACAGGTTGGAGTCGCTGAAGTTAGTAGGCTGCGTCAGGATTAGTGGGAGGAATGAAGTCTTCAGTAATCCTGTGCAGGACTTTGCTGGATTTCCGTCAGTTAGCCGTTGTCGGTTTTTCGTCAGAAGTCAATTTTTTCAGTTTCGTTTTCTATTTTGACTCCCGATTGAATCGGTCCTGTTAGGAGCGAGTTTGTAGGGATTTATTTCCATTTTAATTAGCTGTTTTTACGGTATGATCTGTTTGTAATGGTTAGTATTTACGTTGTGTATTCTATTGGCTATAATAAAGCTTGGAGAGAAAACTGAAAAGCTGCTTCAGTCTTGCTGCACAATACGTTGTCTTCAGAGATTCAGTTTACCATTCCACTTTTGTGTGCGTGTGAGTTCGATTGATTTCCGGAGTTTTAGCTGACATTTGGTATCAGAGCCTCATGTTCGAGTGCCTGTGATGTCATACTCCGGATCTCTTCCACCACGACGTTCCACTTCAACGCCGCCTATCGGTAGACGCAATGATGCAAGCGGCAGCCAGGCTGGCCACGCTGGAGCAGGACTCACCCGTGCGTTGGGCGACTGGAATTCCAGTCGTCCAACCGTTCGGTGATTGGAGCTCCAATCGTCCAACGCTCGGGCGACAGCAATAATTCGCTCAACGGCCAGCGGATTGAGATTTGGTCATCTGACCGTTGGACGATAGGCTCCGGTCATCCTCCTGTTTGGTGACTGGATTTTATTTGTGTAAAAAAAATTTTACAGATATATTTCTAAAATTCTAAATAAAAATGAATTGTTCGTAAAAAAAATTCGTCGGTTCACGTCAGGAGCTGAAGGCATTAAACACTTTGTTTCAGGAGACGGACCCCACGCGCAGGCGCACACGCGGCATGCAACCGCTCGGGCGGTCGGCAACGCGCGCACGCCACCTCCGTCACTGCACGCCATAGGAGGTCGGCAAGCCAGTGGACCCAAGTAGGAGGCGATGTGCATGCGGCTGGCCTGAGGAAGGAGTCAAGGAACTGGGCCCTGCGTGCATGTAGGACTGTAGGACAGTAGGAGGCAGCAGAGAAAAGAGAAGCGGCAACAGTAGCTGGCAGCTGGCCAGCCCAGGAAGACCTCACGCACATAATTCAGCAGGGGGCAGTGGACTCCACGGCAAGGGTCAGTGGGTCCCACGGAGGAAAAAACAGGACGCACCCTGAACGAAGAGGCAGGCGAGCGTCACGACTCACGAGCAAGAAAATTCAATGAAATCATCAGGTACGGAAGCGCAGCAAAGGGCGACCGAGACCGAGACCGAGACCGAGACCGCGATCCAGCAGGACGCGTTAAATCGTGTTGCCATACAGGTGCGGAAACGAGAGAAGATCGGTATGATGTGAAAAAACAAGAGTGATGGTTAGAAATGATCTTGTTTCTTTTTGTTAGTTATATCTGAGTAGTATATAGTATAGAAAGGAAAGAAAACTAAGCGTGTGTTTGGTTTGGAGGCAGTAGGGGTAGAATGACTCTATCCCTGTTTTTAGGACGGGACCGTTTTCGTTCTTTGTTTGGTTGTAAGGGATAGGACCATCCCCGTTTTTTGTTTGGTTCTGGGACATCAAAATATAGGATGAGTCATCCGACGTGTGGGGCCTTTTTGTCATCTTCTTGTTTTTGAGAGGTGAGGAAGAGGGACGAGCCCATCCCCTCGTTTTTGAGGGATGGGGGCATTCTCGATTTAGGGGAATATTCCTGGGATATTCCCCAAAGGGATGGACTCTGTCCCTGCTGACTCCAATCCAAACAGGTCCAAATCTGGGATCGCCCCATCCCTACCCTATTATCCCTAGAACCAAACACACCCTAAGTCGGTGGTAGAATCCGTTTTCTAGTCATATAAAAAGACTTGATAAGACAGAGTTGAGTCTTGTAAGAAGGTACAAAGAAAAAGAGAAGAAATTGTAACGACTGGAAACAAAAAATACAGAAAAGTAGAGTGCTTTTGTGTCATAGAATATCAACTTATGTTGTCGCTGCCATACTCAAAGACCAAAGGAGACGCGAGTATCAGAGGAGGTTGAAAGATTACGAGTAACTAGAGTACTCGAAGATCATGAGTACTACAGCGCTCCTAGCTTACGAGTTTCATACCCAAGAAGTCGAAGCGTTTAAGTGTCAACCAATCGAAACTCACAAGCATAGAGCTATCAAAGTTTGATTATGTGCTATCAGGTCGAAGTTCAAGTACATGCTGAGTGATCGAAGTCAATAAGTGTGTGCAAACCGGTCGAAGCTACGACTACATGTTAACCGATCAAAGCATTTGCCTATATGATATCTGGTCAAAGTTCGAGTCTGAGTGCTGAGCGGTCGTAATCAACAATTGGACCAACAACCTCGGCCTCCCTCTTGCTGAAGAACGGGATGGGGCCACGTTGATTGTCTTGGCGAGGCTCTGCATGCACATCTCTAGCTCGTGGATTTCCTTGAGCAGGTCACAAGATTGTGCCTGTCCTTGTGCTCGCAATTCTTGTGACAGAAACACATTGTGCTGTGTTAAAAAGACTCGCGATCCGGCATGGAATCTGCTCTATCAAATACAGCTCCATCTGAATCAATCATACAGAAAACAAACTAAGAAAGAATTGATACGATAAACAGCCATCCACGTTTGTAGCACACTAGTATGCCTGTATTTAGTCCCTGCCGACAACACTCGCCATAGTGCCAGTGCAAGCAGCGGTGGTGCAACGAGCCGAGTGGCCACGGCACTGAGGCGGGGTTAACATCCAAAATTTTGTAATAAACTAAAAAGCCAATTTTCATGGATTTCAAAATCTTTTGTTAATTTTTTTTATGGATTCCAATTCTATATGATATTCAGAAAGACCAAAATTTTGAAAACAAATCACTTGAACTCAAATGCTTGAAGTGGTTTTCTGTGTAAATTTCAAAACATGGAATATATAATGAATTTGAACTAAACTCAAATGAACTTCTGAAAATTCTAAATTCATTTCAAACTGCAGAAGCCCATCCCCGCCGCCGTCAGCCATGCGTCACCACCTCAACCACCCGAGAACACGCCGCCGTCGCCTCAATAGTGCCCCCACAAATTCACACTGCGAATTTCACTACCCTCGCATCAAAAGATTGGCCCTAGTCAAATAGCATTGTTGATTAACCACCGCTTTCTAGGGCATTTTTGCCTTCCACAAACGTTGATTAATATTCCTAAACCACATTGTCACCATGGACGACTCATCCGGTCAGTTGGTCACCATGGACTCATAAATTGTGTGATCACAAGACACACCAGACAAGGCGTGTCATTTGTACCACAATGGAGAGGGAGGCGTTTGAATGCCTGGGGTGTAAAGTTATTAGATCCAAGCTTAACCACACACATCCATCACTGAAGATCTCAAGAAGTTCGTCCTCGACAAATTGTTAGACTTTGGAATAGGGGAACAGCAGGACTGGAACTTTGCCAGCACCCGTGGCGAGTTATCGACGGTGTGGATTTCCCCACAAGCGTGCTCATCTGGCACATTGCAACAGACATATGCTGCTACTTGAGAGACGATGCCAGCACGGATTCTGATTCTGATCAAATGAAGAGGAGTAGAGAGTTATCAAATTACCTCGTCTTCAAGTGCGGTGTGATGCTTACAAGCAACACCCAGTTTGTACATCGCAAAGCTCATGATAAAATGGAGAAAATTTTTGCAAGTAAACAGTCTCAACATGATAATCTAGACGAGAAGAAAGCTGTTATGATGGTGTTTGAAGCCAAAGAACGATGAACGACGACCGGTCAACACGGATGATGCTACCTCCAGCAGCACTCAACCGGTAACTCATCTGGAACTTAGAGACAAAATATGATAGCTGTTGATTCTCCAGTGTTGCCTCCTTTCTCGTTCACGTGATGTGCAACAGTAGGAATCTTTTCCTTGACATGCAATTGGTGTGGGAGGCAGCTGGCCAGGAACACCTCACGCACATATAAGGGCATCTCCAACAGTTCGAGATACTAGTTAGCTCTGAGCCTACTGAAAAAGTCAGTTCCTTCGTGTCTATCTCTAAGACTGGCTCATGGTGTTTTTAATGCTCCGTTGTATTTATAGGAAGTCCTGATCAACTACACATCATCTTTGTAGCTCTTTGTGTGGAGGCTATTTCAAAGACTCAGTGCTCACTAGAAATAAGTCTCATCTCAGTTTGCCAAGCAAAGAGTTTACAACTTCATCTCAGCATAATGACATGGACTAGCTTATAGTAAGACAATGCACAGTTGACACAACTATGAGCAATTACTTAATTTTTGACCAAATTGAAGACAACAATAAGACATTAAAAGTACAAAGTCCATGTTACTAAATGAACCAGCTGACATGAGCACCATGCAAGGCCACGCTCATGGTATTTTTGGCTATTCTTAAATAAGAAAACTAATAGCAACACGCCTCTTTCATTCAGGATACAAAATAGATAGAAGCGCTAGCTGCATTTGTTGAGGAAGAAACACCAAAAGTCCTAAATAATTTGATAGAGACTGTAGTTGTCCACTACATCCTGTTAGAGAAAGTAAAATGGATAAGGTTAAACATCACAGTCACAAGCATTATATAGCAAAGGCTATTAGTTTAAATACTTCTAAATTAGCAACTCGAATTACAAGAACTAGCATCTGCAGGACATCTAGTCACAACGCATACCTGATAATCACACTTCCAGTCACCAAACAGCCAACATTCCCCTGAAAGAAATAGATCCAATATTAAATGACAATGATCAATCTTGTGACAAAACATTAAACAAGAAATGGATGCTAAAGCTTACATAGAAATGTAATAAGAACAAATTAGTTATTTTTCCTGCGTAGAAATCGTTGCCAAATATGCTCAATTAAGTCCTCTTTCAGTTGGGCATGGATTGGTTGAGAACGAATTGCAGCATTTCTACGTCGAACGTCATCAAGGCATGGGTGATTGTTACTGCCTGTTTGTACTTCTGGTGGAAGAGTAATTGATGCCCCTGGGGCATCATTCAAGTCAATAGGACGCTCAGCCATTGCGGCTCCCTCATCTTCCACAATCATGTTATGGAGAATAACACAAGTTTTCATGATTTTTCTAAGGATTTTGAGGCTCCATGATCGTGATGGACGGCGCACAATGTTAAAGCGAGCTTGCAGCACCCCAAAAGCACGCTCCACATCTTTCCTTGCCCCTTCTTGTTCACTTGCATACACCTGGTGCTTCTCTAGTTGAGGGGACCTTATAGACTTTACAAGGGCTGCCCATTCTGGATAAATTCCATCTGCAAGATAATATCCGGTGTTGTACTGCCTTCCATTCACATAAAACTGAACTCGGGGGGCTTCACCTTTTATCGCTTCAATAAACAGAGGAGACTGGTTGAGAACATTGATGTCGTTGTTCGACCCAGCGACACCAAAGAAGGCATGCCAAATACGAAGGTCATATGACGCTACTGCTTCAAGGATGAGTGTTGGGACTCCATAGCGACCGGTGGTATATTGCCCCTTCCATGCCGTTGGGCAATTTTCCCACCGCCAATGCATGCAGTCAATGCTGCCTAGCATTCCAGGAAATCCACGAGATTCTCCAACTTGGAGCAAACGCTCAACATCATCAACTCTGGGGTTTCGCAAGTACTCATCACCGAATACCTCGATCACCCCAGTCACAAACTTTTCCAAGCACTCTAGTGCAGTGCTCTCAGCAACCTTCAAGTTTTCATCAAGCATATCAGCAGCAGTCCCATATGCAAGCATGCGGATTGCTGCTGTACACTTCTGCAAAGGTGATAGCCCTAGGCGTTTAGTACAATTTGCCCTTTGAGTGAAATAGGGAGACCAATTGCCTAGGGCGTCCACGATGCGTAGAAAAACATGCCTTCTCATTCGAAATCTTCTACGAAAAATTGCATCAGAGTAGAGAGGATCTTCAGCAAAGTAATCAGCCACAAGTTGTTTATGAGCCCCTTCATGGTTCCTGTTGATGTATTTTCTTGTGCCACTTCGACGCCTAGATGGACCAGCTTCAAGTTTGGCCTTAATCTTTGCTTGAATCCGTCTACCAAAAGAGTCAAGGACACTTTCCTCGGCCATGAACTCTTCTAAAGTGTTTGTCTCTGTAGAATCTATGGAATCATCAGATTGATCTGACATGGTTGGAGAAAGTGTAGAAAGGAATACAAAGGAAAAAGAGCTCAAATGGACAAGAGTGTTGGTTTGAATGGAAAGAAAATACAGATGGAAAGAGTTCAACTGGGCTGCAATATATAGATGCAGCCTGCATAGAAGTACAACCTAGGAGTAATTATATTTTGAAACTGCAAGCTGAATGCATGGTTATTTACAGCACATTGAAACTGCAAGCTGACTACATGGTTATTCACAATGCATGTACACTGCATGGTTATTTACAGCACATTGAAACTGCAAGCTGACTACATGATTATTTGCAGCACATTTAAAGGACATGTTGACTGACTACTGTAATTAGCTAACAGTAAAAAAATGTAGATAAGAAGAACGTAAAGATCAATTACAGGGATAATGTTGACTGACTAATTAATTTACTAGATAACAATTTGGATTTGATTACTACTGTAATTAGCTAACAGTAAAAAAATGTAGATAATGCAAGTACCTCATTTAGTATTGCCAACTAACTTGTCCCTCATAATCTTCAAGCCTATCGTGTGCTCAACTTTCATCTCTTCACTCATCTCCTTAGTATCCATACTCAGCAGTTTTTGATATGATTCTAGCAAAACAGACTCCCTCTTAAGGCTTGCTACTTTAACCTTTGAATCAGAAATGCGTTGTTGGGTCTCTAAGAATTGTTCTTGTCGTTTTGTAGCTGCAGCCTGAATATCCATGTATTTCTTCATTTCTTCGTCCAAACTAGCATCATCGTTCTTGGCTTTGCCTCTCTCTTTGCGTAGCTTCTTTGCTTGTTTTGTTCCTATCGGACGCTCCTTTTCTGTAGCATCTTCTAGTGTGTCTGTGATCCTCCTCACCTCACCTTCTTCATCAAACCTCCTTTTGCTCGACTTATCAAGCTCGTCCAATACTGCAAGCCACTTGGGTTCATCACGAAGAACCTTCCAGCAATGCAAAACTGTGAATGGACCTTCCTTAGGAAAGTCATCCACATAAAATTGCATAGCCGTGTCTCTCAATTGATCATCCGACTGTCCACTAGTATAAATTGAGCAAGCCTTTGCCCAAGAGGCACAGAAAAATCCTACCCATCTCTTAACTCTTTGCCATCGATCTTTGAGATGTTTTACTTCTCTTTTACGATTAGCGGGTGTAGTACTGTTGTACAGTTCAACTACATCTCCCTAGTAGCTCTCATTTTTCTTCCCATTCCCATTGATTGGATCATTAGAATGGTGCAACCAGGCACTCACCTAGATATATTTAGCACACAAGATTACTCATAGCTTGATATATTGTTGGAGATAAAAGAAAGTTGAACATAATTTCAGAAATTAGATATCTAGCATACAGGATCACAATTTTACTTACCAATCGCAAGTCCTCATCCTTTTCCCATACAAGACGTTTTGCAGTCCTACCATCATCGCCATCATCTATGTTAATAACAGGTTTGGCTTTTGTTCTTTTTGCATCAGGTTGAGTGTCTGAATCAGTGCCCGATGCTGAAACACTCATGTTGCATGTAGGTGGCCAGGGTGCCGGGAACGAAACATGAGGTGCAAAAATTGGTTGCTGGCCATTTTGAAAATAGCTTAAAAAACCACCAGGTGGGCACAAATCCATACCACTGTAAAATTAGATATTCAGCAAATCCACACCACTAAAAAAATTAGATAATCATTTGCCTAATTGTACAACTTATTAATCAATATAGTGTATACTGACTAAATCAATATAGTCATCGGTACTCAATTAGGATGACGAATCTTGTGACGAGAAAAGAAAGAAAAATGTATAGAAACTCACCAATCTGGTGGTCCAACACTGAAGGGGTTGGTTTGTGGTAGAGATCCAGTCCACCATGCTGGAAATCAACGAGAGCAATGATTGAGAAGAAGAAAGAGGTATCAGAAGTGTAGACATACGAGAGGTAGGATTCAGATGCAAACAAAAAAAAATCATTAACAATAGATGAAGGAAGATGTTACCTGCTTGGCTTGCGGTAGGTGGAGCCATGGCGTTGCTCGTGGACTGAAGGGCAGTGACGCCTGGACAAGAAGGAGCGACCGCAGATGCAGCCTGAAGTGGCGGCGGAGCTACCTCCCGCTTGGACCGGTGGTTCATCCCGAGCTTGGAGATTGAATTTAGGCTAAACTCGAGTTAGGTTTTGTGGTTAGATCTGGGCAGAGAAGAAGGGGGAAAGGAGTAAAAGGAGAGGGCACCTCCCTTCCTTTCGTGCGCAAAGAGTAAATCGGAAGCACAAGCGCGCAGCAGGCGGGGCGGGAAGGAGATTCGCGCGCGAAGGTACAGGCGGGAAGGGAGGCTTCGTGCGCGCGGAAAGGAACTCCAGTGTGAAGATTTTGGGGAGGGAGCAGCTGATCCGAGCCGAGGGAGAAGAGACGGCATCAGACGATAACACTCGCTTTTCCACCCTCGTTTTTCGAGCGAGCCTAGCGCAGGAATACTCGCTAGTTGGTTTGCTTTTTCTCTTTCTCTTCCCTCCGCGTAGGATGCACGCTGATGTGGACAGGCTCTAAGCTATCTGACTTGGCACTGTTGGAGACGCCCTAATAGTACAGCAAGGGGACAGTGGACCCCACGGCAAGGGTCAGTGGGTCCCACGGAAGAAAAAACAGGACGCACCCTGACAGAAGAGGCAGGCAGAGCGTCACGAGCAAGAGCATCCAATGAAATCATCAGATACGGAAGCGCAGCAAAGGGCGACCGAGACCGAGCAGGACGCGTTAAATCGTGTTGCCATACATACAGGTAGGGGTGCAAATGGGTCGGGTTTTTCCCGACCGATCCGGTATCGAATCCGGTTGGTAGCGAATTTGGTAAACTGGGTTGGTATCCGGTCGGATTCGGTTTCGGATACGTGTATACGGATTCGGTAGCGGATTCGGTATCGTTAATATCCGACCGTATAGCTTCGGTATTCGGTATATCGGATATTATCCGAATAGGATCCGATTAAGTATCCGAACAAAATGCTCCCAGTCTCCCGAAGTCCCGAGTCTCCCGCTCCCGCTCACGCCTCGCGAAAATATCAGAGTCCAGCGCCGCGCTTGCCGCTTGGGGGTCCACGCGAAATCCCAAAATCGCCCCCAGGCCCCAGCAACGCACGGCCCCTGGCGCCTGCGGCCTGCCTCGCGCACCAGAGGGCAGAGGAACCCACCCAGGGGCATTCCCACAATCCCACGCGAATACAACACGGCCACGGGAGCCTCTTCCTTGCGCTAGGGCAGCCATAGAGGGAGTCGCCGTTCCCCGGCCGACGGCGAGCGAGCGAGGAGAGAGCGGTGACCGGGTGACCTCGGCGACGAGGGGAAGGCAAGGAGGACCGCGAGGGTGCCCGTCCGACGGCACCAGCGAGGGGAATGCGTGGAGAATCGCGAGGGGAAGGCTTTGAGGGGCGAGACCGGTGACTGGGCGACCGCGGCGACGAGGCTTCGACGGGAGGCCGGCCGACGGTGGCAGCAACGGGATCCCCTGTTTCCTCGAAGGAATCCTCTGGTCTTATTCGTCTCCCTCAACTTTGGTCTGTCTTCCTGCCCCAAAACTGACAGTATGAACCAAACCGGTTGGATCTGTGATAGCTGTTGGTAGATCCGATTGATTTATGGTTATTCCCCATCGCTGTTCATTTATAGGCTTACTGCTGAACATTGATGTTCATGAAACACTGCTACTAGATGTATATTTGATAGATGTTGGTAGATCGTTGATAGTTTGGTCACTCCCCATTCATACTTGCTGTTCATGGTTACTAGTTTCTTGAGGCTGCACACTTGATGTGAAATACTTCCTGTTCATGGCTACTCCCCAAGTCCCCATTCGTAATTGTTGCTGTGAAATATTCGCCGTTCATGGTTATTCCTCATTCATAATTGTTGCTCTATATTTTCTGGTTTGCTATTTCATTTTGCTTCTCAATTAGTACATGATCACACTAGGAGAAAGATGATGATTGCTGCATCTGTGGAGTGTGGCTGCTGCTTTGTTAACTACCTTGTGTGATGTTTGGGTTAGAATTCCCTCCAGTGAGTACAAGTTGTTTTGCTGAAGCTTCATTCCAAAAATTGTTCACTTAACTTCACACATCATAGAATTCTACCACCATTTAATGTTATCTTATTTGGTAAGTTAGTTTACCACCAACATCATCACTGAACTATACATTGTGGTCTTATGTATCTTTTCATTCTAGAATGATAGCCTTCCTGATACAAAGATGTATGTGTTGTACTGTTGTAATATTTGCGGTATATGTGAGCCTTCCTCTCTCTTTTATGTGAGCTATACTTTGATCTATATGGAGTGGCCGTCATTTTATTATGTGACCAGTGACCATGTATGCATCTTGATTAGCTCTTCTCTATTGTGATTTGTAGCATATCTGCAGTTGTGAATTGTGATGGCATCTGGAAGTGCAAGTGTAAGTGATAATGTGGGTGTAGTTGCATCTCGTGAAGTGCCAACTGAATGTCAAGAGATACTGTCTATTGGAAGTGGCACGCAAGAGAATGTAGTACAACATGAGGATGTTGAGCCTAGTGCAAAGAGGCAAAAGAAGAGTACATCAGCTGTTTGGGATGAGTACACTAGGAGTACAAAGACGGTTGAAGAGAATGGGAAGAATGTTGTTCAACATTGGGCACAATGCAACCATTGCAAGTACAGTGCAAGATGTGAGACCATAAATGGTACATCATGTTTTTGGAATCATTTGAAGAAAAAACATAACATCCGTCCAGGCCAGCAACAACTCAAAGTAGAAACAAATCGTGAAAACAATATCACTGTCATTGAACCGTACAGGTATGATCAAGAAGCTAGCTTGAGAAAATTTTATTTGGCGATTATCATGCATGAGTACCCTTTCAATATTGTTGAGCATGAATATTTTGTTGACTTCATCAAATCCCTACGCCCTAATTTTCCAATCAAGAGCCGCACCACTGTTAGGAAAGAGCTAATGGACCTCTTTTTAGAAGAAAAGAAGAAATTGTATGAGTATTTTAAAACAGTTGAGTGTCGCTTTAGCACAACTATGGACATGTGGACATCAAATCAGAATAAAGGATATATGTGTGTCACCGTGCATTGGATTGATGATGATTGGCAAATTCAGAAAAGAATTATCAAATTCATGCATGTAGAAGGACGGCATACCGGTGTTAAATTGTCTGAAGAATTTACTAATTGTGTCATGAGATGGTATATTGAAAAGAAAATATTTTCTTTATCTTTGGACAATGCATCTGCAAATGAAGTCTGTGTTAAAGATGTCATTGCTGAGCTCAGGAAGCAAAGTCCATTAGTGTGTGATGGTTTGTTTTTCCATGTGAGATGTGCCAATCATATTCTGAATCTTGTTGCTAGAGATGGCTTGCAAAAAATTGCATCTACAATTCAGAATATTAGATCATTTATATTAGCAGTCAAAGGCTCTCCATTGCAGTGGGAGGAATTCCAGAAGTGTGCAACAGAATGTGGGTTAAAAACAACGATGGGTCTCTCTTTGGATGTTGCTACAAGGTGGAATTCCACATATACCATGTTGAGGGATGCATTGTATTATAGGAGTGCTTTTGAGAGGCTTTTGTGCTTGGAACGCCGTAGGTATGAGAATATTGCTCCTTCCAGTTATGAATGGGATAAAGCTCTAACACTTTGCAAATGCTTGAAGAAATTCTATGATGTTACTGAGCTATTCTCTGGTACTTTATATCCAACTGCAAATTTGTTTTACCAAAGTTTTTGTGATATTAAAATGTTGATATCTGAGTGGTGTGCTAGCACTGATACTACTATTAATGACATGGCACAATCTATGAGTGTTAAGTTCGAAAAGTACTGGAAGAAGTCTAATATTGCTCTAGCTGTGGCAAGCTTTCTTGATCCTAGGTTCAAGAAAAGAATAGTGGAATATTACATGAAAAAGTTTTATGGTGAGCTATCGTATAAAGTTGAACTTGAAAAATTCATGAATGTTGTGAAGCAAATTTATGAAGCATATGTTTCTGTTGCATCTACTCTCCCAAAGAGTACTACTACACCTGCTCCTAGTGAAGAACCAGAAGATCTCTTTATGGACAATGAAAATGAGGAACTTCATAATTTCTTATATGACACTCAAGATGGCACTAGTCAAGATGAGCCAAATGACTTGGAAAAATACATGGCAGAGCAACCACTAAAGCTTTCAAAATCTAGCAATCATAAATTTGATATTTTATCATGGTGGAAGAATCAGGAACATGAATATCCTATTCTCTCGAAAGTTGCCCGTGATGTGTTGGCTATTCAAGTGTCGACAGTTGCTTCAGAATCTGCTTTCAGTGCTGGTGGTCGAGTCATTGATCCATTTCGCAGTCGCCTCGAGCCTGAGATGGTAGAAGCATTGATCTGTAGCAAAGATTGGATAGCTGCATCTAGAAAAGGTGATAATTTTAATAGTTTGTTATCTTTTAGTTTGAAAAAAGTTGTGTTTTTTTAATGTACCTTTCATTACGTTTTTCAGATTCTAACAATAAGGTTGCATCTATCACTTCTGATCTGGAGGTTGTTGAGACACTTGTTACTAATATGTTGATTCAGGTATTGCACTCTTCTTTTTGTAAATGTTTTTCATCTTTTTTCGTTACAAAGTTGCTTCTAACTTAGTTTGACATATTAATTGGTGAATTGTAGGAAGAAGAAATAGCTAGTGATGATGAGCCATAGAGCATGAAGGCACTTTGAGCATTCAGTTGTTGTCTACTTGAGGCTATAAGCCTATACTATTGTTATTTTGTGTTTCTATTATGGCAAGATAAACTTATGTTATGTATGGTACTCCGTACTCGTAATCTCGTATGTTTCTATTATGGCTTGTATGAATTTAGCACTTATGTATAATTTGTGTTCCTATTGTTCTCACTACTTCCTTTTATGTTTCGTTTTGCTGAACCTTTGTTTTTATTCATGTTTTATGTAGTGTACTTTTAGAACGATATTTGCTTCAGCTTTGCCAATCCTACGGTTCACTGATATGCTAGAAAATACAGCAAAAAGTTTAGTATGGAGTTTGTATGATATAACATGAGTTGTGGTATCTTCTCCCTAGCGCAAAACTGTAGCTTTTGGAACTGTAATCATCGGTATTATCCGTCTATATTATCCGTTTCCGAGCCGAATCCGTTATATATCCGTCCCGACGATACCGTATTCGAAACTCCGAATATTCCGAATTCGTATTCGTATCCGGTCTTACCGTATCCGACTCCGAATCCGGGAAAAAAATGTGGGTTAGGATACGGTTTAAGCAATATCCGTCCGAATCCGATCCGTTTGCACCCCTACATACAGGCGCGGAAACGAGAGAAGATCGGTATGATGCGAAAAAACAAGAGCGATGGTTAGAAATGATCTTGTTTCTTTTTGTTAGTTACATCTGAGTAGTATAAATGTAAAGGAATTGAATACATAGTCTTCATCCGAGTAGAGAAAGGAAGTGAAACTAAGTCGATGATAGAGTCCGTTTTCTAGTCATGTAAAAAGCCTTTATAAGACAGCGTTGAGTCCTGTAAGAAGGTAACAAGAAAAAAGGAGACGAAATTGTAACGCCCGAAAATAGAAAATATAGAAAAATGAAGTGCTTTTGTGTTCTAAAATATCAATTTGTACTTTCGACTTGTTTTTATGTTATCGCTGCCATACTCAAAATCCAAAGGAAACGTGAGTACCAGAGGAGGTTGAAAGATTACGAGTAACTAGGATACTCGAAGATCATGAGTACTCTAGCGCTCCTGGCTTACGAGTTTCATACCCAAGAGGTCGAAGCGTTTAAGTGTCAAGCGATCAAAACTCATGAGCGTAGAGCTATCAAAGTTCGATTATGTGCTATCTGATCGAAGTTCGAGTATATGCTGAGTGATCGAAGTCGATAAGTAAGTGCAAACCGGTCGCAGCTGGCCAGGAACACCTCACGCACATAATAATACAGCAGGGGGCAGTGGACGAGTACCCAGGCGATGAAACCCCCGTTGAGGGCGTCGAGTTTCATTTCACAGCGCTCGGCAGGATCCCCTACGGCAGCGACGCGTGCGGATTTTTCTCGCCTCCCGCCTTCCCCCCTTCCTTTCTCGCGCCAACTCCAATCTCCAATCCCGGTCGCCTCCAAGCAGTTGAGTGGCTTCCCCAGCACCTCGGGTGAGCGGCGGGGGTTCGTCGGCAAGCGGTGGGGCGTCGTCGTTGGGCGGGGCGTCCTGGTCAACAACGACGATAGAGCGAGATGGCGGGCGACGGAGCGGTGAATGCAACTTCACGCCGCAGCAAGAAGGGCACCAGCAAGTCCACTTCATCTCCCTCTCCTCCGAGCGCTCCACAGCCGCCGCCAGGTGCGCCACCGCCGGCTGCGCCATCGCCGACTGCACCGCCCTCGGCTGCACCTCCTCAGGTTGGATTCCGCTTCCCTCTGCAGCCACCGCCACCATCAATTGATGGTTTTTGGCCCAGATCTAGTGGCAGCAATGAATTAGGTCACTCACTGCAAGGAACTCAATCTGCAAATATGTGGTAATATCACATGTCTTGTTCGAATTAATTTCTATACGAGTAGAGTAGAAATGCAGTAGCAAATGTGTGCAGTAGCAAATCTGCATTTTCTGACTTGCGGTAGCAAATGTGCAGTAGCCTTTCTGAATTCGATTTGTTAGATTTGCAGTTTCTGAATGTGCCTGAATCTTATATTTCTGAATCCTACATTATTAGATTTACAGTTTCTGAATTGCTAGTTGAATTGCACACCTGTCAATCTAGTCCATCTATCTATATTGAAATAGCTAGTTGAATATAGTTGGATCATTCCTACTGTTATACATTTCAGTAACTTTAGTGCCTTGTATGTTCATGCATTTCTGAAGTATGCATCTGCAACCATGGGTATTTCTAAATTCACTAGTGGCCAAATCAATCTAGCAGTACGGATTTCTGAATATATAGACAGAGACAATTCTTAAAATGAAATGCAGAGCATGAATTTGCAATCAGAAAACAAGGCTAGTAATCTCTCATGTCTTTCTTAATTGGATTTGTTAGATTTGCCCCGATCTGGCAGTAGCAAATGTGCAGTAGCCTTTCTTAATTTGATAGCAATGCTATTTTAGTAGCAAATTCAGATAGCAATGCATTTGCATGTGTGAGCCTGAAACCTGACGCATTTTAGAACCTGATAAGATTGTTCAGGCGTGCGTGCGCCTGAAACCTGTTGCATATGCTTCTACTTGCAATATATTAATACAGTAACTAGATTACCTTCATGTGTCAGGGGATATCCGCAAGGTGGATTTGTAAGTTTTATAAATCAACCTCAATTTACGGTGCTGCCTCCAGGAGAAAATTTCCACCATGTTGGACTTACTCAGGCCTTCAACCCATTCTCTCCAACACCGCAGACACCATATGGCAAAGGGAGTCCACCAGTAGCAGCACCACTAGCAGCAGCTGCAGAAAGGGTTGCCAACATTGACAATGACAAAGATGATGTTGTTGAGACAAGTAGGACAGCAAAGAAAAGGCACTGGACACTTGATGAGGAAGAAAGATTGGTAATCACATACATATAAAGATGTTCTTTTGTTCTTATTGCATTATCACATACTCTTTCGGTGAATTTAGTACTTGTATATTTTCAGGCTAGTGCTTGGTTGAATACCTCTAAAGACCCGATATATGGGAATGACAAGAGTCGTGATACATTTTGGGGTCAGATCAGCAACTTGTTTAACAAGAACATCCAAGAACATCTTAAAAGGGACATTAACCAACTGAAGATCCATTGGGGACGCCTGAACAAAAGTATGACTGAATTCAATGGCTTCTTTAGTTCACTAACTAAGATCCATAAGAGTGGTTACTTTGATGACATGCTGATAGATGAAGCACAACAGATGTATAAAAAGAAATATGGCAAACTATTCGCATTGGAGCATTGGTGGAAGAAGCTAAAAAAGGAACCAAAGTGGTGTGCATCAGTTTCACAATTGCAGAAAGAGAAAAGCAAGATAGTGGATGTGGATGCTACTGATGATGGGGAGGAAGGACGTCCTATCGGGAGAGAAGCAGCCAAGGCACAACGCAAAGGGAAGCGAAAGGTGGAAGAAATTAAGGATGGTATTTCCATGCTAGGTGATAACATAAACAAGATAGCAAAAATTACAGAAGAGCGTAAGAAGGAGCGCGAAAAGGTGACAGAGGCGCAGCTTGAGATCTCTAGAAATCAACTAAAGACTGCAATAGAGCAAAAGGAAGTAAAGTTGCTCGAAGCTTACACTTTGCTCATGGTTCAAGACACAAGTCAGATGACTCAAGAAGTGAAGGAAGGTCATGACAAAACATTGGCTTTGATGGCCAAGAAGTTGTTTGGGAACCATGAAGAAGTGTAAGGTGAGATAACTTGCAACAAGTACAATTTTATTTTGTTGGTATAAACTGGTTGTAACCTCTATAATTTACTGCATTTTGTGCAGGATAACAGTACCCTGGCTTAGGCAGCAGAATTTTGAAGAACACTTACCTGCAGCAGCTAGTTTCTTAATTTTCTTTGTCTCACCAGTACCTACTCTATTAATCTCAACTAGAACTCCGAGTTAATCTTATATATATATATGTATGTGTATGCAAAAATCCTGAGTTATTCTCATATATATGTATGTGTGCAGTTGGACAACAGTAACTTGATGCTTGTTAACTTGAATTTGGTACATTTCAGTCTTCTCGGCAAACAGAAGTAGCAGTAATACACTCACTGTATTTCTTCAGTAGGGCAGCAGGTAGCCAGCCTGTTTCTGACTTTGTTCAGTTCGGTGGTGGCAACAATTGCCGTAGCTATCTGTGCATGTGCTATATAGTTTACTGGGTACATTTGATCACAACACCATACATGCATTAAATGCTGCAGGTTGTCTATGAAATAGTGAAATGAAACCCCTCACTGAGAGAGCCAGTTTCATTTCTCAATTCAAGTGTGCAAAGCTGATGTGGCAGTTTTGGAAATAGTGAAATGAAACTTCCCATTGAGACTGGCCTAACAGAAGAGGCAGACAGAGCGTCACGAGCAAGAAAATTCAATGAAATCACCAGATACGGAAGCGCAGCAAAGGGCGACCAAGACTAGGCCCTAACCAAGACCGAGCAGGACGCGTTAAAAGAACATAGATCGGTATGATGTGAAAAATCAAGAGTGATCGTTAGAAATGACCTTGTTTCTTTTTGTTAGTTATATTTGAGTAGTATAAATGTATATGAATTGAATACATAGAGTCTCTATTCGAGTAGAGAAAGGAAGTGAAACTAAGAGTGTGTTTGGTTGAAGTGATGAAAGTAGAATGGGATGGAATAGGATGAGATGGTTCCACAAAAAGGTGGAACCACATGGTCCAGCATCTAAGAATATTCAGCATCTAAGAAGAATATTCTCTAAATTTGCACAGGCTCAGAGCATCTCCAAGAGATGCCCAATAAATTCACACCCTAAATCTCTTTTTACAGATCCTAACCACGATATAAGGCCCAAAATAATCATTCTCTCCAACAGATACCCTAAACCAGAAAAACAGTATTGGGAGCTTAGATCATCCTCTATAAGTAGAGAGCGAGAGCTCATTTTTTTGGGTGTATTCTATTTTTGGGAGTCTATTTGGGAATCTGTTGGAGCTACTTCTTACCCTTCAACTCTAAAATTTAAATATTAAGAGCCATATAGAGTATCTCTTGGAGATGCTCTCATATCACTTTGGACCATTCCATCCCACCCCATCCCTCAAACCAAACACATACATAAGCCTGGTCAAAGGAACCATCCCATTCCATCCCACCCCATCCCTCAAACCAAACACATGTCGACGGTAGAGTCCATTTTCTAGTCATGTAAAAAGCCTTTATAAGACAGAGTTGAGTCTTGTAAAAAGTTAACAAGAAAAAGAGAGAAGAAATTGTAACAACCGGAAACAGAAAATACAGAAAAGTGAAGTGCTTTTATGTCATAGAATATCGACTTGTGCTTTCGGCTTGTTTTTATGTTGTCGCTGCCATACTCAAACCCCAAAGGAGACGCAAGTACCAGAGGAGGTTGAAAGATTACTAGTAACTAGAGTACTCGAAGATCATGAGTATTATAGCGCTTTTGGTTTACGAGTTTCATACCCAAGAAGTTGAAGCGTTTAAGTGTGTTAGACCATGTGGCCTGGTCTAGAATATTGTTGTGATGAATAATTGACAATGATTATTTTGTGATGATGAATATTTGGTAATTTTGTTTAGCGGCGTTATACGAGTTGTGTTGCGTGTGTGCGGATTGAGTTTGTCAAGTTTGGACGAACTTGTGCTGCAAAAAATATTATTTGGTCTTTGCACGTGCAGAGTGAGCATGGAGGCGATCATGGTTGGTGACGAGATGGACCGGGACTAGAATGGGGAGATCCGAGGTTCAGACGGTCGATGATGTCATGGGATGATCGAGCTCATGTTTGGGGCGCATGGAGATCGGTGCTGGAGGCTTCGACACGTAACGCGTTAGGAAAGTTGGAATTTTGAAAAACCCGTGTTAGAAAGAGTTTCGAGTTCCTTTGTTGTTGGAATTGGATTAAAATTTGTGTGCTTATGATAAGCCCAGGTTTTGGGCCCTAGACTATAAATAGAGGTGGGGTTAGAGGCTAACCTTGTGGTTTTTAGAGAAACTAATTTCGTGCTAGAGTTTAGAGGTGTCAGAATGATATTTTATTTTATAGTCATTATGATTTAGAAATATAGATAGGTTCCGAGAAAAAAGAAATTCTTCGCCGCCACTTTCGCAGAGCCTGCGCCTTGCCCCGTCTCGTTGCTGGCCAGCTGTGCTCCTGTGCGTGCTCACGCGCACGAAGGAAAAGCTAGTGCGCTTGGAACTGGTCGCCACGCGTTCGTGCCAGCGCCGGTGCTCACGGAAACTAGTAGCAAGTTCACGGCGCTTTCGTCACCCTTTGCCTCGGGCCACGTGCGGGAGAAAAGCAGATCGTCGTGCACATGTGCAGAGACCTTTGGTTGGTGATCGGTTTGCATGCATCAAGCTTCGATTTATATTTCGTGTCTTGCTGTAGCTTGGGTAAGGAAGTACTTTATTGCCTTTGCTGATATGTTTCTTGGCTAAGATCAATAGCGCATGGTGTAAACAAAAACAGTGAGCGGCGGAAGAACTTGTTGATCAAGTTTTATGCAGGCCATGACAAAACAATAGTAGCACGTGGATTAAGTAACCAAAGTCATCACGTGAAGTAAGTAGCAACAAGGATTTTTAGTTTTTAGTATTATTTATATGGTTGTTTTTTATTTCTATTTTTCAGATTAATAGATTAGAAAATAGAAAATTTGAGGAAAAATTTTCCGCTAGACGTTGCAATCATTCACCTCCCTCTGATTGCCATCGACGATCCTACAAAATGTCAACCGATCGAAACTAATGAGCATAGAGCTATCAAAGTTTGATTATGTGCTGTCCCGTCGAAGTTCGAGTACATGCTGAGTGATCAAAAGATTGGCCCTAGTCAAACTAGCATTGTTGCTTAGCCAGCACTTTCTAGGGGATTTTTTGCCGTCCACAAACGTCGATTAATATTCCTACACCACATTGTCACCATCGACGACTCATCCGTTCACCATGGACTCATAAACTGTGTGATCAAAAGACACACCAGACAAGGCGTGTCATTTGTACCACAATGGAGAGGGAGGCGTTTGAATGCCTGGGGTGTAAAGTTATTAGATCCAAGCTTAACCACACACATCCATCACTGAAGATCTTAAGAAGTTCGTCCTCGACAAATTGTCAGACTTTGGAACAGGGGAACAACAAGACTGGAACTTTGCCAGCACAGCACCCGTGGCGAGTTATCGACGGTGTGGATTTCCCCACAAGCGTGCTCATCTGGCACATTGCAACAGACATATGCTACTACTTGAGAGACGATGCCAGCACGGATTCTGATTCTGACCAAATGAAGAGGAGCAGAGAGTTATCAAATTATATCATGTACCTCGTCTTCAAGTGCGGTGTGATGCTTACAAGCAACTCCTAGTTTGTACATCGCAAAGGTCATGATGAAATGGAGAAAATGTTTGCAGGTAAACAGTCTCAACATGATAATCTAGACGAGAATAAAGCTGTCATGATGGTGTTTGAAGCCAAGAACGATGAACGACGACCGGCCAACACGGATGATGCTACGTCCAGCAGCACTCAAGCGGTAACTCATCTGGAAGTTTTGAGACAAAATATGATAGCTGTCGATTCTCCAGTGATGCCTCGTTTCTCGTTTACGTG
Organism: Dendrocalamus latiflorus; assembly: GCA_017311315.1. NCBI lineage: Eukaryota > Viridiplantae > Streptophyta > Magnoliopsida > Poales > Poaceae > Dendrocalamus > Dendrocalamus latiflorus. Next base: position 10,809,574 of record CM029657.1, on the reverse strand, counting down.
ATGTGCAACAGTAGGAAACTTTTCCTTGACATGCAATTGGTGTGGGAGGCAGCTGGCCAGGAACACCTCACGCACATAATAATACAGCAGGGGGCAGTGGACCCCACGGCAAGGGTCAGTGGGTCCCACGGAAGAAAAAAAACAGGACTCACCCTGACAGAAGAGGCAGGCAGAGCGTCACGAGCAAGAAAATTGCACAAGAAAGTAGATTGCACCAGCCTTTGGTTGCATCAAGCAGAACTAACCAACGCAATACCCAGGAAGAAGAGGAGAGAGATGGCGGTGGTGAGCGCTGGAACGGGGGCGATGAGCTCCCTCCTCGGCAAGCTCTCCGCCTTGCTCGGCGACGAGTACAAGCTGCTCAAGGGTGTCCGCAAGGAGGTCGAGCTCCTCAAGCGCGAGCTCAGCAGAATGGAGGCCTTGCTGCAGACGTTGGCCGACATGGACAAACTTGATGCCCTACACAAGGACTGGAGAAACAATGTCCGTGAGTTGAGCTATGACATCGAGGACTGTCAGTGGCGAATCTAGAATGAAAAATGAGGGTGGGCTGAAAAATATGCATTCTTCTATCAGATCATAAGCTTTTCCTAGAATCGTTGGTCCTACACATCGATTGACTAAACTAATTTGTAAGAAACATAGTTTTGTATTCTTGTGCAATCAAATTCATAGTTTCATACATGAATAAAAGCAAAGAAAAAAGAGAGATACAACAGCAAATTGTATTTAATTACTTAAATGATCATGAACAGTATAACAGTATACCAAATTGCTAATCAAATAAGCTCGGCGGTATAACAGTATAACAAATTAATTGCTAATCAAATAAGCTCAGCAGTATAATAGTATAATAAATTAATTGCTAATTGAGATAATGAGATAATTAGTATAACAGTATACACAGTATGCCAAGCACTCAAGCAGCAAGCCAGCAACCAGTAATCTGTACTCCCAGTACCAAGCGGCAAGCATCCTAGGCTCCAAAGCCAAATAACAGCAGGCAGCACCGCAACTCCGCAACAGACCGATAGCTGTAGCTTCACTTCACAGAATCAGTAGAATCACAGTCTCACACTTTCACTTCGCAGCTTCACGCGACCGGCGACGGTGACAAAAACACGCAAGACGCCGCAATCATTCGCCCCTGCCGCCCTGTGCCGCTGCGTCCCGCCTCCCCGCCTCTCGCCTCCGGCCTCCCTGCCTCCCGCCTCCCCGGCTCCCCGCGAGGCTGCGACGGCTCGACCCCGCCCCTGGCAGCCCCGCTCTGCGCCTCCGCCGCTCAGGCCCAGCCGGCAGCCACCCAGCCGCCCAGGCGTCCCCGCGACGGCGCGACTCCGCCTCGGCCCTTCCCCGGCGTCCCCCCTCCGGATCCGGCGACCAGCGTCCCCGCCAGGGGCGAATGGAACCAGATCTCGTTGTCACTCGTCGGCACGCGGTGAGCAATTGATTGCGGATTTGGGGGAACGGGAGCTCGGGAGGGGAATGGATGGGGATTTTGGTCTTTCCGATTTGGGGGAATTTGGGAGCACGAAGCTGAACAAGGCAGCATGTACTGGATGTGTGTGGGCCGGTACCCTGTGGGCCTGTATTCCTACTTCTTCGGCGGCTCGGCCTTCCCCTGGCTCCGTGCCTTCTCCTCAGACAGCTCTTTCGAGTTTCGTCGGCGTCGTCGAGTCAGTGACTGCTGATTGCCGCAGGAGCCCGGGGGGTGTTCGGCAAACCATGGAGGGTAGGCTTCAGCCTGATGAAGCCTACCCCATGGATTCGCCCCTGAGGACTGTATCGACCTCTTCATGCACCATCTCGGTAGCCGTGATGCCGATGCTGGGTTCATGAAGAATTTCGTGCGCCGGCTCAAGGCACTATGGACGCGCCATAATATTACAAGCCAAATCAAAGAGCTGAAGGCTCGCGTCCTGGAGGAGAGCCAGCGACGTGAAAGGTATAAGCTTGATAGCTCCATATCAAGGCCAACTACTGTTGATATAGATCCCCGACTGCCTGCGCTCTATGCGGAGGCCAAGGGCTTAGTAGCAATCGACGGCCCAAGGGATCAGATCGTTGGCTGGTTGATGGATGAGACGGTGGAACTGAAAGTGGTCTCGATTGTTGGATGCGGAGGGTTGGGAAAGACAACACTTGCCATGGAGGTATATCGAAAGATTGAAGGGAACTTTCAGTGTCGAGCTTCAGTATCTGTGTCACGCACCCTCGACCTCAACAAGCTCTTGAAGGATGTCCTCTTTCAAGTCGACAAAGCTGAGTATAGCAAATGCCAATCAGAGATGTGGGAAAAAGAACAACTAATTCGCAAAGTCAGACATATCTTCACAGGAAAGAGGTATGTGGTGTTTATTTCTTCCTTCATGCCTGAAACCAGCGTTAATTCATAAAGCCAAAATAGGAAACTGTCGGAATGGCATGACCGAACCATCCTATGTAGTACCGTACTAGTTCCATAATCAGTGGCTAATGTATACAGTTACAACAGAGTTGAATCATCATGCATACACGAATTTAATAAAAGAGTACTCGAATAACAATAATCAGTCATACTCGACCATAATGGTCGAGTTTTACAAACTGGGCTATATAGACCATAGACAAATAAAGAGTCTTGCAGTGGAAAATATATAAAACATGGATCCCATGTGATTTGCCATAGCCCACAGGCAACTGATTGAGGTGTGCGCCTTAGTATTCGGCCTTAGTGTCATCTCTAAATCTGCTGGCATAGAGATAACCTATTCTTGGACCTTCTTATTCAACTAATAGTATTCAGCAAGCAACTGTGAGGATTTTATTACTCAACAAGACATTTACAAATGCTATTATCTACATGTAAGACTATTCAAAGGAAGGCTTCTTGTGTATTTCCAAATGATAAGTAATTGACAATAATCATGTTCCTAAATAATAAAAAGGTAGGTTTCTAGTACCTACATTAGTATGGTTGCACAACCTTAACAGTTCACCGTATCCATATACCTCATTGTGTCCAAAACTATTTTCTAGAAATCCATTTTCTAAAATCAAAATCTAACCAATCCATTTTCTAAAATCAAAATCTAACCAGTATGGCCTTTGTTGCAATGCCCACATCATGTGTAGCTATTCTACTAGATTTGGTATATTACTCTATAGAGAATGTACAACTTTACCTACAAGATATAATCATCTTACCATGTCAACCATGGCTCAATACAAGGAATCCTAACTATTGCAACAGACAAATTGCAAAAAAATATATTTCATTGCAATAGTTAATGTTATTGCCATAAATTATTTGTTTATGATGATAAATTTGTTATATTGCCATAATTCTAATTGTTGTGATAATTTTTATTTTTGTTGCAATAAAACGATTATATTGCAATGAAAAATAAATCATTGCGTTAACTAATTACTATTACAACAATTTCATACTGTTGCAATATATACATTCTTTTGCAACGATATATAGGTATAATATATCCTAATTTATTTTTTCACCAAATCAGGTACTGGTTGACTCAAAGATCAACAATCGAATTGTGGTGATAGAATGCTATTGCAATAGTAAAATCATTACTATATGATAATTTATCAACATGATTTGTTTTTTATTGTAATAAGCTACTACCACAGGGTTTATTGCAATACCTAGCAACGAGTTTAATTTCATTGCGAAATATGCATATTGCAATGATTTTAGGCTTAATACAACAATTAATTTTATTGCAACAATCAAGTTTTCTTGTAGTGACTCGCCATACGTTAGTTTGTGATTAAGATTATAACAAAGCATTTCAAATACTTGGTTCCAACATTTCACCCGCCCGATGAGTGGATCCCCTCAACACTAGGGCACGATAAGGTAGCACCAAGAATACTTCCTTACAAAATGGTTGCATTTTCAATGGGGACTCCCCATTGTGTCAAGAGGCCTTGCATCCTATTGCAAGTGTTTCTTTACATAATGTACACTTGTCACCATCTACACCCACCTACGAACAATATACACTTACCATCATCCACAGCCCTACATCTATAGCCTGTGGGCTCCATGGTAGAGCTAAATAAATTACTCAGCCAAGCCCTCCCATAAAGGACATGTTGTTGTATGAAAAAGTGCTCGAATCAATGGTACTTGAGTTCGATACTTAAAACGACCTAGGTGAGACTACCACCAACCCTAATTCCACACAACTTACCATTCGCCTAACTCAAAATTGTTTAATTTATCAAAGAAAGTTCCATAGGTATATCCATGTCTAAAATGTCTCATAAGTATATTTCCAAAAATGATCCATACCTATTCTAGTATTTCCAAAAAAAATTCTACTAAGCATGTGCTAATTAAATAATTATAAATCCCACGAAATTAATTCTAACCCATGGGTAAATATTCCTAGGGTGACAAAGGCAGGGATAATCAACATCTCGAAATTTTCATCACAATACTTGGTATTAACTAAATACTTTGCACAATTATAGAAATTTTATTCAAATTATTCATGCATGAATATTTTTAATGAAAAAGAATAGCATTTGAAAAATGGGATCAAGATGGTCAAAGGGGTGCTTTTCTTGCTAGTTAAACACTTGTTCATGATTTGGATCAACCTTGCTGCGTCCGATACATTGGTTCTAAACAGAGAAAAGCCAAAGAACACAAACAAATACCAAGCTAATTCAAATAGAAGCCAAAAATGACAATTGTTTTTTGATGAAAGCTCACGATTTTATAAAAAATTACGCACAAAATGACGTCAATCAAAATTCATACAAGGGAGAACGGGCATCAGAAGTTTTGCTAGAGAAAGAAAAAGAAAAGGGAAATTAGTGTGCTAAGAGGTGGACCTACTATTTTTAATTATTTTCTTTAATTTGGAATTTTTGGTTTATTATGTAGCTGCTGACATGTGGGGCCAATGTTCTTGGTGAGCTGTTGATGTGTGGGACCAAGGCTCATCGTGAATCAATTATATAAACTAACCGAACCGTCGTGGCCATATGTTAGTCACACATTTTAAAAAGTTTTTAAAAGAAAACTAATAGGTGGGACTGTGCTGTCAGTGATGGGTTTTGGAGGGATGCACTAACAAGTGGGGCCGTTGTCGGTTACTCAAACTGAGCACAGCATGGGCTTAGCTACCGACGATGAACGTAGGTGGGTTTCGTGGTGGTGGTGCACGGGAAAGTGAGAGGGAGTCTAGAGGATTCTATGGGAGAAGTTTCCAGTGGTGGAGGACGGCCAGAGTTGGCTGGAGGCAACAACAGAGGTGTCATCAGCGATGGTTTGAGGTGGAGGGAGTGACGGCGAGGGAGAACTCATAGAGATGTGGGTGAGCATTAGGGGACTAATGGGAAGCTATTAGTTAAGATAATGAGGCCGAAGACCTACCGAAGAAGGCTGCTGGTGGTGAACTGAGGTGGCGGAGGTGGGCATTTGTGGTAGTGGTGTTCCGATGATAAGGTCCTGAAATTGAGTAGGAGAATGAATTGGGGGAAGGGTATAGATGCTACTTTGGTGAAGAATTGAAGAATGGCTCACTGGAGTGGCATTAGGCTTTTGTGAGGGTGCACTGGGAACGTGGCCAGAGCAGGGGAAACAGGGGTGACGCGGCCAAATTGAGGCATGGACGTGGGAGGGGAGGTGATGGGGAGGATGAGGAGTGGAGATGGGTGCTGGAGTGCTGTCGAGGTAGGCTTAAGTAGGTCAAGCGGTCACGGCTTGGCCGTGAAGGCATGACACGATGTGAGGGCAATGCGCTGCGGGAAGTTGGGGCAAGGCAGAGCTGCTGCGGCGATGCAACTTACTGAAGCACTTGGTGGCGGCACAGTGCTATAGCGACAATGAGAGGAGAGGGGATAGTATGGAGCGAACAGGGGCGTGGTCTTCAATGTGGCTTCGTGGGACACGCCGTAATGCAAGAGGCTCGAGGTATCAGGGCCCATGATGTCGGTGCCGAGCCTGTGCGGTGAGGCGATGTGGAGGCCATGGCTAGAGCATGCTCTCGCCTGTTGCTTGATGTTTTGCACTGGGAGAAACCGGGAAGGAGGGGCATGGCAAGGAGGCTGGCAGGTGGGGCTATGGGGCCACTTGTTAGTGAAATAGACGGGGAAAGAAGGATAGAAGTGGTGATTTGGGGGAATTAAGCTTCAATGCAATGAAAACACAAATTCTAGATTTTTAGAGAATTTTGAACGGACAAATAAATTCCAGAAATTGCTCAAAAATTCAAATAAATTTAGAAATTGCAAATTTAAACTACCACATATTTTGATTTCGAAAAGATCATCCTTTTATTTGAATATTTTTAGATTTAACTTTTCAATTGTTTCCCAAAGCATGAATTTAATTTCCTTTAATTTGGGTGATTAGAAAGGTTTGGTTGGCCTTTGAGAAAATTGGAATTTTACTTAAAAGTTTTTTCCTTAGAAGTTAGCATTGTTATTAAGTTTTGTTTTTTTTGCATTTTTTGGTGTGTTGCATTTTTTGCTCTCAATTTTCAAGACATTGGCAGAGTGTGTTGGAAATATAGGCAATATTTTAATTCCAACTTTTAGTAGGAAACAAATACAATAAAAAAACTAGTGATGCAAAATCATGAATAACAGCATACTAAACATTATACTTCAAAAAATATGTAGGGAAAAATAGTATCAAAGTCGATCGAACGAGCGAATGACTTACTGCTGGGCTTGATGAAGAAAATGAAGCAGCGTAGGCTTGATACAGTGCAGAACGTAGATGACGCAGTAAAGCTAGTGGTCACGCAGATATTCGTTGCCTAGAAACCTTATTGCCACCTTCTGTGTAGGTCTTCACGGTAACGGTAACAATGGTTCAGAGATATCACTCCCCTTCTTCACGGTGCACACTGGGAAGAAGAGTTGACAAGGTTCAAACAGCCAGCGCAACAACACAAGTTTGCAGAGAAGAAGGTAGAGGAAGAATGGATGTGAAAATCTCTCTGTTTGTTCCTAGACATCTCCAGGACCTTTTAAATAAAGCACTACAGTTATTCACTAGTAACTGCATATTTAAATAGAATTATTCACTGGTAACTGCCGCATCAAATCATAGAATAAGTAGTGTTAACTCATTGGTAACTGTCTCATCAAATAACATTATGATATTTAAGTAGTATTATGACCAATTTAAAATGTGAGAGATGATGCACGGTTTAGCAAAAATAAAGTGGACTTGGTCTACCAAGTGGCACGCCACGTCACGACGCGGTAGTGTGTCGTAAATCACAAGTCACGTGATTTTCATACAAAAAAGCATGAATACGCACGCACGCATGTGTGCGTGTGTGATTAGCCATAGCCCTCGTGCCATTCACATCCATGTGTCACATGATTCAAGCAGTGGCAAAGGCTCTACCTTATAAATTAGTCTCATCCACATTGTCTTAGCAATATGGTACTAAACCTTTCAAGTTTTAGAATTATAGGAAATAGGCCTATTTCTATCAATTTCTCACCAATTCCAATGCAAGAAGCATAAAGATGTCAAAGATATTGTGTTGAAGTACTGTTAATATATCGATATTGTAATGTAAGTCCCGTATGGGTTGAACTTCCACCTAGAATGATAAGATTCATCTTCTCACAACTGATAAATGGACTATGCCTTGAATTTATAACTTTTCATGATCAGATTTCACTTGAAATCTCAACTAGTACTAGATTGCCAATGAACCACGCCTAAATGGAGCATTATATTCATACTCTCTTATCTGCTCATGAGCTTTCTAGAGAATACCATGTTCTTGTGAACTGCAACTACACAGTTAGGCTCAAGTAGGTGTATTCTTTCTAGGTATCTTGCAAGCTAATACCTTTTACTCATTTGGACAATATAATACATTAAGGTTTATACCAACCTTCTGTACAGTCAAGAGTACTTTGTTTATTAGGACATGGGTATAATGAATATGCAATCTCTTGTTACAACATCAACTTGTTTTTCCAATTGCATAAGTCATGGGATCACCGATCAAGAAGGTATAGGTTACCATTGTAATGTAACTCAAATGGGTCTCATTCCTATGTTCATAGATGCAACAAAAATCGCTTTTCGTACTAACCCCTTTGTAAAAGGGTCTGCTAGATTTTTCTTAGTGTGAATATAGTTCACAATAATCACTCCAGAGTTTCTCAGATTTCTGACAGATTTAAGCCTACGCTTCACATGTCTAGAGGTTGTACTTGTGACTATGGCCAACACTGTTTGATTATCACATTATATCAGGATTGTCAGTATTGGTTTCTCAACCAATGGCAAGTCCAATAGAAGCTCTCTTAGCCATTTAGCTTCAACTGTGGATGTGTCAAGTGTTAGAAGTTCTGCTTCTATGGTTGACCTCGTCAACATAATCTGTTTGCAAAACCTCCATGAAACTGTAGTACCAGCTAAAGTAACACATAAGAACTTGTATCTTTGATCTCATCCGCATCAGAGATCCAATTGGAATCAATGTATCCTTCTAATATAGAAGGATATCCAGTATAATGAATTCCAAAAGATGTGATGCCCCTCAAGTAGCGCAACACTCTTTCAAGTGCCTCCCAATGATCATCTCCTAGGTTAGAAGTAAACCAAATTAATTTGCTCACAACAAATGAAATGTTAGGTCTTGTGGCGCCAGCTAAATACATGAGTGACCTAATAATTTATGATATCTCAATTGATCTTTTTCTAACCCCTGGTTATTTCGAAGCTTAATGCTTGCATATAGGGTGTTGGAGAAACTTTATAGTTTTCAAAGCCGAACTGGTTCAATATTTTCTCAGCATAATGGGATTGATTTAAAGTGATCCCATCCTTGCTTTTGATCAATTTAATATTCAAAATGATATTTGTCTCTCCCAAGTCTTTCATATCAAAATACCGAGATAAGAAAGATTTGACCTTATCAATTATGACAGTGTTTGTTCTAAATATAAGTATGTTATCTACATATAGACATAAGGTCACTCCTTGATCCCTACCATAATGGTAATATACATGTTTATTAGTTTCATTCACAACAAAGCCAGCAGATGTTAAAGTTTTATCAAACTTCTCGCAAGTCACAAGTCACGCAATTTTCACATGAAAATGCGTGAATACTGTGCGCGTGTGATTAGCCATAGCCCTTCTCATACCGTCCCTATCCATGTGTCATATGATTCAAGAAGTGGCAAGGGCTCTACCTTATAAATTAGTCTCATCCAACTTGCCTTAGCAACATAGTATTAAACCATGCACGCTTTGGAATTATAGGATATGGGCCTATTTCTAACAAAGTGTCAAATGTATTCTTAATTTTTACGTAGGGCTCAAAATTTTTGGAAGTTAGTAGTTGCTTAATAAGTTTTATATATTTCTAAATCTGAGGATGTCACAAAAACAAAACAAATAGCCTATCCAGGGAAACCTGTTAATTCTATACTCAGGCTAGATTTAATCAAATACATGATAAATGCAAATGATTAATCACATTTGTTGTTCTTAGACTTCTCTAATTTGCACCACACCTATTTTCTCAAATTTACATTTTTAGTTTGCTAGCCGTTTAGCATGCGAGAAATAGGAGAATCTTTAAAAAAAATGGTCTTCTATGGCCACGAGGTAGCAACCAAAACAAAAGAAGCCATAGACCAAAGAAGAAAGGCCTTCCATGACACTTGAATTGCCTCACGTTGCCAAAATTGTACCATTTTACAAGTCGCATGTATTTTTAAACCTACTCCAAAGCCATCTAGTCCGCCGTTGTACCTGAACACTTGTTATTTCTTTTCTTGCTCTATTAATGTATATAGGCAGAGCTCCTGCCATTTGTGCAAAAAAAAGTTAGCTAGACATTGACAAGGATTATATACTGGTTTTCTATTTAATAATCATTTAGTATTTATCCTTGAAATAAAGGACTATAAGGACCCGAGCCCTGTGAAGATTGAAATACAATGTAAATATAAAATTTTACTTATTAATTAATATTACTTTAGCTATTAATTTATAGGTATTCAGGTATACATTTCCGTAATACATATTTTCAAAACTTAAATTATATTATATAGTTACAAGTTTTAGTTAAACTTATAAGTAAAAATACCTATATCATATTACAAATATATAATGTATGGAATAAGACAACATGTTTTTTTGTGGGTCCCCATAGGGAGGTTCGTCCTCGTCCCCACATCGCATCGCTAGCGGGCCCTATCCCTGACCCCCATTGGGGAACTATGGCCCCCATTCCCCCATGGGGGTAATCCCCGTGTGTCCCCACCTTAGCGGGGTAAATTGTCATCCCTACCCTAGTAGATATTTGAGAGAAACCGCTAGAACCCCTTTTAGTCTCTATGCTTGGGAACAATACGTGGAGGGTGAGAGGATGACAATACCTGACAATACGTGTGCTTACTCTACCAATTGACTGGATATCTATTCAATGAAAACAACTGCCACCCCCTTTAGCACTATAAGAAGGTTGGTCAATCGGGATAATGATCAATTAGGCTAACACATTCATCTACTAGTCTTATTGTAATTTCTAAGCAATTAGACAAGACACTGCAGTTGTTCATAGTCATAGTGACAAGACAGGAGTAGGGCTATTACTCTCTATAAAAATGGTTTGTGTGTTTTCTCTATGATTGTTCGCTCCTACACCGTTTTCATTCAAAGATCAATTCTCAAAATGTTGACTCAAGTTCATCCATTAGTGCAATGACAACAAACAAATTTGTAGGTCAAATAAGCTTCCCAATTGATGTTAAATACTGTCTAGACCCTTTGTGTATATTGCACTAGTTCAGAATCACGCTAGTGCACACAGTGGTAACATAGATGATATATCATCCATACATAGCAATAAATAACTAATTAACAAAATTTAATAATAAAATATTGGTTTTGATCTTATGGTTGAGTTTTACATTTAATATGCCACGTAGGGCTTAAGCACTAAGAAAATAAACTATAGCAGAAAAATAAAACTTCATTGGTGACCCATCTCGTGCCACTGGCAATCGATTAGGGTATGATATCTATAGACTAGCTTCTTTGTAGAACTCCTCTAGAAGTAGTGAAGATTCTTCTTCCTTAGCAACTGAATTGATTATAGCAAGGGTGAGCACATATAGTACTCAACAAGTTGTGCACACAAAATGCAATTATAGATGAATGGCCTATCACAAAGGAAATGACTATCCTAACTTATTTTGCATAAAGCGATATTTGAATTTAAATACAATGAATAGATCGAAAACATACTTAAAACAATAATAATGACAAATAAACTTCTTCCACATAGCCCATCCACTTAAATCACACACCTTTCCTTTCTGGATTGATTTTATGAAAATCTACTCCTTGCATGAGGTCCCTGAGCATGTCCATGACTGCGGACATGATAATTCATTTAGTTTGATTAACACTCCATATAGTTTGTACAACTTTCTTCACATGATATGATCAATTTGTATCATCCGGACATGACGGATGCACAATGTCAGGCTCGGACACAACAAGGATGATGGTTTGACAGGTGGGGCCCACCTGTCAGCAATGGCAGAGAGAACAGACGTGTAGCACTCACTCACATGATGTGGGTGGCGGCTTGCTATTAGTGTAACACCTGACTTAGCAAAAGCCCAAAATGTCACCCACAAGTACAATCGCTACCAATTTAAACCTTTAATTAAATATTACCAATAGCTATGATTCAAGAATAATCAAATAATATAATCATAAACAGAAATTTCAGCAACACGAGAAGTAATAAATTGACCTTAAGATGAACTAAATAATTAATAAGATGAATCAATACTGGAGCTAAACAAAGGAACTCAATAAGTGGCAACATTATAACACCACAAGGAGCCAAAGGAAATCATTTATCATTTAAGGATTTCATGGGTAATCTAAATTGATTATGATGATAAATTATTTCGGTTAATGTAATGCAATGCTCATGCACATATCTCTTTCTCTTCCGTTAGCATATACCAATAGTTGAGGGAACACACGTTGATGTTCACCCTCTACTTCCATCTCATGGAGGTGCCTACTAAAGTAGGTATTTTTCTCTATCCCGTGGAGGTGCTTATCTCTTTAGGTCTTACTCAAGAGTACCCCAGAATAATCAAATAGATTTCTCACCGACCTAACCATACACTCCAAAATAGCTATTTGACTTACTTGCTGCCCTGGCTTGCATGATTTTATCATGTCATGAATACAACAATTCATCATTTTATGACATTTCACATTCTCATCATTGATTTATCTCATATTGAACAAAGGTAACCAAATAGTGCATGACAAAATAATTCAACAGTAATAAGAAATTACCAATTATCATCTACCATTCTTCTATACACTTCCCTTAAGTGTGCCTGGATTGATTAGAAGATGACTCCAACCCCAATGCTACTCTTGTTAGAGTAATTACCCAATCTTGATTAGAGAGGAAGGAAGTTGGGCCAGGAGAGAATCGGCCTGAGGAATCCGGGATTTTTAATTAGTTTGTCTTTTTATAAATTCTACGAAATTCAAAGAAGCCAAAATAAATAGCAAACAAGCTTGGAAAATTTTTGACAAAATTCGAGAAAATACTTTGAAACATCGTGAACTCAAATGAACTAATTTTGGATTTATTTCCTTACTGGATTAATACTACTAAATCATTTAATTTCTGAAAAATCCATTTAAGCCTTATTTGATTCAAGAAAAACCAAGAAAATTTATAAAACTATTTTGACTTAAAAACTTCTGAAAGAATGTTTAGGTAGTTTGAAAACTATTTGGGATGTTACAAACACATTACCAGGGTTGTTTCATAGAATTCAAATATAGAAAAGATACGAGTTTAGAAAAAATAAAAATTTAAAGATTTAAAAAAAGTAGTTCACGAGTAGTTTTTCTGTGCCCTACAAAAACTAAATTAAAAAAATTTCGAAACAAACTTGTTATTGATAGGTGGAAGCAAATTAGATCGTCATTGTGCTTTAAACTTGTGCTTTTCAATTTTTGGCTTGGTATTGAATCAATTATTGTAGGTTGGTAGAAATTTCAATATTGAAAAAATTTCAAAAATTGCAGAACGCATGCAAAAATTTCAAAAAATAAAACATGTAAATAACATATAAAAATAAAATTTCCTAGAATTAAAATTATTGAAAAATAGTATAGGAAATTTAAAGTATTTTAAATTTGAGGTAAATATATAAACATCTATCAATGATTTTTTACACTCTAGAACTATTCGAAATGCTAAAATTGTAGAAAACAAATAAAATAATATGAATAGGGCAATAATGATTCAACATTTGGAACAAACTCTTTTGTAGTTTTCTGCAATGATGTAATGTAAATTCTAGTGCATGCCATGGCAAATTTATGGCACCGAGCTTAATATTACAAAAATTGTATACAGGTACTTCATTGTTATTGATGATGTGTGGAGAATACAAGATTGGAAATTTGTGGAGTCAGTATTTCCTGACAATAATAATGGTAGCAGAATAATTGTTACCACACGCATTACTGATGTAGCTAAGTCATGCTGCTCTAACTCTGGTGATCAGCTACATCAAATGGCACATCTAGATGATGTTGATTCACGAAGATTGTTTTTTAAAAGGATTTTTCACCCCGATAACTCATGCCCTACTGAATTGGAAAAAGTTTCTGGTCAGATCTTAAAAAAATGTGGTGGTTTGCCATTGGCCATAATTACAATTGCAGGTTTGTTGGCCACTAAACCACAAAATAAGAATGAATGGGAGAGACTCCAAGATTCCATGGGTATTGGTTCTTCACATGAAAATGATCATAGTCTGCAAGGGATTAAAGATATATTGTTCCTTAGTTACTGTGATCTACCACACCACCTGAAGACTTGTTTATTGTACATAAGCATATATCCAGAGGACTACGAAATCGAGAGCAAAGAATTGATATGGAAATGGATAGCTGAAGGATTCATTACTAAGCAGGGGAGAAGTTTGGAGCAAGTAGCAAAGGGTTATCTTAATGATCTTGTCAATAGAAGTATGATCCAGTCAAGTGTTGATTATGATGGTTCCGTATCAACTTGCAGGGTCCATGATTTGGTGCTTGACCTTATAATATCTCTATCAGAGGAAGAGAATTTTGTTACTGTTTTAGATGGACATGAGTGCAATTCTTTGCCAAGCAAGATTCGCAGGCTCTCCCTGCAATCTAGCGACACAGAACATAGCACAATACTTGCAATCACAGAATCCAAGTCACATGTTCGGTCACTAAATGTGTTTGGGGCACTTGAGCAGATACCTCCCCTTGTGGACTTTCATGCTTTGAGAGTGTTGGATTGAAGTAGATGCAAATGGTTGGAAAACAAGCATATTAAAAATTTAGGAAGTTTATTTCAGCTGAGGTACTTGGACCTTCCATGTGCGAAAATTACAGAGCTTCCAGAGGAAATTGGAAATCTGCAGTATTTACTGACTCTCGATTTGTCGGCTTGCACTGGCATAGAAAGATTGCCATCAACAATAGTCCGGCTAAAAAAACTGGTGCGTCTAATTGCGAACGACTTTGTGACATTCACAGCAGATGAGTTTGGGAGCATGCACGCCTTGGAGGAGTTACAAAATATCTGTCAGTGTGACAACCCAATAAGATTGGCAGAAGAGCTTCGACATCTAACGAAGCTGAGATCACTCCACATAAGAACTTATCATCTTTCTAGCATGTCTGGTGACAGTGAAAGGTTCGCGGAAGTTTTGTCATCGTCTCTTAGTGAGCTTGGGAGATGCAACCTTCGATATCTGAAGATGGACGGTAACTATCTGTTTAAGAACACGAGCTGCACCTTCCCACATCTACAACTTCTTGAGATAAAATGCTCTATTCCTGGGGTTCCAAGGGAAATGGCCGCCCTTACCAACCTCGTCAAATTATACATCTCGTGTCAGAACTTCGAAGACGAAGATCTCCATGTCCTCATGGGCCTGCCCTCTCTGACCCATCTCGAGCTACACCTTTACTGTCATCCCAAGGACACCGACAAAATGATCACTGTTGGCAGCAGCGGATTCAGGCTTCTAGAGGAGTTTGATTGTCTTCCTGAATACCCAAATCGAACGATGTTGGTATTTGCACCAGGTGCTGCACCAGCGCTCCAACGGCTCCATATTCAAATCCGCGAAAGGGAGACGCTGTCCAAGTACTGCGGTGGTGCTGGCTTCGGCATCGCGCATCTAACGAACCTCAGGCACTTCCATGTCGATGCTGAATTTTTTGATCCCATTCCTACCCGGGGTGAATTACAGGCTTTGGCGGCCGCCATCAACAGAGAAACTACCTCACATCCCAACCGCCAAACTCTTCTTGTCGAAATCCATGGTTATGTGCCAGATCCCGGTTTTGCCAACAGGTTCTCGCAACAGGTTTTGCTCAGGTCGCGAAATGGGGGAAGCCGATATGAAATACCAGCAGGTATGTATCGGCCAGTCCTTGTTCCTCTTTCCAGGAAATAAAAGTTTACAAATTATACCCCATGTGCCTCAAAATAGAGCGCATATAATTTTTTCAACTTTGTTTTAAAACATAAGATGTGCGTATGAATTTAATGGTATTTAATGTCTCTGTTTTGCCCTCATTTATTTTCTCTTCTTCGAGCAAATATACACATTAACTACTCTCTCTCTTATTCCCAGTACATTAATAATAAAGCTATTATTGTCATTTTCATAGGGTTGATCTAAATATTCACAGAGACACTGTTGGTCAAAGTTGAACTAGTTTTACCACACGCATTTTAAGCTGTCACTTTTATTAACTGGAGTGAGTATACTATACTTTGTTTGTTTCATTTAGTTTCACTTCATGTGCTTTTCTCTAGATATGGAGGAGCACCAGGGCTGCTAGCGTTATGAAGGAATGATCTGGAGATCCGGACCATCACCAAACCGGTGGTTAGTTTGAAAAAAGAAAAACAAACAAAAAACCAGATAGAGGCAGAGGGGCAGAATTCTCTGTGATTATCATCATGGACTAAGCTTCTCAGCTTATCGCCTTCAGGGTGAGATTTGCAATAATCCCAATTGTGTGATAACATAATATTTAAATCTGAACTAAGTAAGTGGTTTTACGCCCATGAATGGCATGGCAGATGACATCGAACAGGTCCTGTATTGCGCTAACTATGTATTCTTCTTGAGCATTCTATACGGGAAGTACAGTGTGTAGCTGCATGGGAACAGCACCGAGGACATGTCCAATATTGTGGAGAGCTAGCTGCATGTTTTCGATCTTAAACCATGGACGGTGTCTATTTTTCAATCCACAACTTAGAAATAATTTATTTTACAATTTTGAACTTTCAAAATCAGTCAAAGTACCCTTTGACATGAAACCACTGTGAAACCAATCAACAACAAAAAAACTTTTGCTCCGAATGCCACATTTTTTCCTCTCTACGTTATCTCCTATTCTTCCTCCCTCTGTCTCTCTCCCTACCTTGCTCTGTTCCTCTTGTCGATCTCCTATCGCCTTCCTCCTACTCGCTGCCATGGGCGCCGCGGTCAGCGTGTCCATCCGCGCGTTCACCATCGGCGACCCACGCCACACCAAGTCGGTGCGGCTAGAACTGCGGGAGTTCGCGACGGAGGCGGAGGCTATGCTGTGGATCCCGTCGTTCCAGGTCATCGTCGTTCAAGGCCTCACCAGGTCGTTCCCGTAGTCAGCGCTGTCGTTCACGGCGATGTGGATTGAGTTTGTCAGGTTCTCCCACGGCGAGACGGCGGCGCTCTTGATGCTGTCTCTTCAATGAATTATTATTTATATTAAATAATAATTATGTTACTTATTTGTGGAACCCTTTCCTTATGTTATGATGTTATTCTAAATATTTCTAATCTTATATTATTATACAAGACACTTATGATTTAAGGATCAACACATATATTGATTGATGTTCGCGTTTTATGAATCATAGATATGAGATATCACATCAATAAGTAGATATATGTTCGAGAATATAGTCTTAGATTGACCCCACTTTCAGACTCTGCAGGGATTGTTATATTTTTAAGGTCATATACATAATGTATGTGTGATCTTTAGACTTAAGATCATCATAGTTTTCTATATATGTAATAATTTACTTGGGGTTGTCAAACACTACTTCGTAATTAGGTAGTCATAAAGATAGCTTTCGAGTTTATTATGTAATATATGGAGGAATATGAGCAATCAAGATATAATTTACCTCTCTTCTTTAACAGGAGAGATATCTATGTGCCCCGCCGCAATGTGGTTGGATTAGAAAAGTGTATGGTTATGCTGAATGTGGTTGAAGAGTCAACTACAACTAAGTAATCCACTACAAAATCTAGTGAAGGATCCTACTACCATAGGATGACACGCATATCGTTTTGAGTTTGATATGATATCGTGAGGCAAAAGAATCAATACATGAGCACTATACATGTTCGTTCGATATGTATATGTATATGTATATGTATATGTATATATATATATATATATATATATATATATATATATATATATATATATATATATATATATATATATATATGTATATGTATATGTCGCTATGTCCTGTTAGGGACCAATGCGGATCTATGGATCGGAAGAGTGTTTCCAAGTCGCGGTTGAGTATATATGGACCTGTAGTGTCAATTCATTTAATGGGCTGAAACAAACTTGTTCGGGTATGACCTGTTGTATAGGGTTCGCACCTTAATGGGCTTTGTAACACCACAAATATTCTTTTACGCGAGTTATAAAAATTAATTAATCTGCGCTTTTGGGCTTGGTGGGCGAAGAATGGGTGTAATCGAGTCGTCATCGGACCCGAGTCCAAATTGGACTCCAAACCACGATGGGTTTTACTTGAAAACCCTAATCGTATTTATATCTCCTATTTTTTTTTGTTCATCTTAACCGGAGTCGCCAACATTATCAAGAACTAGCTGTTGTGCACTAATTGGAAAAGAAATGTCCATGCGTGCAACACATAAAAAGGAAAATGCAATGCACTCATACATGCATGCATGCTGCCTGTTTTGTGAACTACAGAGGGAAGAACCGAGAGAATGAAAAGGGAAGTGCTGTGAACGTGGGAAGATGAGGAATTCCAGAGAGATTTTGCGTTGGTTTACTTGTTCTCCAAAGAACCGGATGCGTTTTCAGTGGGACCTCAAGAAAACCGAACAACTGGACTCTTTCTTTACGACCGAATCTGTAGGGAGTTGCTAGCAGCCGGACCATACGGGCATATTTTTCACCTACAGGCTACAGATGTAATATTTCTCGGACAAAAATATTTAATAAAAATATCGATATTTCACTTATTGTTGCTGATTGTTATGGTACACAAAAAAAATCAAAATGTCGCGAACAAAAACAAACACCTACCGGAGGAGAAGGCCACCGCATCCTCGTGAGCTGCAGCCGGGAGACACAGCAGCCGAGCCGCCCGACAGCGCATAGGAGGCCAGAGTCGGCACGGCCGGAGGAGCTGCGGCGCGGCGGTGGTCAAGACCGGAGGCAGCTATAGGCGAGCTACTGGCTGGCCGGCGTAGAGGAGTAGCAGCCAGCGGTATGGGCCGAGACCGAGCTGGCACCGGCGAGGCCCGTGGCGCGGCGGTGGCCGGCGCCGACCAAAGCCATGCAGAGCCGATGACGTGGAGGATCTGCCGGTGCTGGAGGAAGAAGATGGAGGCACAGTCGGCAGTGGAGACAAGAAAAAGTGGAGAAAGAGAAGTGGAGGAAATGAGGAATGAGTGTCTGGGAGGAGGAAGTAGCTGTTTGAGGGAATATGAATCGTGAGCGTCCGAGCGAAATGGTTGAGATCGGACGTAAGGGCGTATCAATTCCCAAATTTATAACAGCCCACTTTTGGGCATGAAACTTGCTTAAAAGAAAATTTTCTAAACTTGAGTTTGAATTCAAAGTTCTCTTAAAATTTAACCTTACCATAGACCCTCCTGACAAGGCAATGCCGACACCATACATCTCCTGGCAAGGCAATGCCGACACCATAGACCCTCGTGGCAAGGCGATGCCGAGGCCATACATCTACCGCCTAAGCGTCGCTATGTCTTAATAACCTTGTTGTGATCAACTACATGATGTTGATTCTCGAAAAGATTGTTTCTGAAAAGTATTTTTCACTCTCAGGATTGCTGCCCTACTCAGTTGGAAGAGTTTCCAATAGGATCTTACAAAAATGTGGTGGTGTGCCATTAGCCATAATTACTTTATCTAGTTTGCTAGCCAATAAATCAGAAAGCAAGGATCAATGGGAACTGGTGTTACATTCTATAGGTTCTACACTTGAAAATGGTGGTGAGCTACAAGGAATGAGAGAAATCTTATTTCTTAGCTACCGTGATCTTCCCTATACTTTGAAGACATGTTTGCTATATATGAGCATATATCCAGAGGATTATGAGATAGATAGGGTACAATTGATACGGAGATGGATTGCTGAAGGGTTCATTACTGAAAAAATAGGGCAAAGTTTGGAGCAAATATCAGAGAGCTACTTCAATGATCTTGTTAATAGGAGTTTGATCCAACCAGTTGATATTGGGTTTGATGGTACAGCTCGAGCTTGTAGAATCCATGATATGGTGCTGGAGCTTATCATATTCTTGGCAATTGAAGAGAATTTTGTTACTATATTAGATGCACAAAACTGCCATTCACTGCCAGAAAAGGTACGTCGACTATCTCTGCAGAGTAATTATGCAGATGGACATGGAGTAATTCAAGCAACCATGAGTAGTAAGCCACATGTTCGCTCAATGTGCGCTTTTCGGTCCATTAAGAAGATGCCTCGGCTATTGGGCTTTCATGCATTGCGAGTATTGGATCTTGATGGATGTGAATGGTTGGAAGACCACCATGTCAGAGACATTGGAGGTTTATTTCAGTTAAAGTATTTGAGATTTCGTCTTGCAAAAATCAGTAAACTTCCAGAAGAAATTGGGACCTTGAAATGTGTGAGACTCTAGGTCTAAGACAGTGCTATAATATAATAGAATTACCCGCAACAATAGTTCGATTGCGACATGTCGAGTTCCTTGTGATGTTTCCAGCTAATATCGGAGAAATGGAAAGCTTGGAGGAGCTATCAAATGTCTACTGTTGTAGGGGTGGCCTCCACCTAAGCCTAGCCGGCCTGTTAGAAGGTTGTAAAGTCCAAAATGGGACATGTATAATGACATAAATGCCCTTGAGAGGGATACTTGGGGTGTAAGGATATAATTGTAAAACACTCCTCATGTGGATATATATATGGAATACAGGCCATGGGGAAACCCTAAGCATTGCTCACCTAACTCTTCACTACCATACCTCTCTCTCTCTCTCTGTTTGGTCTATAACCACAACAGTTGGCGCCGTCCGTGGGGAGGACAAGAATAAGCCCCAAGATCTGAAGAAAGATGGCACCAAAGAAAACTTCATCATCGGCGGCGAAGAAGGAGGGGTGCGTGACGGAGTCCCGCGTCAACATCAGAGCTTCGGCGTCAGCAGCAACGAGCGTGGACGACGGTGCGGGCGCAGCCGCCACGAACATTGACGCTCACGGTGTGGCAGTCGACCTCACCACCATCGGCGCAACGGTCGACCCCGCCGCACGCGCGACGATCGACTCCGCCACGGGCGCGACGGCCAACCCCACCCCGCGTGCGAGAGCGACCCTGCCACTGGCGCGACGGTCGACCCCGGCAGCACTGACCGGGTAGTCAGGGGCGGCAACACCGGCGCCCATGTTGGCACGGCCGTCGTCCCCATACCCGGTGCGGGAGCGGCGGGCGGTTACGGCGGCAACCCCGGCCTCATCACCGACACCGGAGCCTACCCCGTCGGCACATCGGGCAGCCTGGGAGCGCAGGCTGTGGTCACCACTATCCCGGCAGTGCGCCCAGGTGCGCCGATTGCTCCAGTTACGCCAACAATGGAAAGCGCCCTGCTGGCAGCCATCGGTACGCTCCAGCATGAGTTAACGGATCTCCAAGGAGCCGTGCGGGATATGCAAGAGGCTCGGAGTCAGCAGACCCCGCCAGTAGTCGCGCCAGAGCCCACGCCAGAGCGGGCGGACAGCCGCGGTCCGCCCGCGAGGCCCCTACGTCCAGCCGCGTCCCGCTGCAACGTGTAGATCCGGAGTCCCCCCACTCCGCGGGCCTGCAGCAGGCGGCATGGCCGGAGGGATTCAGATTTCCCAGGGCCATTGAGCCGTACAAGGGTGGCAGGGACCCTCGAGAGTTCGTGCGCATGTACGAGACCGCCATCGAAGCGGCAGGCGGGGACGACGCGACAAAGGTGAAAGGACTCCCCCTCGCGCTACAGGGAGTGGCACTCTCTTGGTTTTTTTTACCATAGGGCCAAACTCCATCTATACGTGGGAGCAGATCCGCGACCGCCCATACAACAACTTTCAAGGGAACTACGTCGAGCGCGTAGACACGGATTAGCTCTTCGCTGTCAAGCAGAAGCCCTCGGAGAAGCTCCGAGAATACTTTAAGCATTTCGCGAAGGTTCGCTGCCAGGTCAAGGACGTCAACGAGACAACCGTCATCAACGTGGCGATACAAGGCCTCTGCCCTGGGCCATTGGCTGAGTACAACGTGCGGAAGCCAATCAAAACGATGGCGAAGCTCTTCGACAAGATGGAAGAGTACGCCAGGGCGGAGGAGGATGCGTGACGACACCGGGGCGATGACTCCAACACCAACCAGGCGGAGGGCCCTACGAAGAACGGAGACTCGCCGAAGGAGGGCTCCTCAAAGGGCAAGCGCAAGCAGGAGCCATCAAAGGATGCCCCCGAGCGCAAGGACGCCTAGCACAAGGACTCGTCGGGCGACAAGCCTAAGCGCGGCCAACAGAAGTCTCAGAGGGCCCGCTATGTCTTCGACATTGAGGGCGGCTCTGAGGACAACGCCCCCGCCGGCCGCGGCAGCAGGCTCATCGGGGCCGGGGCCGGGGGCCCGGCCAGGGTCGCGATGATAGAATCCGCCCGGAATACGACGACCATCACCATGGATAATGGTGCGAGGCGCACGGTCGAGGCATCCACGACACGCGCACATGCACCACCATCGCGGCACTCCGACAGAGCGTTGCCAGGGACAGAAACCTCAAGGTGCGGCCGCCTGTCGTGGGACACGTTCAGCAACCCCTAAAAGGCCCCATGTGTATCCAGGAGCAGGGGTTATAGCCAACGGAGGGCCCACTGCGGATTCAAGCCCACGTACAACAACCTCAGGAGGGCTCCCTACGGATCCAAGCACTAGAGGGAGCCCAGCGCAGGGTCATAAACATCATCTCTGGGGGATCCGTGCTGGAGTTCGCCTCAGCACGACAATAGAAGGCCTACGTGCAGAGGCTACACCACGTGGCGGCATACCCGGCATAGGCACCGCCGGACTGGGCGCAGCACGAAATTACCTTCACGTCCGCCGATGCCGAGGGGGGTAGAGTTCCCCCACCAGGATCCCTTGGTCATTCAGGTCGCCATCGCAGGATGTGTCATCAAGCGCTCCTAGTCGATGGAGGAAGCTCCGCGAACATTTTGTTCGTTGCGGCCTTCGACCAGATGGGGATCCCCCGTAGTCACTTGGCCCCCCCCCAGGAATTTCGCTACAGGGCTTCGGAGGTCAGCCCCTGAGGGCGTTGGGCCAGATATGCCTACAGGTCTCCTTTGGCCGGGATGACAATGTGAAGAGCGAGGACGTCACCTTCGACATCGTCGACATCCTGTACCCCTACAACGCCATATTGGGGCGACCAGCCCTCAATTCCTGCGGCGCAGTTCCACACCACGGCTTCCTATGCATGAAGCTCCTAGGCCCGCGAGGCATCATTACCGCCCACGGTGACTAGGATATGGCCCGGCGCATAGAGCTGGGTACCCGGGGCCCGCACCATGAGGTTCAACGGGACACTTAGGCCCGGCACGCCAGCGCAAGGGTACTCGGCGCCTCCAAGAAGCACCTCGCTAGGCCCCCGCATGGATCGCTCCAGCAACAGAGGCTCCCACCGTGCCCCATTTCGCAGCCACGACAACGACGGTCGCTGCTACTCCCGTCCACGAGCGATTAGTGGTTAGTACCTTGCCTTTCGTAAATCGCTCACCCGCGCAAACGGGAATTCAATAAAGTTCACTGTTTGCAAAACTGTACTCCTTGCTTTTGAAAACACGCACGTGTTTGCGCGCGCACTCTCCGTGAGTATAAACAAAGACACGCGTTCTCGCGCGCACTCTCTGTGAGTATAAACAAAGACACGCGTTCTCGCGCGCACTCTCCGTGAGTATAAACAAAGACACGCATTCGCGCGCGCACTCTCTGTGAGTATAAACAAAGGCACGCGTTTGCGCGCGCACTCTCCGTGAGTATAAACAAAGGCACGCATTCGCGCGCGCACTCTCTGTGAGTATAAACAAAGACGCGCAGGGGGACGCCTCCGCACGCACTCTACGAAGTATAAATAAGATGTAGCGTCGAGGTCCGCCTCCGCACGCACTCTACGGAGTATAAATAAGACGTAGCGTCGAGGTCCGCCTCCGCACGCACTCTACGGACTATAAATAAGACGCAGCGGGGGGACGCCTCCGCGCGCACTCTACGGAGTCACTACTACAAAAGAGGCTATACTGGACGGCTACATCACAGATGGTTTGACAAAACCGTCTGTGATTGACACTAACACAGACGGTTTTAATTTGGACACCGTCTGTGTTAGTGGTCGAGTATCACAGACGGTCCTTACCGATGAACCGTCTGTGATACTTTAGTATCACAGACGGTTTTGAATAAAAAACCGTCCGTGATAATCTAGAATTATCACAGACGGTTTTTCAATAAAAACCGTCTGTGTTGTGTAGACTATCACAGACGGTTCTTCTTAAGATCCGTCTGTGAATGTTCACAGACGGTTTTTGACAAGAACCGTCTATGATGTCCCTTTGTCTGTCATATTCTGTTCATGATCAGAGGTTAATATATAAGTACACATTGCTTCTAATAACTTTACTACAGAACTATTGAAACAAGAGATCACAAATTAAAGGCACATTTATTAATTTCAATTAGAAGCAAATTTATTACAAAAGTCACACAGGTAAAGAGGTTCCCAGATTGTAATCTTTTGGGCTTCATACGCTTCTTCTTTGACTTTGGGACTTGGAGGATCAGCCACTGACTTCTCGAACGCCGTTAAGATTGTCCTTGTCCTCAGCACTTCCTCCTCTAGCCTGGGCAAATAATCAGTAGCATAGCCCATAATGTCGTAGAGGATAGCATGAAAAGATTCCTTAGAATCTGTCATTTCTGCTTGATCGGCAAGGCTATCCATCAGTCTCTCCAATGCGTGTAGAGTTTCTTCCGCTTTGCGCACATTGTGGAGAAGAACCAGAGTAAGGGTTGTTTCCCTTTCTTGAGCGGCAGCGAGACGCCTCCGTTGACGGCGGATGATCAGGTCGAGCTGACGGATGCAAGAAAATCGGGGAAGGAGAGCAGGGCGTGTGCGGAGAAGCTGCTCCAGATGCAAATTGCTGGCCGCCTGTGTAAGGTTCCGGCCGAACAATTCTTGATGAACAGATGAGAGGAAGGAGATGATCACAAGAATAGTAGAAGCCATATTGTACGTACGTAGAAGAGACCTGGATTAGGCGCGCATATTTAACCTTTAGCACAGACGGTTCATATACCCAAACATTAATGATATAGACGCTTCGTATAACGATCGAGAGACGTTAATTAGACGATCGAAACACGAAGCTTCTGAGATAAAGCTTATGACAGACGGTTTATACGGAATCGTCTGTGATTAAACTTTCACAGACGGTTTATACTCGCATCCGTCTGTGATATTTTCACAGACGGTTATTAACACGAACGGTCTGTGATAAATGAGACATCACAGACGGTTTGTATTACTAACCGTCTGTGAAAGTTCACAGACGGTTATTAACACGAACCGTCTGTGATGTCTAAAATTATCATAGACGGTTTGTGTTAATAACCGTCTGTGAACTTTCACAGACTGAAACATCACAGACGGCTCGTATTAAGAACCGTCTGTGATATTTATTATCACACACGGTTCGCGTTATAACCGTCTGTGATAATCACATATCACCAATAATTGGTGTGTGATAATCACGTGTCACCAATAACTGGCGTATACCCAGGATTTCGATCTCACCCGTCCATTCTCTCCACATCGAATGGCAGGCAGCAGTTCCTCCCTCTGCTCGGCCCTTATAAATAACGCCCCATCTACCTTTCCACCGGTACTAGTCACGCGTGAGTTCATCCACTGTGAGCATATATAGCTGTAAGTGTGGAAAGTGTGTCTTGTTCACCCGCACCGTCATTCCATGAAGAGTTCACTAGCTTGTTCTCCTGTAATAGATCTAAATGTGTTGTCGTGCTTGCCTCTGTATTTGCATGTTCCTCGACGATGCCGACTACTGCCGAGATGTGATGTCCACTCCGACAATCCTTCTTTTTCCTGCAAAATTCAAGGTAATTTTATTACAAAAGTTCAAAAAAAAGACATTCCCAGATTCTTCGGTGAGCAGCCGACATAGCCGACTTCTTCGCTGAGCGACTATCCATCTGCTTCTTCCCACTTCTTTTCTTCATCTATGGTCTCTGGATCACGTACGCCAGTAGCGATGATTCAGCTAGCGTATAGAGTGAACTATCACAGACGGTTTGTAGTGTAAACCGTCTGTGAAGGACTATCACAGACGGTTCTATATACGAACCGTCTGTGATACGCATAAATCACAGATGGTTGGTATTTCGAACCGTCTGTGATATTATGGACATCACAGACGGTTCGTGTTAAGAACCGTCTGTGATATTCTGCGTAGTATTAATTACTTGGCGTACTTGCTTGAAGGATGTCGACACCGATCTGTCTTCATTGCGCTGCATCGGTGGAGCAAGGCGGCCGACTTTAGGGAGTTGGGGGTGAAAAAATATCACCGTCTTCTTAGTGATCTGATCAGAGGTTAGTATACTCAATTACTTAACATTCTCAATGATCTGATCAGAGATTAGTACTCAATTACTTAACATTCTTAGTGATCTGATCAGAGGTTAGTAGTAGGGGTAATAATCAGTTTTGACACCCATTTGTCACTTGTGTAGCGTAGATGGACCGAAGCTAGATGTATATTGAGAACCGTGTGAGTGAAGAGTACATTACTGGCGTGTCTGCTTTTAGAAGGGCGGCCGAGCTGGATATATTGAAGAAGGGGATGAAATATATGTATTGCCCATGTATTGATTGTGATAATCTCAAGATGTTTAGCAACTCAGCGCAAATTGAAGCTCACTTGATTCGAAGGGGTTTCAGAAAAGGGTACAAATGTTGGACCAGTCACGGTGAAGAGAAGAGTACACAAGAAGGTAGTTATGACATAGTTGAGGGAGACAACGATATGCCAGTTGTGGACTGTTCTTTCCATCATGAGGATAGGTCGCAGGATGACAATCTGGATCAGATGTTACGTGATGCAGAATGGAACTATAGTGAGAGAGAGTTTGGTAAATTCGAGGGCTTGATGGAGGACTCGGAGAAACCTTTGTTCCCGGGCCGCACGCCGCAATACACGAGGTTGTCATCAGTTCTAGAATTGCTAAAATTGAAGGCAAGCAATGGTTGGTCCGACAAGAGTTTCACGGCATTATTATGCTAAAATTGAAGGCAAGCAATGGTTGGTCCGACAAGAGTTTCACGGCATTATTAGGTCTCCTAGTGGACATGCTTCCAACGGAAAATGTGTTGCCGAGAACCACCTACCAAGCCAAGAAGATTCTTTGTCCATTAGGAATGGACGTAGAAAGAATACATGCATGTCGGAATGATTGTATCCTGTACCGTAAAGAGTATGCTAGCTTACATGTTTGTCCGGTGTGCAAAGCATCCCGATACAAGCATAAAAATGACTCTGATGATGGGAAGGGCATCGAGGTGAAGCAATAACCTCCTGCTAAGGTGATGTGGTATTTTCCTGTAATCCCCCGTTTGAAGCGTTTATTTGCAAACCGCAAGGATGCAAGATTGATGTGTTGGCACTGCGAGCAGCGTAAGAAAGACGGAATGATAAGACATGTTGCTGATTCTGCCCAGTGGAGGAACATCGATAGGATGTTTGTAGATTTCGGTGTGGAACCGAGAAATATAATGTTTGGGTTGAGTACAGATGGAATGAATCCTTTTGGTAACATGAGCAGCCGACATAGCACCTGGCCCGTGACTCTGTGTATGTACAACCTTCCTCCTTGGCTGTGTATGAAGCGGAAATATATTTTGATGTCACTACTTATCCAAGGGCCAAAGCAACCTGGCAACGATATTGATGTGTTCCTAGCCCCATTGGTGGAAGATCTTGCAATACTGTGGAATGAAGGGGTACATGTATGGGATGCGGACAAACGAGAGAACTTAACTCTACGCGCCATGTTGTTCTGCACCATTAATGATTTTTCTACCCTTGGTAACCTGTCAGGGTTGAGTATAAAAGGATCCAAAGCGTGTCCGCACTGCTTAGATTATACCGAGAGTATGTGGTTGAACAACTCGCGAAAAACTATGTACATGCATCACCGTAGGTTCCTTCCAAAGTATCACCCATACTGCAAGATGAAGAAACAATTTGACGGAAAAAAAGAGGATGACTCAGTACCAAGACCTTTTAGCGGGAAAGAGGTGTATGATATGGTCAAGGATATAAATGTTGTGTTTGGAAAGGGACGTAAATTGAGGAAGAACATGTGGAAAAAGAGGTCAATATTTTGGGACTTGCCTTATTGGGAGCACTTAGAAGTTCGCAATTGCATCGATGTCATGCACGTAGAGAAGAATGTATGTGACAGTTTGATTGGTCTCTTACTGAACATTCCTGATAAAATAAAGGATGATGTTAACGCAAGGCGTGACTTGGTCGCTATGAACATCAGGACCGAGTTAGCACCGATAGAGACCGATAAAGGCCGGACGTACCTTCCCCCAGCAAGTTACACTCTGTCTAAGCCCGAGAGAACTGAATTGTGCCAGTCCTTAAATGGTGTGAAAGTTCCATCCGGTCACTCCACAAGCATGAAAAAACTTGTTTCCATGGAATATTTGAAATTAATTGGCATGAAGTCTCACGACTGTCATGTGCTAATGACTCAAATGCTACCTGTTGCAATTAGAAGTATTTTGCCGAACAAGGTTCGAGTGACAATCATAAGGCTATGTTATTTCTTCAACGCAATTGCTGAGAAGGTCATTGATCCGGATGGACTAGATGCTCTGCAAACCGAGGTGGTGACAACTCTATGTCATCTAAAGATGTATTTCCCTCCATCATTTTTTGATATCATGGTCTATCTCATTGTCCACCTTGTGAAAGAGATAAAAATATGTGGCCCCGTATTTCTACGTCATATGTACCCTTTCGAGAGGTACATGGGAATTCTGAAGTCCTATATACGCAATCGATCTCGACCGGAGGGTAGCATCATCGAAGGTTATACAACAGAAGAGGTCGTTGAATTCTGCATCGGCTACATGGCTCAGGTAGAGCCGATAGGTGTACCTCTATCTCGTCACGAGGGGAGGCTAGAGGGTATCGGGACTATCGGGAGGAAAGCAATAACTCCGGATCAAACTACGTATGCTCAAGCCCATTTCATGGTTTTACAACACATGACTGAAGTGACCCCATATATTGAAGAGCACAAGGACATGCTACGTCAGGAGAATGCAGGCCAGTCAGAAGTTTGGATCACGAGACAACACAACCGTCAGTTCAACGAATGGTTGAAGGCGCAATTGACTAGGAGGTCATCAAGTGAAACACTACAATGGTTGGCAAAAGGGCCAAAATTTACAATTGTGACATGGCAAGGATACGACATTAATGGCTACACATTTTATACAACAGATCAAGATAGAAAGAGCACAGTGCAGAACTCAGGTGTCCGCATAGATGCCTATGATGCGCACGGCAGTACCGCTGGCCCAAGCTCGTACTACGGGCTTGTAGAGGAGATTTGGGAGCTTGACTACGTAATTTTCAAAATTCCTCTATTTCGGTGCCATTGAGTCCAACTCGCACGGGGTGTAAAGGTTGACAAGTACGGCGTCACTACCGTGGACCTCGAATGTGTAGGATACAAAGATGAACCATTCGTACTCGCGAGGCAAGTTGTTCAAGTATTTTATGTAACTGACCCGGCAAATAAGAAGCGCCATGTAGTTCTTCAGGGAAAAAGAAGGATTGTCGGGGTTGAGAATGTTGTGGATGAGGAAGAGTACAATCAATTTGATGATTTGCCTCCATTCGAAGACAGCATCAGGCTCGAGGAAGAACAAGGCGATGAAGCAAGCTATATGCGTGTCGATCATCGTGAAGGGCTTTATTTAAAATGATATAGCCAAAGTGTAATAAATGATATTGGTTATGCTTGTGTTTTTCATAAATGTATGTATGTTCCATTGTAATTGTAAAATGACTAAGGAACTAAGAAATAGTTATATTTATGGTTATGCTTGCGTTTTTCATAAATGTATCTATGTTCCATATTGTAATTGTAAAATGACATAGGAACCTAGCTAGCTGCGGGTATTTATAGTGAACTATCACAGGCGGTTTATCGAAAGAAACCGTCTGTGATAACACATCACAGACGGTTCTATCGATATAACCGTCTGTGATAATATGGATATCACAGACGGTTATATCTATAGAACCATCTGTGATAATATGCATATCACAGATGGTTATATCGATAGAACCGTCTGTGATACCTCTATCACAGACGGTTCGTTTAAGGAACCGTCTGTGAAAGCTTATCTTTAAATACCCGCAGCTAGGTTTGCGGAGTCCGCTCTCATGCAGTCTCTTGTCTCCACTCTGCAGCGCCCCTGCTAGCTAGGTTTTGGTCCCTCCGACCGCGGCTCCCTCCTGACGCCGCCGGTCCCTCCCGATGCCGATCCCTCCCAACGCAGCTCCCTCCCGACGCCGCTGGTCCCTCCCGACGCCGCTCCCTCCCGACGCCCCTCCGACGCCGCTTCCTCCCGATCGACGCCGCCGGTCCCTCCCGACGCCGGTCCCTCCCGACGCCGCCGGTCCCGACGCCGGTCCCTCCCGACGCCCCTCCGACGCCGCTTCCTCCCGATCGACGCCGCCGGTCCCTCCCGACGCCGCTCCCTTCGAGCTTCACATGTATTTTATGTTATATGCTTCACATGTTATATGCTTCACATGTTATATGCTCATGTTATATGCTTCACATGTTATATGCTTCACATATTATATGCTCATGTTATATGCTTCACATGTTATATGCTTCACATATTGGAAGGCCCATAGCTCACTGCAGTTAGTCAATCGTTAGAACTTTGTTAAAGGGCATAAAGCAAGTGACACACTCCAGTGTATCTTGTTCAATGAACTTGATGCACTGGTTTGTGTCACTTGATTTATAGAACTTTGATAAGCTGGGACCATAGCTCACTGCAGTTAGTTTTTTTAGAAGAGAGATGGCGTCCACACAGTCTTCGTCGTCGTCATCTGGGTCTCACGCTCCCAAGATTGCGAAAACTAAACGTGGCCGATGAGTATCGAAAAGGCCAGAGGCCTGAATGACCATCACGGTTGTCTCTCCGAATGGGATCCCTCTGGAACCGACGAAAGCAGCGTCATCATTTCGGACTACCTGCGGGATAATTGGAAGGCAACGGGTCCCCATCACCATAGCAAGCTGGAAAGATTTGACAAAGGATCACAAAAATCAGCTATGGGAGGAAATTACAAATTCGTTTGAGATCCCAGCAGAAGTACAGGGACTCGTGCAACGGCAGGCGCTCCTCGCGATGGGAAAAGCATGGAAGAATTTTAAGAGCACTCTTGTGACGAAGTACGTGTCCAAGGATCTCACGCCCTTCACGAAGTATCCTTTCGTGTCGCCGAAAACATGGGAGGCCTTTGTGCAGATGAAGACGACGACCGAATTTGAACAACAAAGTGCGACGCATAAGGCTCTCCAGTCACAAAACACGCACCCTCACAGACTTAGCACTGCTGGGTACGCGGGTAAAATCCCGCAATGGAGGATGCAGGATGAGGTCGCAATCCGATCGGAGGCCTCTCCGCCATTTGCCGGGATCGCAAACGAGCGCGCTCGAAACTGGTTAAGAGCGAGGTCATCAACCACATCTTCGGGTGTCTCTTTCAAAAACCCCACAGATGAGGAAGTGTCCCAACGCCTGGTAAAATATGTTAAACAACATAGTTGTTAACACCTCTTGAACTTCATGGGTTCAAAAATAACATGATTAATTGCCTCTTGCAGCAATCATTGACTACCGAATCTTCTCGTGGCTCCTTTGAAGAATATAGGGAGATAGATTTACTATCACAGGCCTTGGGAAACAAGGAGCACCCAGGTCGCACACGAGGCATGGGGGTTTATGTACCTTGGAGGCACGGATTTCCAGATTACTCCGATACATATAGGAGTAGGAAGAGATCCAAGGCGTACCGCAACGAACAAATAAAACCGGAGCTTCGTGCTCAACTTGAGGAACAACTATCTGCCTCACTTCAAGAGCAGACTGCCTCACTTCGAGGAGAGATAGATTCGTTGTGGGAAGAACTGAGACAAGTCCGCAACCAATCGCAACCCACTTCTACTACTGTGGTACCCAGTCCCCCTCAACGTCGCAGTAGCTGCGCGTCCACACCAATTTCTGGACATAGCGACGCCCACTTACCTATTGATGACATTCACGTAATGTACCTCTTTAGAATGGTACATAGATCTCTCTGGTGGACGCCTTAACTCATCTTGTATCGTTATGTAGGAGCCCATGCCTTGCAGCCTCAAAGTCAGGCTTTTTGGCTCTATTCCCGTTGACGCTGGGCGTGGCATGGTGTATCCATTGCTGCCAGGGACGCTGGTGGACGGTGTACAAGTAGACACCGATTTCATAAAGGTCCAGGTGGACATGATTAATGATATTTTTAAGATCGTCCCTCTTGAGAAGCCCCCAAACGAAGAGATTAAGACATTAGGGGATGCTGTCCACACATTCATTCGGTGGCCCAAGAGGGACATCGTCCTCGACATGTCCGTGCCACAATCTTCACATCCAGTGGCCCAAGAGGGACGTCGCCCTGGACCTGGCACATCGGCTCCGGTGGCTCCACCTCCACCTCCAAATCCAGTAAAGTCTGTTGCATCGGCTCCCGCCGAGATGCCACCGAGAACATATCATAAGCGAGGCTCCAGGGCTCATACGAAGAAAACTAAGCCGTGTCCCATGCCATGGAAGTTTATTCTAGGAGTGTCGTTGGTGCCCGAGTCACAATTACCCCAGCTTGGTTTGATTTGCAATACATTGCATGCCTGGTACATGGAGAAGTCCAACATGAAGCCAATCCGGCAGAGTGCATTCACTCTGAAAATAATGAGACGCATTTCCTCCATGACTCGGGCTATATCGTCGTAACATTCAAAGATTTATTCTTACTATTCAATCTCGACGAACTCGACGCCTCACTTCTACGATGCTGGACACTGTAAGTGTACTGTACAATGAAGTTCTACATTCACGTTATACAGATAAATGGCATTACTTTTTCTTATGTATAGATACATGATCCAAGAAGTCCGGCGATCGCGAAGACCGGTGGGTTTCCTCGACCCTCACTTGGTCTCCGAGCAATCTATCAACGGAGATGCATCCTTCGTGCAAGGTTACATAATGAGGGGATTGATTGCTCACAACGACAAGGAGTACGTCATGGTACCCTTCAATCAAGGGTAAGTACTTCACTAGTTGCCACACATATGTTTCATTTGTACTTTACATGCAGCATGAACTTAGGATTAATCACTATGGCGACACACATGACTAGGCATCACTGGATTTTGATTGTGATTGTACCAAAGTGGAGCAAGGTAATATACCTTGATTCCCTCCTTAGGAGCAACCACGACTTCAGTCGTGTGCAAGAAGTACTTAACAGGTAAACTCATTTCCTCCATACATAACTCTATTGTAATATTTCTTTTGTTTGCCACTGCCGAGGCTAACTTTTTTGAATCACGTAGGGCGTTTGCCGATTATGTTGCCCAAGGAGGAAGACACGACAAATCCAGTGACACGCTACGACACAACACGCGATTTCCGGTACCCGCTACAACACAACAATCCTATATCATAGTTTGTTATAATGCCTCTAGAATTGACAATACCGATGTATGTAATTCTATTTTTGCAGTGCCACCAGCAGCTACAGGGCAACGTATGTGGATTCTACGTTTGCCGCCATATGAAGGAAATCATGGATACTAAGATCAATGATCCAGAGGTTTGTCAGGTCCTTCCAATAATTATTATTTTCTGATTATATATATGTATTTATATTACACACACATGCTAATTAATGACTTAACATTGCTCCTAGCGACAGCGGGTGGACTTCGACGAAAGTGCATATGATCTTGACAATCTCGTCGACATTCGTGCAATCATCTCCCAATTCTTGCTAGCAGAGGTCATAAATAAGATGGGAGAGTTCCACACCGGCAATGGTGATAATTAGATGTTGAAACATTGGATTCAATTGTACAAATCAAACAATTCCTTCAATTGAATTCATTTGTCAGATTTTGTGTAACGATTTTCATTCTATACATGTATGTGATCTGCTGGCCGTTTGTTACATTCATCTGTGTATCAAATTTTGTTGTAATTTACTATGAGTTGCAATTAACTTATATCTGTCATTTATCTGTAATCTGCTTGCTTGCTTGCTTTCAGAGGGCATGGCTAGCATATCCTGAGGCTAGCCAAAAAAACAGCAAATAAAATGGATGATGCACTTGGTATCACAGACGGTTCGTTGTTAAAAACCGTCTGTGATACAATATCACAGACGGTTTCAAAGAGTGCCGTCTGTGGTGTGAACGATATCACAGACGGCCTTTACTACTAACTGTCTGTGATATACACAATATCACAGACGGTTAGTAATAAAAACATCTGTGATATTGTGTATATCACAGACGGTCTTTATTACTAACCGTCTGTGATAGGCGAGTATCACAGACGGTTGTTTATAAAAAACCGTCTGTGATAGTCTCGTATCACCTCGCCTCCAAGACGCACCTCGCCAGGCCCCCGCATGGATCGCTCCAGTAACAGAGGCTCCCACCGTGCCCCATTTCGCAGCCACGACAACGACGGTCGCTGCTACTCCCGTCCACGAGCGATTAGTGGTTAGTACCTTGCCTTTTGTAAATCGCTCACCCGTGCAAACGGGAATTCAATAAAGTTCACTGTTTGCAAAACTGTACTCCTTGCTTTTGAAAACACGCACGCGTTTGCGCGCGCACTCTTCGTGAGTATAAACAAAGACACGCGTTCTCGCGCGCACTCTCCGTGAGTATAAACAAAGACACGCATTCGCGCGCGCACTCTCTGTGAGTATAAGCAAAGACACGTGTTTGCGCGCGCACTCTCCGTGAGTATAAATAAAGGCACGCGTTCGTGCGCGCACTCTCCGTGAGTATAAACAAAGACGCGCAGGGGGACGCCTCCGCACGCAGTCTATGAAGTATAAATAAGATGTAGCATCGAGGTCCGCCTCCGCACGCACTCTACGGAGTATAAATAAGACGTAGCGTCGAGGTCCGCCTCCGCACGCACTCTATGGAGTATAAATAAAACGTAGCGTCGAGGTTCGCCTCCGCACGCACTCTACGGAGTATAAATAAGACGTAGCATCGAGGTCCGCCTCCGCACGCACTCTACGGAGAATAAATAAGACGTAGCGTCGAGGTCCGCCTCCGCACGCACTCTACGGACTATAAATAAGACGCAGCGGGGGGACGCCTCCGCGCGCACTCTACGGAGTATAAATAAGACGCAGCGTTGAGGTCCGCCTCCGCGCGCACTCTACGGAGTATAAATAAGATGCAGCGTTGAGGTCCGCCTCCGCGCGCACTCTATGGAGTATAAATAAGACGCAGCGTTGAGCTCCGCCTCCGCGCACACTCTACGGAGTATAAACATGACGCGGATGTTGTCCCTACGCACTCTGCTGAGTATAAATAAGACGCGGATGTTCCTGCACACGCGTGGGTGTTGTCCCTATGTGTATTCTTCGGAGTATAAATAAGACATGGTTGATGTTCCCACGCACTCTACGGAGTATAAACAAGATGTGGTGTATGTTCCCAAAAACCCCGCGGGGTATAGATAAGGCGTCAGCTCCGCTACCACCACTTCGAGGGGTAGGGGACGGAGCGCTCGTGCGTCTACTTTGACTAGGCGCCAGCTCCGCTACCACCACTTTGAGGGGTAGGGGACGGAGCGCTCGCACGTCTACTTCAACTAGGCGCCAGCTCCACTGCCACCACTTCGAAGGGTACGGGACGGAGCGCTCGCTCGTCTACTTCGATTAGGCGCCAACTCCACTGCCACCACTTCAAGGGGTAGGGGACGGAGCACTCGCGCATCTACTTCGACTAGGCGCCAGCTCCACTGCCACCACTACGAAGGGTAGGGGATGGAGCGCTCGCACATCTACTTCGACTAGGCGCCAGCTCCGCTGCCACCAGTTCGAGGGGTAGGGGACGGAGCGCTCGCGCGTCTACTTTGACTAGGCGCCAGCTCCGCTGCCACCACTTCAAGGGGTAGGGGACGGAGCGCTCGCGCGTCTACTTCGACTAGGGTTTAGGGATCCGAACAACAATCGATATCATTCGGCAGCATGTCATTCACTTCATCGGTGATGTCATCCAGCGGCATATCATTCACTTCACCGGCGATGTCATCCGGCGGCATATGATCGTTGACTTCACCATGACTGGTCCAACACGTATAACCCTTTTTGAAACCCCTCCGAATCAAGTGCGCTTCAATTTGCCCTCGGTTCTTAAACATCTTTAAATTCTCGCAGTCATTGCATGGACAGTACATATATTCCACCCCCTTATTCAACATATCCTCCTCGACAGCTATTATAAAAGCAGACACGCCATTAATGTATTCTTCACTCACATGGCTCGCGGCATACATCCAGCTTCGGTCCTACGTTATGTATATATATAACAACTTAGTATTAAAAATTAAATTAATTAATTATTACTACATATATATCGGCCACATGCATTGAGGCTTAATTTGCTAGCTTAATTCATATTATAAACACAACAGTTATTATATAACCAACAATTTTACAAACCATCTTCAATAACACTCACCAATTACTTAGATCTAAATTGTAATGCAAAGAAAAATAAATTTCATTACTAACCATATGTAGAGTAACCAGGAAAGTATGAATCTTCAAAGCTCAATCTCTGCCTCCTCCCACCAAATTAATTGGCCTGAAATTGCCTAGCTTGCCTCCTGAGCGAAAGAGTGCAGCACCGGCTAGATCTGGATCAAAATGAAGGCAGATGTGGTTTTGAGCAGCGCAATAAATGCCTAGCGTCATTATCACAGACATTTTTTTTATTAAAAACCGTCTGTGATAATCCTGAGATTATCACAGACGGTTTTTAATACAAACCGTCTGTGATACTTTAGTATCATAGACGGTTATTGGTAAGAATCATCTATGATACTCGTTTTCTCTGACACTACCAACATAGACGGTGTCCAAATTAAAACCGTTTGTGTTAGTGTCGGTCACAGACGGTTTTGTCAAACCGTCTATGATTGGCCGTCTAGTATTAAGCTTTCTGTAGTAGTGTCAGTGTTTGCATCATCTCTGCCTCTTAATATTTCCATCCTGCACAAGTTGAAAGGGACAGAACGTAACCCAGAGGATTAGCTTCCAAAAATATTTATCCAGTAGTACATCCTTTAGATTCAACCTGTAAAAAGGTTTGTTTGGGAAAGCTTCTAAATCTAGGGTTCAATGTCCCCGTAGAAGTATTCCGGAAATCTGCGCCTGGCTCTCTCCTCTATCTTCTGAGCAAAGATGAACTTGATATGATGGACTTGCGTGTAGATGAAAGGATTAGATAGCCGAGATGAACTTGTGTAAATGGGCAGAGATATATCTGCAGCGTTCAAATCAAGCAAATTGTTGACATGCCTTACTGTCTCTAGGGCTTTTGTCTCGAGAGGCTTTTTAAGTTTGGGAGCAAAGGACTATTCAGATCGGCCCCACCAATTTGATCACCTTATGCCTATGGTCTGATTGGCTTTGGACTGAAGAGTGTTAATTTTGTTAGCTTAGGTATCTAGCCTTGTTTTGTAAAACAAGTTGATGCAATCTAAACTTGGTGACTCATATTTCTTTGAATGAGGGTTTTGAATACCGTTAGGAGAAAAGTTTGAACAATCATTCACTCCCCCTTGATTGCAGTATCAATCCTACAAGTGGTATCAGAGTTTGGTTAAGCTTTTTCTTATAGATATTAATCAGTTTTAAGAGTTATGATATCAGACAGATATTCTACCAAGCCACCCATCTTTGATGGGGTCGACTTCCCATATTGGAAGGCGAGGATGATTATATACATTCAATATCAAGGTTATACAATCTTGGAAAAGGTCAAGAGTTCCTATGTTGTCCTTGTCGATGACTAGATCGCTTCAACAAATCTTCTGTTTTGAGAGTCCAAGTTTTCAAATCATATCTACAAACTATGTAAAGCCTTGTATGGTCTTAATCAAGCCCATAGAGCTTGATATGATGGACTTAAGTCATTTTTGTTGAAAAATAATTTTCAAATGGGCAAAGTAGACAAGACACTGTTCATCCTCAGGCATGGTAGTGATATTCTCTTGGTTCAAATTTATATGGATGACATCATTTTCGGTGGCTCATCTCATGCCTTAGATTTCAACTTTTTAGACACCATAAGTAGGGAGTTCGAGATAAGCATGATAGGGGGACTTGACTCACTTTCTTTGACTCCAAATCAAGCAGACAAAAAAGATACATTTGTGCATCAAGCCAAGTATATCAAGGACCTACTTCGACGCTTCAATATGGGGAGTAGCAAGCCAATCTCCACCTTGATGTCTTCTATGTTGAGCTTGGATCCAGATCATGATGGTGAGTGTAGGATTGTTGATAGCAATCAGAGGGGGGTGAATGATTGCAACGCACAGCGGAAACCCTTTTTTTATTTTCTACCTTTTAATATGCAAAAACCAGAAATAACAAAAGGAACTTACAAATATTTTTTCCTGAATTTACTGTAGCAATCACTGTAGCATACTGTAGCAATCACTGTAGCAGCAAACTTCCGATCGATCAGCTAGCGTGCTCATTTTTTTTTTGAATCTTCTAATCAATTTATTAATTAAAACTAATTCATGTATGCAAGCAACAAA
This sequence comes from Dendrocalamus latiflorus, assembly GCA_017311315.1. Lineage (NCBI taxonomy): Eukaryota > Viridiplantae > Streptophyta > Magnoliopsida > Poales > Poaceae > Dendrocalamus > Dendrocalamus latiflorus. The sequence continues at coordinate 10,771,188 of CM029657.1, read as the reverse complement.
AATACCTAGACATAGATCAATGCATGGAGAATTTATAGGAATCAAAAAACCAAGAAAAAGGATAATAGATGCGAATTAAAAAACTTACAAACTTTTATTCAAAAAGATGAACACTGTTCATCCATCAATCTCCTCAATTCATATACGTGAATCCGCCGCAAACTCTTCTATTCGCTCGTACCGCGCGTCTTCAAAACAACGCCTTCTCTTTTTCCCTCACGCGTATTTTTCCTCCACGGCTCCTCGGTACCACTCTTGCCATGCCACCGCATGCATATATATACACACACAGCCCAACTCCAACTAGGCCTTAAAATCCTAATCCAACTCCAACTAGGACTTAGAATCCTAATCCAACTCCAACTAGGACATAGAATCCTAATCCAACTCCAACTAGGACTTAGAACCCTAATCCAACTCCAACTAGGACTTAGAACCCTAATCCAACTCCAACTAGGACTTAGAACCCTAATCCACTCCAACTAGGACTTCGAATCCTAATCCAACTCCAACTAGGACTTCGAATCCTAATCCAACTCCAACTAGGCCTGGGCCTTTTTACCTCAACTAGACTTTTGGCCCACTAATTTTCAAGGGACCCGAAACCCTTCCTAACACAGGTTTTTCACACTCACGACTTTTCTAACATGTCACGTGTCGAAGCCTCCAGGACCGCACCTCCCGTAGCTTCTCCACGTATCATCCACCTTCGATCTCCATGCGCCCCAAGCATGAGCCCGATCATCTCGTGACCTCCTTGACCGTCTGAACCTCAGATCTCCCCATCCTAGTTCCGGTCCACCTCGTCACCGACCATGATCGCCTCCATGCTCAACCTGCACATGCAAAGACCAAAGAACATTCTTCCGGCACAAGTTCGTCTCAACTTGGCCAACATCAGTCCGCACACACGCAACACAACTCGCATAACACCGCTAAACGAAATCACCAATTATTCATCATAACAAATTAACCATTGTCAATTATTCATCACCAAAATATCCTAAACCTAGCCACATGGTCTAACAGTGAGCCTATCGATCAGAAGGAGTACCACAACATGATCGGCTCTCTCCTCTACCTCATGATTCCAAGGTCGGATATACACTTCTCAATTTGCCTGTGCACTTGATTTCAGACTTCCGCTCGTGCATCTCACCGCCCAGCAGTGAGGTGCATTTTTAGATGCCTCTAGTCCACCATTGAGTTCGAACTTTAGTTTTCTTCTTTCTCCTGTGAGAGACCATGTGGAGGTTATCTCATATGTGTGATGAGTATTTGATAGTGCTTGTACTTCGTTATTGAAGTTTGAGTTTGATTGTTTGTAGTTCTCAGCGTTGTTATTAGGTTCAGGTGATAGTACCAGCCTAGCAATAGCGATAGTACTGGCTTGGCATCACCGGTAGTACCAGTGTTGAGCGATAGTAGTACCTTCATGCGGTATGACTGGCTTTTAGTTGGTGGTAGCAATTTTTTAGAGAAGGTCATTTTGGAGTTTTGGGCTGTGACTATGTCTGGTAGTATCAAAGTCTGAACCGTGATACTACCGGAGAACGATATGATTAGGCTTTGTATGGTACACTACTGGAGTAGTAGTACCGGCCTTGCACAAGCAATCATACCACTCCCCTATTACCAGGAAAGAGCTAAGTCGGTTTACGGTGGTTTGATGGGCTGTTGGTCGACCTATGCTAAGTTGAGTGAGTTGAATTGGTTTTCAGTAGTGTAGCCATGGTGGGAGTCCATGCAAGTATTAGTCATGGCGGGAGTCTATGTATTGTGTTAATCATGGCCGGGAGTACCATTTAATGTTGTTGATGGGAGTCAATTGTCACTTGTGCTCAGGACGGTTGTTTGTTCTTTTATGTGTAAGGCGCTTGGTGATTGTTGCAATCAACGACAAGACCAAGGCTAGGGGAGATGCCCTAAGGCCATGGCGTGTCTCGTAAGTCTAGGTGGAGCATCATTTTAAGTGGAGAAGCACATGAGAAAGACAAGGACCATGATGAGGCAAGTGTATGTATTTGGTATGCTATTAGACTTGAGCGTTTCAAGTGGTGATAGTCCTCAGAGTAGACGTACGATCTTGGCGGTGAGTCATTGGGCATCACGGATTTTGTGTGGTGGTTGCTTCGAGGAGAAGTATCATGAAGGCCAATGGTGGCAATTGAGAAAACTGTCTGATACTGGGTGGAAAGGCGGCTAGCGAAACAGTGGCGGTGGCATACATGGTCTATGTCACGTCTTGGAGGATAGAACATGTTATCGAGTTATTGTAGCAATAAGGAAGTCGCTCTTTGATAAGCATGCAAGTGTGTGTAATTGTAAAACCCGTTTGTATGTGGGTTATCAGTTTCCCTATTTGTAAGTGGTTGTATCCACTATGTGTGTGCTAGTTGTTAGGGTTTGGCGGTAGGTGACATCCTCTACTATTTAAGCCCTTATGTGTGTTGAGAGATGTATCAAGGTAGAGAGAGGTGTTAGGGTTTCCCTGTGTTTGAGATTTTGTGTATGTATATACTCTAGGGTTAAAACTCTGTACTTTATGGGCCTGGTTGTAAAATATTCATCTCAAAGTGAAATAAAATATCCAAACTTCATCCAAGTGAGTTGTGTCATGGATTTCTCTTTGTACTTTTGATTTACTTGGTTCTCTTGATTGTATTTACTCTCCTCTTGATTTCTCTTGGTGCCAAGAGTGTGTAAGAAGTGGAGATATCTCTTAGAGATCAGATCTCGTCTATCTAGGCACTTTCTATGGAAAGTTCCTGTGATTGACCGGTTTAGCCCAAGAGGTGGATGATTTTGGGGTTTTGATATTGAGGGGGTTTTAACTTGCGTTCGTATTGTGATCTAGCTTGCTAGGATATGTAAGAACCCATCCAAGGTCATCTGGATCATGAAGGACTCATGAGTAATAGCAGATTAAGGTTTCTCTCTTTTACTTGGTTTTGGTGCAATATTCCTTGTCTTGGATAAAGGTCAGAACTTTGGTATTAATCTTCATGATCCATAATAAGAATAAGTTCCTGACATACTAGGAAGGTCTTGTACTAAGTTTCATCCTATTTGGATTATTAGTTTAAGAGTTAGCATTTCTCTTGGTCTTGTGCCATGCTGATTTTTAGTCTCTACCTGATGAGCGATAGTATCGCCATGACTTGAGCAGTACAACCAGTGTTACACCTATGGTACTGCCGCCTGAGTGGTATGACCACCCCTTGGCCTGTGGTAGTACTAGCGAGAGATTTTGTCTCGTGTGCTTTGTGGTCTTTGGTTCTTACTTTGGGTTCTTCTGTAGGCTTGAGTTTTCTGTTACGTTGAGTTGGTAATACCAGAGTTTTCCGTTCTGTAGGCTTGAGTTTTCCGTTACGTTGAGTTGGTAAGTCACTCACCTCCCACCCCCTCTGACTCGACATACCCGATCCTACACCTTGTTGTTGCTAATTTTTGTTGAAATTTATTCCTAGATCCTTGACGCTACACCGTCCAGAGATGCGCACCTTCTCACGTGGGGTCCTCGACGTGACCCGCATGGTTCCTAATGGAACAGTGCCTCTGTTCCTACTTTTCCCATATGCGTAGCAACACGTAGCACCTCTGCTCTCCTGTACATGAAGTAACCCAACCCGCCTGGGCTCCTATGAATTTTGGGCATATCTGGCTCCCCGTGGTAGAGCAATGCCAGTTTTGGTCCCCCTTGGGTGGAAGTCCATATTTGCCCCCCTGGCATGGCCGTCTACCGCACGCCTCCTACCGCAGCCGCCCAGAGTGCCAGCCCCTCTTAGCGCGTCCGTGTGGCACATGACATGCCTGGCATTGCCCGTGATCCACGCCACCTACTTGTCCAATTCCCAACTGAGCGATGTGACCCGTTGGCACTGTCTCTTACCGCGTGAGGTGTAGAACGCCCTCCCGGCCGGACCCTCCATCCTCCCATGCGTGCGTCCCAGGTGTCAGCACTTGCGCGACTAGCCCCCTCCACTCCGCTGGTTGCATAATAAAATGGTCGATGGTTTCATTCTCTAGAAGAGGTAGCAGTGCCATTTCATTTGAGTGTAGCCAAGAGCGAGAGAGGCAACATAGAAGAGACGAAGTAAGGCCGTAAAAGAATCCTATTTTTGAGTGGTTTTGAATTTGAATTTCAAGCTTGCGCATTTAAAGAGGTTATAGATCGGCTTTGGAGCATCTAAAGAGGTAATTTTCATTGACATGTGATAATTTTTAACAACATGATTAGCATGTAATTAGAAAAATGGTAGTTTATTAGTATGAAAATGTGGTAGTTAGGCTTTTGTAATTAGGCAATGGCCTTAGTTGACGTCGAAGAAGTAGCACTGTTAGTGTTGTTAAATGCTTATTACTCATGCTAATTACATGAATGCCATAGTTTATGCGTCGGTTATTTTGATTGCATGGGAACAGCATTGCATTTTTCTGCATTTGGAAAAAGTTATGCATAGTGTAGCAATGGTAAAAGTAGTGCAAAATGGTGTAATTTATTGTTGGACACTTTGTGAAATATTTTATGTTAGTTTGGATGAAGTGGTAAACTATGATAATTGCGATGGAAATAAAAATATTTTTGAGTTTGGGAAATATAAGCAATATTGAAATCACCTACGAAAAGACCAAAGACCCAATTTATTTAAAATAGAAAGCAACCTCCAAAAAATTTGAAAATTTAGAGAAATGTTGTTCAATATGCGAGTGAGTTAGGGGAAATATTTGAAGGCAGTGTTGAAAGATTATTAATTGAAATGTAGGATGTTACTAAGTGGCATAGAATCAATTTTCTCTTTATTAAATGGTTAGTTTATCATAGGTAAAAATATTGAGAAAGGCTGTAACTTAGCTGTCGGAACCCGGAGTAACGACTCATGGATCCTCTTTGTAAATCGCACTAGTCCAGGATCAGCTAGTGCACACAGTACAACAAAGATAAATACCAAGCACAAATGACTGATTATATTAAATAAAAGATACGGCCTTATGGCCATGTCTTACATCAACGCCCATTGGCAAAATAAATAAATCAAAGAACCGCGGAAGCAAACTGAAAAGAAGCGAAGCCCAAGTCTGCCCACAAGCAAACGACAGTAAGACGCGGCCTATTCATCCTGGCCTTCACCGTAGTCGACATCGTCTTCCTCTGTATGGAGATAGCAAGGTGAGTACAAACTTGTACTCCGCAAATCACCCGGGAAAATGCAACATAATGATAAAGGCTTCAATGGAAGGCTTATAGGGTTAGTTTGCATAAAACAACATTTAAGAAATACAATAGATAGATTGAAATCGCAGAATTTAATACAGTAAGTAAAAACCTTACTTGTAATAGAAAATAATACCGTCAGTGCAGGCTCCGACCATACACCAACCTATCCACGGGCATCCCAACCGGATCATCTTTTCCAAAAAGATCCCGTATGGATTCCATCCATCCACACGTTTTCAAACACTCGCGGATTCCATCCATCCACAAGCTTCCAATCTCTCTCATGGGTTCCATCCACCCACAAGGTTTTCATTCTCTCATGGATTCCATCTATCCACAAGGTTTTCGAAAACATTTTTGAAAAACAAAGTCTAATCCATGAAAAACTTTTACTCAGCATGCCCATGACCGTGGGCACGGCTATCCAGGATAGATTATACACTCTGCAAAGGTTGTACAGCTTTACCCACAAGACACGATCATCCCGTTGTACCACTAGATTACACACTTCCTTAGGTGTGCGGTGGGGAGTCGTGACAAGGCCTTTACAATGCAAAGCCTTCAACCTGGTCGAGCCAACTCTAAGGTTTCACCCCAGTAAGGAATCCACCAGACCGGGACCCCCTCTTGAGCCTAGACGAGACTTATCATGGCTTAACCACGCTCGACCAAGTGAGACTTCACATGGCACCAACCACGCTCACTTTCAACCTACGACTTGACTAAGATTGGGACTTTGCAAATTAATTAGCCAGGGTTGTCCCATACCAGCCATGTGGTAGTACGATAGGGCTTTGCAACAGTAGCTCACAGACCGGTCCTTAATTGACTTAGGCCCAACCACATACCCCCATGCACGACAATCAACCACTGCGGCTCCAACCAACAGGGCATGCCTGCACCCACCACTCTAACCAATTGCCTAAGTCTAAACAAGTTTTATATTTGTTTTCAAAATAGTTTTATAAACCTCCTTGACTCACCAAAGTCAAGAGTACATTTAGGAAACTTATCATTTCATGTGAAAGAGTTATCCCAAAACAAAAAGTATATCGAAGCAGGTCTAAGCATTTGATATAAAACCCTCTAGCCAATACTAGTGTACTAACTAGAGTTTTATTCTAGGGTGACAAGGTATCGAGGAATTCAATATCAATGGAGGAATTAACAAGTAGGCAATAACTAAATTTAAAACTGATTTGAAATACGTTGAATAAAAATATGCATGCAGAATAATTTAAATCAACATAATTTTATTTTGAAAACTGGGATCAACATGATCAAGGAGGGTGACTTGCCTTGCTCTTCAAATTGGTGCAAATCTTCGTCTTTGAATTCTCCCGAATCGTCGAAGTCTACACGTGTAAATAACCCACAAATTCAAATAAATTCAAGTTGACTTCAAAAATTTTATTTGAGGCCAGAAATGGATATAGGGGAATTTTTAATGAATTTAGAAATTTGAATGGGCCAAATCGAAGTTAGGATGAAGAAGAACGGGCTCCGGGAAATTTAAAATCAGAGAAAATGGAAAAGGCTGATTTTTGGGAATTATCTTTCTACTGAAAAGAGATTTATGGCGTCAGCAGGGATTAAAGGAATTATTTTTCTAAAAGCAATTCGGGTTTATGGCGTCAGCCTTGCCCCAGAGGGACTGACAGGTGGGGCCCTGGTCCATGGACCAGGTCCACGGATGGGTGGGCTTGGCCGAGGTGGCACAGGTGGCGGGCTGGCGCTGATGGGGCATGGTTTGCCCAGGTGGCGCCAACGTGGCTGCCACCGAGCTGCCACGCCAGCACCCGAGCGGCACCGGCCGGAGGTGTACGGCGGCGGTGCTTCGGCGAGAGGTGGCCGGCGGCGAAGGCGGCATCGGGGAGAGGGGAAGGTGGGGAGCACCGGGAAGGGGCGCGAGCTCACCGAGGGTGACCGGAGGAGGCCGGCAGCGAGGGAAGAGCGGCGGCGCTTCGGGCCTTACGCGGCGGCGGAGCTCCGGCGGGCGGGGAGCACGGCGGAGGGGTGATGGACGTCGGGGGCGACGAGTTGAAGCCGAGGGAGGCATCGGTCGGGCAAGAGGGGACGCGAATGGGCGGCGATTGCTCGCCGTAGCTGGCGGAGGCGGAGGCGCACGCTGCGGGGGCTCTAGAGCGGCGGAGAGGGGGAGCTGAGGGCGGCAGGGGATGGTGTGAAGGGAGGGGCTGCTCAGGGGCCTCTTTATAGGGGACGAGGGGAAGGGGTGGCGCGGGAATTCGTCGCCGGAGTGGGCGGCGGTTGCGGGTGGCCGGCACAGAAAAAGGGGGAAGGAGGTGGGCGCGTGGGGCGCGGTTCGTGCGGGAGGGGAGAGGGAGGTGGGCGGCGCGCTCGGGGAGTGGGGCGTGGCTGGGAGAGAGGGTGGGGCGCCGGATAGGGCGGGCGGCCGTTGCGGCTCGGCGGCGGCGCGAGGAGGGAGAAGACGGGGCGGGGACGAAGCACCCGACGAGTGGGGCCGGCGGTCAGCGAGAGAGGGGGCGGGAGTGGCCGACGGGCGGGGCCGCGGGGGAGAGAGAGAGAGGGCGCGGGCGGTGGAGATGAGGGGAAGGGGAGATCAGGCGGCCGAGGGCACGGGGAGGATGGGCGGCTCGGATGAGCCGAGGCGCGCACGTGGCGAGCGGGGAGGGGAGGAAGGCGGGATGGTCGGTGGATGACGTGGCGCGATCCAGGCCGTCCACGTGGCGGCCGGAGGAGACGGAAGGGGGTTTTGATTTTTATTTTCTGATTTCTAATTTTCAGAAAAGCTTGGAAATTCCATTAAGCCTCAGAAAAATATGAAAATACTTCCAAAAATTCCAGAAAAATTCAGAGAACCTCCTGGATACCTTTTGGACTTAATAAAAATATTTCCAACTAATTTTGGTATTTAGTTTTCATACTTTTAAATATTTTTAATTTCCAAAATAAATTTTAAAATTCCTGAAAACTCAGAAAAACCCAAATAAAATCCAAATAACTCCAAATATTTAATTTTACATATAATTTTATATAAAATCAAAATATCATATTATTTAATAACATTTTTAGGTTTTAAAATACTTTTTCAAATCAGGTTTTTTTAAAAAAACAGAAATTCAGGGCAAATTAAAAATAAAATTTAGGCACTAAAACACATGTTTTTATTTAAGGAAAATTAATTTAATTAAAGTTTTTTTCTCCAATAGTTTTGAAAATAACAGCTGGGCTGTTACATTAGCGTTACACACTATAGAAAATTTTGTAGATACACCATATCGGGCATTCAAGATCTGTTTGTGTACCATGAGAATGGTCTCATATGTGATGGACCGTACGGTGTGGACCTATCAAATTATGATCGGACCATGATCCAGGCGCTCGGTTTAAAGGACATGGGCCTTTTAGAGCTCTGGAGGTGCGTCCGTTCCATGTTTGATCGTGCCATTGTAGGGAACAAGCTATGCATTGAAGTGTTGTACTCTCTGTGGTGGATGGTGAAGAGGAGACCTTATGGCAACTTCTAAAGATGACAAGCGACGAGTCATTGGCCAATTACATGGAGTTTGTGTGCAACCCTATTGTTGCAATATATGGTAGACCAATGGTATATGTTAAGTTCATGGAGCGGACAGAGTCATACGGCATGCCTGGTTCAAGTGCAGGTGCTACTGATGTAGTGCCTGGGTTGGTCTCAAGTTCTAATGTAGATGGGGCTGTTGGTGGGGATGCGGGCGAGGCGGTGGGTGATGGAGACTTGAGAAGGCGTGCCAAAAATTTTGAGCCCAACGAAGGTGTACAGCAATGGTGGATAGCCTGTATCGACTGCCATAAATACTTGGCTGACCAGATGGAAGAAGTGGAGAGCGAGGAGGAGAAGGACGTGCAAACATCTAGTTTTGAAGACGAGGGAGATGGAGAAGCTGCTGCGGAAGGTGTAGTCGGTGGTGTTGTTACCACCGATGGCACTTATATCAGCTGTAGGTTGGACGACATCACGGTGGCATCTCTAGTTCTACCACAGCCAGAGGAGACACATTGGGGCTTCAATGAAGACACTCTACTCTTAGGGCAGCACTTCCCTAACAAGAGCGCTGCCCAACAGGCCATTACCATATATGCTGTGACCATCAGCTGGAAATGTCAGGTGCGCAGGTCAAACCCTGACACCTATATCATGAAGTGTGTGGATGAATCCTGCCCTAGGAAGGTCCGTGCCCAGCAGTCAAGGGGCGGGGTCACGGACTTCCGAATCATGGTGCTGATGGATCACATATGCGAGCTTGCTGAGCCACTTCAAAGGCATTGCAACTTGAAGTCCTCATATGTTGCCAGCCTGATCAGCCATCTGGTCATCGTAGATGTTTTCATTTCACCAAAGCTTCTGCAGGTAGATGTTGTCAACATGCTGGGCTTTGAGGTTAGCTACAAAAAGGTTTGTCGAGTGAAACAAAATATCATGGATAGTATGTACGACAGATATGAAGAGGCTTATGACCTAGTCCTAAGATTGCTCCACCCAATAGTAGAATCAAATCCTGGGACATGCACAAACAAGGTGGAGCGGCCGTATCCTACGAAGGGGCCAAATTGCTTCATTCTTGAAGGGGCCAAATTGCTTCATCCATTCACGAAGAAAATATGAGTTACTACAATGTGCAAGTGGTAACAACATGCAACCATCTACTACGGTATAGTCATGGATATGCATTACAAATACATATATCATACAAAGCACTACATGTACCAACGCAAATGAAAACAACACTCTTAGCACTACACCTTAAAGATAACAATGAACACAAGAAAGAAAACGACACACAATATTAAGTTAATCTTGCTCTCTAATATATCAAATCGATGTTGCATCTCCACCATTTCGCTACCCCCTGTCGCAACTTTCTCTTGTGGAACAATGTCGGGTCTAGTGCCCATTTCATCCTCCTGCACCTAGAATCAACAATTGCCTAGACCATCCTGTAATTCCATAAGAACGTTTTGTAAGATCTACTGAATGATTGGAACCCACCCAAAATAAGCTGACTCACCAAGTGGAAGGGGCACTTGTAGTAGTGTCTTCCAAAATTCGTGGCCTTCTGTGAGGTCTTACATTTGACAAACGTATTGCATTTCGGGCAAATCACTACGGGTGCCGATGAAGAAGCACTGACTTGACTCATCTCGACATCCGGGGGAGGGAGAAGCAAACCAAGTTAGAGAGAATGGGAAGAATTACTTCGGGAGGTGAAGGAGAACAATGCAAGGGGAGTTGCTGAGGAATGGCTCCCTTTTATAACCTGAAGTGCGACGGCAAAATGGGATTTTTGCATCCCTAATAAAATACAGATAATGATCAGTACGACTGAATGTAGATAGTTAAAGTTCATGGTAGCCTTACACACTGACAAGACCAAACGAGACGGCCTTATGCACTAACAACACCAAATAAGGTATGTATTACACATACATAAATCATACAAAGCACTAAAGGTAACAACGCAAATCAAAACAACACTCCTAGGGGAAGTGCCTACCCACCAGAACATGGGATCTGCATGGAAGCATATAGGGAACCAGTGTAGCGAAAAAGCACAACATCATATTACTTTAATGCAGTAATTATGATAATTTTGTTCATAACGTTCTATAATGGTGTTCATAATTTGTACCACTTGAATAAAACACTTGTACTTAATTTCAAATATAAATAAATTTATTTACACGAACATATAATTGGGTATCAAAGACACACAACAAAACTTGCTAAATACCTACCGGAGGAAATTAGTCAAATGCAATTCCCACATTTCAAGTCATATGAAATCATGAAACCCTAATTTCTGAAATATAAGGTCCTAATTTCCAAGACAAGAATCATCAATTTTTGAGATATTTTACAATATATAAAATTTTGAAAATAATACACAATGAAGTACACTGCGTAAGCAGCATTCAAAATAAATTTCTAAATATTTTGACCTCATTTTCTATATTACAAAATTCGTGCTGACAGTGCACATAAATAAATTATGGATGAAAATTTTGAACATTTAAAATTACAAAAAAAGACACAAGCAAGTAAACTATATTACAAGGCTTTACAAAAAATTTAATTATTTTTGAACCTCATTTTATATATCTAAAAATTCCTATAAAAAGCATGTTTATGTTTAGGTTAGGGTTTCGGGTTTTAGGATTTAGGTTTAGGGTGTAGGGTTTTAGGGTTTAGGGTTTTAGAGTTTACGTTTAAGATATGACAACACTATGCCTTGCCAGCTTTTCAGATCAACATGACAACACTATATCTCCTTAGCTTTTTAGACCAAAAGACAGGACTCTGCAAAGCAAGACATGACAGCTCCCTACAATGTAAGACGTGACAACACTCTGCCTTGCCAGCAACTTTTTAGAAAGACAAGGCAACACTCTGCCTCACAGGCTACTCACATAAAATTAACCACACCATGCCAACCCTTTGGCTTATAAAAGAAGATGGAAGAGATCTGGGAGAGAACACTATACTACACAACCAAACCCAACACTACACTAGAGCTTGATTTATCACGTCAGGATGGACAAGAGGTAGAAGAAGTAATGAGACAAGATGATGAAGCAATGGGAGGAGACTCGCGAATTAGCAAGGTCTATTGTAGCCTGCAATGAATAAGCAAGGGTGCTACAGCCCAGGACAAAAAAGCAAAGCATGCCAGGAGGTCACCTCCCCACAATGATGCCCCCCCCGTAGTAGCAACCCCGTCTTGAACATTCCAACTGAGCGTTTGGTGCAACACCTGCCCGAGGGGGAGGGGGAGACACTACCTCTCTGTTGGTACAGAGATCCACGCAAGTTTTTCAAGTGTAAGTAATGGCTTAGCCTAGGCATGCGTTACTGGAGTTGCGCGAGCTACTCCTATGACTATCCCAACTATCGTTGGGACATAAGCACCTTTTGGCAGCTGGTAAAAATCAGTTACAGTGTGTTCCCATACTATTTCTCTTTCAAAGTACGCACTAACAACATCTCTCATCTACTCGTAATGCCTGAAACTGCTATATGGCTACCGCAAGTAGATCGACCTAGAGATCCACCCACATGACCATTGGACTCTCGACTACGAGAAGTGGGATGTCAAAAGGGCCTATGAGATCCAGGAGGAGGAGCGCCGTAATGACGAGCAAACCGAGCATTTACGTCGGGAGAAGAAAACTCATCTTGAGGCGTGCACGTGTAAGGAGCAAGAGGCTCATGAGAGGGAGTGCGAGAAAAAGAGGAAAATAGTGGCCAAGGCCAAAGAGGCCACCGAGGAGTTCAACACTGAGCTCGCAAGGAAGAGAAAATGACCTCAGTCCACACAGTAGGTGGGGTCGTTGTGAAATAGTCCCCTGATGGTTGAATTTATTTTCATTTCAAAAAGGCACATATGTACCATATGAGTACATCAGTCTATTGCATCGTACGTGATGCTGTTTCTTATGCATGTAACCAAACCCTGTGCGCCGTGTTATTCCCAGCTTTATTATAAAATCTATTTTAATTTGCAACATCAAATCTCATCATTTTTTCACATTCAATTCTTCGTATAACAAGGCATCAAACAACATGAAAAAATGAGTTCTGAAAGTAAGCACGAAATGTCTGTAACATACAAATTTTCGAGACGTAAACTCTCAATTTTTTAGACAATTTCAGATCATAAAAAATTCTAAACAAATTACACAACCAACTACAATACGTAAGCAGTTTTCAAAATATTTGCACCTCGTTTAGTATATTACAAAATTCGTACAAACTATACACATGAATAAATTACGGACAAAATGATGAGGCGATGGGGTCCCGATCTTCCGATAGGATGATAACTATAGATTTTGGCGGAGGCGACCCTTGCGATCCGACTACAACCGAACGACGTCGCTTGCGCCTTAGCAATCGCTGAACCACACTCCAAGTTGTTATCAACCGTGCCAAGAACGCGGTTGACCTGACCACGAAGGTCTATTCCTGCATGCAACCGAAGAACACGCAAGAACAAGATAACAAGCAATCTGAAATTGCAAATATTGATATGAAGATCAAAAGGTGGGATTCCGAAGGCTGTCTTGACAGGTGGTCGTCCGACACAACTGAAGAACAGAAGTTTGCATAATAGCTAAACCTAAACTCAACAAAATCCAAGTCTTAGCAACGGAGGCGGCGGCTCCTTTATAGGGAGAACAACCAGGAGGGGCGTCCAAAGTGCATGCTCTAGGGTTACAAGGCCCATGGGCCCAATTGGTGGTGGCGCAGCACCCTTTTGACTCGGACTCAAAAACCAATGTGGATTGTTTTTATGATTGCAGCCGGCTCGGATGGAATTTGAAGATGAGGTTGGATCCGTTGGAAAGTAGACTTCATAAGCTTTCCATGAAGTACAAGAACGTCCCAAACGGAGTTCGTATGAGAAAGTTACGTTCGTTTCAACTTGCACCATTGCAGCAGTCCGAATCTGATTCCAGTACGTGACCAACACGGACTCTTTTGATGATTGCGGCTGTCTCGGATAGAATTTGAAGATGGGGTTGAATCCTTTAGAAAGTAGACTTGATAAGATTTCCATCAAGTCCAAGAACGTCCCAAACGGAGTCCGTATGAGAAAGTTACGTCCGTTTAAACTTGCGCCATTGCAGCAGTCCGAGTCTGATTCCAAAACGTGTCCAACTCGAATTCGTGCTTGACTTGGTCCCAAAGTGACGTGATGACCTCCATTATTCCTTCCATGCATGTCCAGGACTCCATGTCCCTTTCCTTCATCCTTTCCCAAATTCCTAAGCACAATTAAATCACTTGCATTAGGTAGCGGTCTATTCTCAGTAACATATGAAGGCTGAAGAAACGAATTCACCTTTCGTTCGATCTTGATATTGGGCGCGATTGTCGTATGTGTTTGTGGCGTGGTCACATCACAAAAATTCTTAATGTTTAGAATTACAAAAAAAGACATAAGCAAGTAAACAAGGCTCCACAGAAAAATTATAACTTTAAACCTCATTTCCTAACAGCGGGATTGCCAGCGTCAGCCACCGGTTGATTCCGTAGACGGGCGGGGGCCAGAAGCATGAAAGATGTCGCCGGTGGCCACAATTGCAAAAGGAGCGCACAACGGGGCCAAATTGGCCAAAGTTTCTTTAATATGCAAGTAATTCAAAATTTAATGTGGTAGATATTAATTTTCTCAATTAGATTTCTAATAGAAATTGTTACTAAAAATAAAAAGGAGATAAGCCAGTATCAATTTGCGCTAAAAAAGCTGGGGGTGCTGGCGCGGGGAGGGGGGTGAAGTGCCAGCAAGGTGGTGCGGTCATGGGGTGTGCCAGGCTGCCCTCTCTATTCTCTTACTTACTTACTTATCTTGCTTACTTATCTGGGCAGATGGTTCGGGGGTGTGAGTAGTGTAGTGGAAGCACAAAATGGATAGTGGTAGAACCGTCCAGATAACCCTAAGGACTGAATCTTGTCATGACCTCCTGTGTAAGACAAGTGCAACCACAAGCTGGCAAATTGTAGGCAGGGCTAACTAATTTGCATCAACTTAGTATGGGTTGCGCCGGTGTGACCACGGGCGGACAGAGGATGGCCACATCCTCCGATGTGATGGTGCAAGAGGGGGCTCTTGGAAGGTTGGTCATACCCCGAAGAGAGTGAAACCTTAGCGGATGTAATTCTGCTAGGAAAAATGCATTGTAACAGCCTTGTGATGATCTACTCAACCGCATGGCCAAGGAATCATGTGGGGGCAATGGGCAGATTATCACTTGTGGGTAAAGTGTGTAAACTCTACAGAGTCAAAACTATTTGAATAGCCGTGCCCACGGTCAAGGGCGGACATGGAAACCTAACTAGATATAGTTCTATTTCAAAATGCATTATGGGAGGGATTGGAAAAGTGGAGGGCAGCGAAAAGCCCTAGTTTGAATTGCCCTGGGTGTCGTCTCAGTGATAAGATAAGTGGTTATAACACTGAAAGCTAGTATATGGTGCGGATGCCATGTAGTAGAGGATGAAATCTGTATCGCTAATATAATGGTCTTATCTCACAAAGAAAATTAAGTTATGGGTTCAAACTGCTAGATCTTAGGAACCTTTTAAGTATTGTATGTAAAAGCATGAGCACGATGGATATGTGCTCACACTCGCATTACCAAATCAGAAACAGGGACCCAAGACCACTATGCTTATGAAGATACCCCAGCTGCTGATGGAGGAAATAACGAAGTAAATTAGGGCAACTTATACGTTTTCAGGTCCTAGACAAGTTGACCCATAGAGTTGTGTGCACATATATTACCTAAGTCTAGGTAATATATAATGCACATATTTACCCTCAGTCGCTTGCCTGTGGATATGGTCTTATTTCCGCTTTTGTTTCCACTGATATTTCGTGATGTAGACATTTGGCATGTTTGGCCCTTTTGTAAACTGTCGCCCGACGTGGTGTAATTTAAACTCTGATCTGTAATATTATATTTTATGCGAAGCATGAATTGATGCAGCAATGTACCTATGTGCACTATCTACTGATCCAGGGAATAGTACAGTAATCATAGGGATTTTGGATTGAAAAATCCGGATCCGACAAACAGCAAGGATCGTGTGCTTGCCAAGTGTGCCAAGCGTGCTCGCGTGCTGGGCAGCCACATCAGGTAGCTGGCGCGGTAGCGGGACGTTCTGCGTGTAGGAGGGCCAAAGCTGGTATTGCTATGCTAGGGACTAGGGTATGTTTGGTTGAGCTGTGGCTTCTGAAAAAGCTGTTGTGAGCTGTGGGCTGTGGAAAAGCTGCTGTAGGTTGTGGGCTGTGGAAAAGCTGTAAGCTGTTTGGTTCAAACAAGTATAAAACTTACCTCCTATCTCTATTTTCCTTGAAACAACTGTGAAACAGCTCTCTATTTTCACCATTTCAAAAAGCAGAAAGCCAAAAGCCAAAAGCAGGATCCAAGGTGCTTTCAAAACTGTACTACCCAAAAGTAGCTGCTTCTGAAAAAGCAGCTTCTGGTTTCCACCCCTTTGGTTGGCTTTTGGCTTTTTAGAAGCAAAAATAGCTTCCAAAAGCTCAACCAAAGGCACCTTAGATATACCCAAAATTCGGCTCCTGCTGGTTCCTGTACGTGAAGGACAACACGCAGCGTGGCAGCGCCTCTGCTCCTACTGCCTCCACGTCATGCGCCAAGAGACACGAAAACAATTGAAACACACAGAACACAATCATGTTGATCTCTCTTCTCTCTTCTCACAATCAAGACTATGCTACTTCTCAACTACCCAACTTGGCTTCTACCACGGACTCGTACACGGAATTGACTCATACACATATATGTATACGGCAAATTTTACGTATTCTACCCAAACTCAATATTTCCTATCAAAACAAGATTAATTAATTCCATCAAATTTGTCTGTAGCTTTTCTTTTGGTCGGCGCTAGTTATTAGTTTCTGTTATCTTCCATCCAGTGACATTGCTGTAATCTTTTGTTACTCGTCGTAATTGAATGGCAAACCTCCTGCCTCTTTTATCAAAAAGAATTGCCATCGCTACTATCAGGACAGAAGGTATAATGATCCCCCCTCCCCAAAATATCTTACAAATATCTTTGTTTAAATTTGTGAACAGGCTTATCCCTCCCGTCGTTATAGATTTGATAATGTACAAGGACGACATTAAGCAAGTAGCAAAGCAGTAGTAGCTGAACATTTTTGGATTGTTACTGTGCTACATCTTCCTCGAATGCATAGCTGAATTTCCTTGACTTGCTTATTTGCTTCAAACTATTCATTAATTATGATTCTCGTTTCGATTAATATATCTGTAGGAAAATTTTCTTATTTTAGTACTAGTTTGGTTTTTAAAATTCTACATTTTTATGGATATCTTCTTTACTCATTTATATGGATATATAATTCTGCAGTAGATTACAGAAGTTCTGCTTGTATGTCGGAGAAAACCTTCCACACTAGGTAGTTCGAAGCAACATATTCACTTCATTATGCAATTATGTTGAAATCAAAATTTTATAATTTATGGGAACTTGTTCGGGACCTGTTGAGAAATGTGAAGCATTTGTGTTATATGTTAGCATATATGCCGAGAATTATAAGGTAGATTGTAAACATTTCTCATGGAGATGGATAGCTGAAGGATATGTTACTGAACAATGGAGGTAAAACAGGAGAGCACTACCTTGATGAGTTTGCTAGTAGGAGCCTGATCCAACCTACTGATATCTGCTGTGATGGTAGCTAGGCCTCATGCTTGTTGAATCCATGATGCTGTGCTCGACCTTGTCATATTCTTGGCGATTAATGTAGAGAATTTTGTAACCACCTTAGATGGACATCCGTGCAACTCTTTTGCCAGACAAGACTCATCAATTCTCGTTGCAGTGCAGTCAAAGAAACCGGCAAAGTAAGTCAGATATCCACTCGCTGCATGCACTGGTATTATTACACAGATAATCTGTTGGGCTTGCTTGCTTGAGAACAATTTGAGTTTGTAACCTGTCAAATATTAGTCCGTATCAACTTCTCTATGTATTTTTTTGGCCGATCAAGTATGCTTTAAGTTGGCAAAAGAACAAAGGTTCCTTTGTCGTCATTCATTGATATTTCTTTGGCTTTAACGTCGTTTTATTTTCGGCCAACTCGTGGTTGTTACATACATGGCAAGTACTACTTTGAACTTAATAGTGTAATAGTTCGTTGAGCCTTTGTTTCCCTGAGTCCTGTATGCTACGCCGTGTGCATGGAAATGACCAGCACAAGTCTTCTTTAAGATAAGAAGCAGAGATGAGGATAACAACACAAGTGAACCAAAGGCTTTGTGCCTGCTCTATTCTGTGTTCTTTGGTGGGGAGAAAAGGCTCTGTTTTATCATCGCACGCACCTGCTTTACCTGCTATTGGGAAACACCATTTCCACCAACCTTTTTTACATATTGATGATCAAAACTAAAAATATTTGGACAGCACGTACTAGGATGGCTTATATATGCAATGCAGCTATCACAAAACAGTAGAACAAGCAAGACGATTGGAAAATCGTATCCTATGTAAGCATGATGCAGAATTTGGCAAACGGCAGCTTGTAAGTCATTATCAAGGGTTGGTCCTGGAAACTTCTTCATGGATTCGGTCAAGCTAAAACAGTTTATTTGGAATTTCTCGGCATCTATCAGAAGACTAAAAATTTCTCGGCAGGCATGCGTAAACCTACTATGGTTGGGCACACACGCACAAACAGAAAAGTCATTACACGAATTTGACAATTGAAACCATTTGGGAGAATACAAACGGGCCTGCTCCTATCAATAATGGGGAATTGCAGGAATTACGACATGATCCGCTATCCACGGCAACTTCCAGGGCACTTGCTTGGAACCTAACATACTTCGTGCGTTCTTTTCGGCTGCGGCTCATGGTTGTAGTTTATGACTTTTGATACTAGTATGAGCGCTCATACAACCGAATAACGATAAACCATAAATCACTTCGAAAAAGGCTATCCCGATAAGTCTATTTGAAATGGTGGTGAAGTTGTACGTCAAACAGTTATGGCAGCTTGTACGTCATTATCAAGGGTTGGTCCTGGAAACTTCTTCATGGAATTAATCTATTTATTCGGTCAAGCTATAAAACTGTAACTAAAACAGTTTATTTGGAATTTCTCGGCATCTATCAGAAGACTAGCAGGCAGGCGTACTTCCATTATTTCCATTGCGTAAACCATTGAATTCCAGCTCCAATCAATAATGGGGAATTGCAGGACACTTGCCTGGAACCTAATATGGACAAAAATCCTCACTACACGTCTCTCTCCAAAAACAAAAAAGTCACTACATGAATTTGACAATTGAAACTACTTGGAAGAATAACAGGGCAACTCCCAGGACACTTGCCTGGACACACAATTTTCTCTCCGAAAAGAAAAAAAGTCACTACACGAATTTGACAATTGAAACCATTGGGAGAATACAAACGGGCCTGCTCCAATCAATAATGGGGAATTGCAGGAATGACTGTACCTTAACATACTTAGATATACAGAACTGCACAAGAAAGTAGATCGATAGTGCTCTAAATTAGCTAGATAAGTCAGTTTGCACCAGCCTTTGGTTGCATCAAGCAGAACTAACCAACGCAATACCCAGGAAGAAGAGGAGAGAGATGGCGGTGGTGAGCTCTGGAATGGGGGCGATGAGCTCCCTCCTCGGCAAGCTCTCCGTCTTGCTCGGCGACGAGTACAAGCTGCTCAAGGGTGTCCGCAAGGACGTCGAGCTCCTCAAGCGCGAGCTCAGCAGAATGGAGGCCTTGCTGCAGACGTTGGCCGGCATGGAGAAACTTGATGCTCTACACAAGGACTGGAGAAACAATGTCCATGAGTTGAGCTATGATATCGAGGACTGTATCGACCTCTACATGCACCACCTCGGTAGTGGTGATGCCGATGCTGGGTTCATGAAGAAGTTCGTGCGCCGGCTCAAGGCACTATGGACGCGCCATGATATTACAAGCCAAATCAAAGAGCTGAAGGTTCGCGTCCTGGAGGAGAGCCAGCGACGTGATAGGTATGAGCTTGATAGCTCCATATCAAGGCCAACTACTGTCGATATAGATCCCCGACTGCCTGCGCTCTATGCGGAGGCCAAGGGCTTAGTAGCAATTGACGGGCCAAGGGATCAGATCGTTGGCTGGTTAATGGATGAGACGGTGGAACTGAAAGTGGTCTCGATTGTTGGATGCGGAGGGTTGGGAAAGACAACACTTGCCATGGAGGTATATCGAAAGATTGAAGGGAACTTTCGGTGTCAAGCTTCAGTATCTGTGTCACGCACCCTCGACCTCAACAAGCTCTTGAAGGATGTCCTCTTTCAAATCGACAAAGCTGAGTATAGCAAATGCCAATCAGAGATGTGGGAAAAAGAACAACTAATTCGCAAACTCAGACATATCTTCACAGGAAAGAGGTATGTGGTGTTTATTTCTTCCTTCATGCCTGAAACTAGCTTAATTCGTAAAGCCCAAATAGGAAACTGTCGGAATGGCATGACCGAACCCTGCTATGTAGTACCATACTAGTCCCATAATCAGTAACTAATACACATAGTAACAACAGAGTTGAATCATCACGCATACACGAATTTAATAAAAGAGTACTTGAATAACAATAATCAGTCATACTCAACCATAATGATCGAGTTTTACAAACTGGGCTATATAGACCATAGACAAATAAAGAGTCTTGTAGCGGAAAATATATAAAACATAGAGCCCATGTGGTTTACCATAGACACAGGTAACTGATTGGGGTGTGCGCCTTAGTATTCGGCCTTAGCGTCATCTCTAAATCCGGTGGCGTAGAGATAACCTATTATTGGACCTTCTTCAAGTGATAGTATTCAACAAGCAACTGTGAGGATTTTATTACTCAATGAGACATTTACAAATGCTATTATCTACATGTAAGACTATTCAAAGGAAGGCTTCTCGTGTATTTCCAAATGATAAGTAATTGACAATAATCATGTTCCTAAATAATAAAAAGGTAGGTTTCCAGTACCTACATTAGTATGGTTGCACTACCTTAATAGTTCACCGTATCCATATACGTCATTGTGTCCAAAACTATTTTCTAGAAATCCATTTTCTAAAATCAAAATCTAACCAATATGGCCTTTTCTTGCAATGCCCACATCATGTGTAGCTATTCTAATAGATTTGATATATCATTCTATAGAGAATGTACAACTTTATCTATAAGATATAATCATCTTACCATGTTAACCATGGCTCAATACAAGGGATCCTAACTATTGCAATGGAAAAATTGCAAAAAAATATATTTCGTTGCAATAGTTAATGTTATTGCCATAAATTATTTGTTTATGATGATAAATTTGTTATATTTCCATAATTCTAATTGTTGTGATAGTTTTTATTTTTGTTGCAATAAATCGATTGTATTGTAATGAAAAATAAACCATTGCGTTAACTAATTACTATTACAATAATTTCATATTATTGCAATATATACATTCTTTTGCAACGATATATAGGTATAATATATCCTAATTTATTTTTTCACCAAATCAGGTACTGGTTGACTTAAAGATGAACAATCGAATTGTGGTGATAGAATGCTATTGCAATAGTAAAATCATTGCTATATGATAATTTATCAACATGATTTGTTTTTTATTGTAATAAGCTATTACCGCAGGGTTTATTGCAATACCTACTAATGATTTTAATTTCATTGCAAAATATGCATATTGCAATGATTTTAGGCTTAATACAACAATTAATTTTATTGCAACAATCAAATTTTCTTCTAGTGACTCGCCATACGTCAGTATGTGATTGAGATTATAACAAAGCATTTCAAATACTTGGCTCCAACATTTCACCCGCCCGATAGTGGATCCCCTCAACACTAGGGTGCGATAAGGCAGCACCAAGAATGCTTCCTTGCCAAATGGTTGCATTTTCAATGGGGGACTCCCCATTGTGTCAAGAAACCTTGCATCCTTTTGCAAGTGTTTCTTTAGATAATGTACACTTGTCACCATCTGCACCCACCTACGAACAATATACACTTACCATCATCCACAGCCCTACATATATAGCCCGCGGTCTCCATGGTAGAGCTAAATAAATTACTCAACCAAGCTCTCCCATAAAGGACATGTTGTTGTATGAAAAAGTGCTCGAATCAATGGCACTTGAGTTCGATACTTAAAACGACCTAGGTGAGACTACCACCAACCCTAATTCCACACAACTTACCATTCACCTAAGTCAAAATCATTTAATTTATCAAAGAAAGTTCCATAGGTATATCCATGTCTAAAATGTCTCATAAGTATATTTCCAAACATGATCCATACCTATTCTAGTATTTCCAAAAAAACTTCTACTAAGCATGTGCTAATTAAATAATTATAAATCCCATGAAATTAAGTCTAACCCATGGGTAAATATTCCTAGGGTGACAAAGGCAGGGATACTCAACATCTTGAAATTTTCATCACAATACTTGGTATTAACTAAATCCTATGCACAATTATAGAAATTTTATTCAAATTATTCATGCATAAATATTTTTAATGAAAAAATAGAATTTGAAAAATGGGATCAAGATGGTCAAAGGGGTGCTTTTCTTGCTAGTTAAACACTTGTTCATGATCTGGATCAACCTTGATTGCATCTGATACATTGGTTTCTAAACGAAGAAAAGCCAAATAACACAAATAAATACCAAGCTAATTCAAATAGAAGCCAAAAATTACAATTGTTTTTTTATGAAAGCTCATGATTTTATAAAAACAAATTAGGCACAAAATGAGGTCAATCAAAATTCATACAAGGGAGAACGGGCATTAGAAGTTTTGCTAGAGAAAGAAAAAGAAAAGGGAAATTAGTGTGCTAAGAGGTGGACCTACTATTTTTAATTATTTTCTTTAATTTGGAATTTTTGGTTTATTATGTAGCTGCTGACATGTGGGGCCAATGTTCCTGGTGAGCTGTTGATGTGTGGGACCAAGGTTCATCATGAATCGATTATATAAACTGACCGAACCGTCGTGGCCATATGTCAGTCACACATTTTAAAAAAGTTTTCAAAAGAAAACTAATAGGTGGGACCGTGTTGTCGGCGATGGGGCTTGGAGGGATGCACTAACAAGTGGGGCCGTTGTCGGTGACTCAAACTGAGCACAACATGGGCTTAGCTACCGACGATGAACAGAGGTGGGTTTTGTGGTGGTGGTGCACGGGAAAGTGAGAGGGAGTCTAGAGGATTCTATGGGAGGAGTTTCCAGTGGTGGAGGATGGCTAGAGTTGGCTAGAGGCGACAACAGAGGTGTCATCAGCGATGGTTTGAGGTGGGGGGGAGTGACGGCGAGGGAGAACTCATAGAGATGTGGGTGAGCATTAGGGGACTAATGGGAAGCTATTGCTTAAGATAATGAGGCCGAAGACCTACCGAAGAAGGCTGGTGGTGGTGAACCGAGGTGGCAGAGGTGGGCATTTGTGGCAGTGTGTTCCGATGATAAGGTCCTGAAATTGAGGAGGAGAATGAATTCGGGGGAAGGGTATAGATGCTACTTTGGTGAAGAATTGAAGAATGGCTCACCGGAGTGGCGTTAGGCTTTGGTGAGGGTGCACTGGGGACGTGGCTAGAGCAGGGAAAGACAGGGGTGACGCGGCCAAATTGAGGTAGGGACGTGGGAGGGGAGGTGATGGGGGAGGATGAGGAGTGGAGATGGGTGCTGGAGTGCTGCTGAGGTGGGCTTAAGTAGGTCAAGCGGTCATGGCTTGGCCGTGAAGGCATGACACGATGTGAGGGCTATGCGCTGCGGGAAGTTGGGGCAAGGCAGAGCTATTGCGGTGATGCAACTTACTAAAGCACTTGGTGGCAGCACAATGCTATAGTGACAATGAGAGGAGAGGGGACATTATGGAGTGAACGGGGGCGTGGTCTTCAATGTGGCTTCGTGGGACACGCCGTAATGCAGGAGGCTCGAGGTATCAGGGCCCATGATGTTAGTGCCGAGCCTGTGCGGTGAGGCGATGTGGAGGCCGTGGCCAGAGCATGCTCTCGCCTGCTGCTTGCTGTTTTGCACTAGGAGAAACAGGGAAGGAGGGGCATGGCAAGGAGGCTAGCAAGTGGGGCTATGGGACCACTTGTTAGTGAAATAGAGGGGGAAAGTGGGATAGAGGTGGTGATTTGGGGGAATTAAGCTTCAATGCAATGAAAACACAAATTCAAGATTTGTAGAGAATTTTGAAAGGACAAATAAATTCCAGAAATTGCTCAAAAATTCAAATAAATTT
This sequence comes from Dendrocalamus latiflorus, assembly GCA_017311315.1. Lineage (NCBI taxonomy): Eukaryota > Viridiplantae > Streptophyta > Magnoliopsida > Poales > Poaceae > Dendrocalamus > Dendrocalamus latiflorus. The sequence continues at coordinate 10,747,126 of CM029657.1, read as the reverse complement.
AGAAATTGCAAATTTAAACTTCCACAAATTTTGAATTCAAAAAGATCATCCTTTTATTTGAATGTTTTTAGATTTAAATTTTCAATTGTTTCCCAAAGCATGAATTTAATTTCCTTTAATTTGGGTGATTAGAAAGGTTTGGTTGGCCTTTGAGAAAATTGGGATTTTACTTAAAGTTTTTTCTTAGAAGTTAGCATTGTTATTAAGTTTTGTTTTTTTTCCATTTTTTTTGGAGTGTTGCATTTTTGCTCTCAATTTTCAAGACATTGGCAGAGTGTGTTGGAAATATAAGTAATATTTTAATTCCAACTTTTACTAGGAGACAAATACAATAAAAAAACTAGTGATGCAAAATCACGAATAACAGCATACTACACATTATACTTCAGAAAATATGTAGGGGAAAATAGTATCAAAGTTGATCGAACGAGCAAATGACTTACTGTTGGGCTTGATGAAAAAAAGGAAGCAGCGTAGGCTTGATGCAGTGCAGAACGTAGATAACGTAGTGAAGCGAGCGGTCATGCAGATATTCGTTGCCTAGAAACCTTATTGGCACCTTCCGTGTAGGTATTCACGGTAGCAATGGTTCAGAGATATCGCTCCCCTTCTTCACGGTGCACACTGGGAAGAAGAGTCAACAAGGTTCAAACAGCCAGCGCAACAACACAAGTTTGCAGAGAAGAAAGTAGAGGAAGAATGGATGTGAAAATCTCTCTGTTTCTTCCTAGACATCTCCAGGCCCTTTTAAGAGCACTGCAGTTATTCACTAGTAACTGCGTGTTTAAATAGAATTATTCACTAGTAACTGCCTCATCAAATCATAGAGTAAGTAGTGTTAACTCACTGGCAAGTGCCTCATCAAATCACATTATGATATTTAAGCAGTATTATGACCAATTAAAAATGTGAGAGATGATGCACGGTTTGGCAAAAATAAGGTGGACTTGGTCTACCAAGTGGCACGCCACGTCACGACGCGGTCGTGTGTCGTAAGTCACAAGTCATGTGATTTCATGCAAAAAAGCATGAATACACACGCACGCACGCATGTGTGCGTGTGTGATTAGCCATAGCCCTCCTCGTGCCATTCCCATCCATGTGTCAGATGATTCAAGCAGTGGCAAAGGCTCTACCTTATAAATTAGTCTCATCCATATTGTCTTAGCAATATGGTACTAAACCTTGCAAGTTTTAGAATTATAGGAAATGTGCCTATTTCTAACAATCTCCCACCAATTCCAAAGCAAGAAGCATAAAGATGTCAAAGATATTGTGCTGAAGTACTGTTAATATATCAGTCTTTTAATGTAAGTCCCGTATGGGTTGAACTTGCACCTAGAATGATAAGATTCATCTTCTCACAACCAATGAATGGATTATGCCCTGAATTCATAGCTTTTCATGATCAGATTTCACTTGAAATCTCAACTAGTACTAGACTGCCAATGAACCACGCCTAAACGGAGCATTATATGGTCATACTCTCTTATCTGCTCATGAGCTTTCTAGAGTTCTCGTGAACTGCAACTACACAGTTAGGCTCAAGTAGGTGTATTCTTTCTAGGTATCCTGCAAGCTAATACCCTTTCCTCATTTGGACAATATAATACATTAAGGCTTTATGCCAACCTTTTGTACAGTCGAGAGTACTTTGTTTATTAGGACATGGGTATAATGAATATGCAATCTCTTGTTACAACATCAACTTGTTTTTCCGATTGCATAAGTCACGGGATCACCGATCAAGAAGGTATAGGTTACCATTGTAATGTAACTCAAATGGGTCTCATTCCTATGTTCATAGATGCAACAAAAATCGCTTTTCGTACTAACCCCTTTGTAAAAGGGTCTGCTAGATTTTTCTTAGTGTGAATATAGTTCACAATAATCACTCCAGAGTTTCTCAGTTTTCTGACAGATTTAAGCCTACGCTTCACATGTCTAGAGGATTTCATATTATCCTTTGTACTTGTGACTTTGGCCAACACTGTTTGATTATCATATTATATCAGGATTGTCGATATTGGTTTCTCAACCAATGGCAAGTCCAATAGAAGCTCTCTCAGCCATTTAGCTTCAACAGTGGATGTGTCAAGTGCTAGAAGTTCTACTTCTATGGTTGACCTCGTCAACATAATCTGTTTGCAAGACCTCCATGAAACTGCAGCACCAGCTAAAGTAAACACATAAGAACTTGTATCTTTGATCTCATCCGCATCAGAGATTCAATTGGAATCACTGTATCCTTCTAATACAGAAGGATATCCAATATAATGAATTCCAAAAGATGTGATGCCCCTCAAGTAGCGCAACACTCTTTCAAGTGCCTCCTAATGATCATGTAGGACCGAAATGGCGACAGAGGGGGGTGAATGTTGACTTTTAAAATCAGTTCTCCACTAGTACTCACAACGAGTTTCTCTCATATAGCTATTTAAAGCTATTAACAAAACAAATCAAGACTGAGAGATTTATCTTGCCAAAAGGACCTTTGGAGAAAGAAAATCAGAAGCAAAAAGGAAAGCCTAGACTGCTGCCATAACCAGAAAAAGAAGGAAGTAAAACCTTGGCCCAAACCTACTAAAGCAAAAGAGAAAAAGAGGAGAACACAAAGCTTGAAAGTGCTGCCATAAAGAACTATTGCTCCCTGGGAGAAGATGCTGCCGAGAGAGCCATAAAGAAGCAAATGAAGAAGTACTCTCGGTAGAGGACGCTCACGGCAAGAAATAAAAAATCAAAACTGCATGGCCGACAACTCTACTGGAGAGAACCACTCGGCAGAAATGCAGTTGGTTGTCCGAACTGCTGTCCAAACTGCTGCCAATCTAGAAGCTACCAATACTCGATTCAGCATTGATTAGTACACAACTGGACAGCAAAGATTGAATTGAACTGCTGTCCGAACTGAATTAAAGAGGAGCATTAAATGCTAGACAAAAAGGTTCCCATTCAGACTTGCATGAACTAGCCGAACACAATCATCAAGTAAGTGCTAGCCGAAAGTTATGCAAGCATCAATGATTGGCATCAGATTTTAACTTGGTAAATCAATGATTGGCATGCAAAACTGAGACAAGAAAGCACTGGACTGCTGTCCAAGAAACAAGAACAAGAAGAGCATGAAATGAAGCACAAGACCTAAGACATCTCAGGCAAAGAGACATACATGATTAGAAAGAGTGTTTACATTCAGCTCATCTCACAAACTCACACTAAGTCCCCATACGCTCGGAGAGCATAGAGAGGAGCTCACACCTCTTCTCTTTCTCTCTTTCTCGATTATTCATACATGGAGAGGACCCAATGAAACCCTAAACCTTACACCCACTCTCTCAAATTTCAGCACACCATCTCCATCTCTATTTATAGCCTCCACTAATGGGTTTACCAATTAACCAATTAGCTTTTGCGCTTTACCCACAATCCACTTCCTTTAGTGCAGCTTTGTGTTTTTACCGAAACGCCCCTCGCGCACCTTCCAGGAAGCTTCCTCATTCCTTGCCCTGCAAGCCACGCAGCTTCGCCGTCTTCGGCACACCTCGACCGTTCTGACCTCAGCGCCACCTGCGCCTAGTCCGGTCCACCGTGCCTCGCCACGACTCCACCTCGAGTCCACGTCGTCTTCGACACATCCCGACCGTTCTGACCTCAGCGCTACCTGCCCCTAGTCCGGTCCTCTGTGTCTCGCCACGACTCCACTCGATGTCCTGCAGCCACACAGACAAGAAACACGTTACCCGTTGCACTACGCAACGTCAAGGTCCGAACCACCCCAAACCAAACTCGACTTTCCTAAACCTATGTCAATTACTCATCATACATACGGGATGACCTCCACATGGTCTCTCAATCTCCCCCTTGATGAGTATATTGACAAACTCCGAAAAAGCATGAAGTAGAGTTTGATTTGCAAAGTCCAACATGGTCCAAAGAAGAGAATGAAACTAATGACCATGTCGACAGAAAGAAGCACTAGAGCAACAAGCTGAAAGAGCAAATTTTTCTCCAAAGATCTAAAAAGCTCTCAAATGACTTTTGTCTTCTCTATTCTCCCCCTTTTGGCAATAAACACATCAAGATGCAAAAGAGAGAATATGACATGTCAATGGATGAATATGGCTGAAGTTTGTTTATTTAAGCATTTAGAGCCATGAGAATTATCCATATTGACCATAATGTAATACACCAAGCCATAACTCAAAAAACGCTATTTAGATCATGACAACATATATATAAACCAGCTAGAGTACAAAGATGACAATCTGAAATGTAATGCATTTAGTGAGCAAGTCAAGTCATCAATGAGCAAAGTCTAACTAGAGATATCTAAGGATGACTCAGGCCATGTCAATAAGCTAAGCGGAAACAAGAAGCTAGTGTTGAGTCAATTAGAGTGCTACAAGCTCAAGAGTTTATCATTCGGTTAAGCACTTTTCATCTTTAGGTGATTAAGCAAATCTTGCACATTTGACATATTTTCTTTTAAAGCTTATAGCTGTTTCCAACCAAAAATTTTATCATGTGCTAGATCTCAAGCCTTATGCGACTACTCCAAGCGAGAAGCTTAAGAAGATAGTCCAGGTCATCCAAAACTCCCCCTGAGTTCATGCCTAGTGCAATGGCAAGCCGTCTCATGAGAAAGAATTGGTGAAATCAGTTTTTTCGCACATAAAAAGAGATCCTTTTGCTTTTTAACAGATTGTGCTAACTCATGATGTATCAAGATGCTAAAATAGCTCAATCTAAGATTCAACCTAGATTCAAGACTCAACTCAGCCTATTTGACATGGCATGAATCATAAAGGGATAGCTCAAGCAAGACTAATCTCGAGTGCTAACATGACAAGTTTTAATTTAAGTTGAGCAATTTTAATTAACTTATCATGGCAGAAAGCTAGTCTACACATATGAAGTCATGATAAATCTAGCAAGCTAAGCACAAGACATGGCAAGGTGTAAAGCATTGAAACATGTCATAACAGGATAATAATCAAGTCTCAATGCAGATTGATTATAATGCTAGAATGCTGAAAATGCAAGAAAGTCCAGCTCCCCCTCAACATTAGATGCAACTTTTAGTTCAAGTTGAGTTATGTCAAAATTAAGCTTCAGAAGCTCCCAAATGAACTCCCCCTGAACCAAAGCAATAAAATCGAGAAGCTGGCAAAGAAAACCAAACAGGCAGTTCTTAAAGCATAGAAAAGATATAGAAGCAACTATGGCTTAAACTGACTCTCATCTACCCCAAATGACTCCAGGACTAACAGCTGATCGTCGAACACACACTAGAGAGCAAACACGTACCCTGTCTACCCGAGGGTGGCCCAACCCTCGCTAGAACCTACAAGAAGTGAGTGAGCTCAACCTAGTGAGATAAGAAATAGCTACTCCTGGAAGAACAAGATAAGAGTAAGAAGTCTAAGCAACTCAACACAAGAAACACTCTAACCTATGCTAGAAGGACTTAACCCAATGCACCCGCAAATGCAATGCAACAGAAATGAGACAGAAGCATAATTAATATAATAAAGCAGTAAAGCCCAAGCTCCCCCTCACTACAGTCCGTAAGGACAAACCACCTCAAGCTCTCCCCGCAGAGCTGAAAACCTCGAACTGTCCAAAGGCTTGGTGAAGATATCAGCCAACTGGTGGTCACTCTCCACAAACTGGAGCACTATGTCACCCTTCTCTACATGGTCTCTAAGGAAGTGGAAGCGAATATCAATATGCTTGGTCCGAGAGTGCTGCACTGGGTTCTTAGCAATGTTGATAGCAGACGTGTTATCACAAAAGAGTGGAACACTGTCTAAGGCTAACCCAAAGTCCCGCAGGGTCGAAACCATCCAAAGTACCTGGCAGCAGCAACATACTCGGCCTCTGCAGTGGACTGTGCAACACCGGACTGCTTCCTCGAAGACCAGGAAACGAGAGAAGTGCCAATGAACTGGCAGGTGCCGAAAGTGCTCTTCCTATCTATCCTACAGCCAGCAAAGTCTGCATCCGAAAAGGCTCTCAAGGAAAGACAGGATGAGGAAGAGTACCAGATACCATAGTCAATGGTAGCTCGAAGGTACCGAAAGATGCGCTTCACCGCCTGGCGGTGAGATACGCGAGGAGAAGCCTGAAAACGAGCACACAGACACACGGAGAAGTGTATGTCTGGTCTCGAGGCAGTGAGGTAAAGAAGGGAGCCGATCATACTTCTGAACTCTTTCTGATCAACTGGCTCGCCATCCTCATCTGGGTCAAGATAGGCTGTAGAAGTCATTGGAGTCGACACAGGCTTACCATCGCTCATGTCGAAGCGTCTCAGGAGGTCACGAGTGTACTTTCCTTGATGAAGAAATGTACCCTCCCGAGACTGCTTGATTTGGAAGCCAAGGAAGAAGGTCAACTCCCCCATCATACTCATCTCAAACTCGGTGCTCATGACATCCGAGAACTGTGAAACCAGAGTATGGGAAGAGCCGCCAAAGATAATGTCATCGACATAGATTTGGACGAGCAGAAAGTCAGTGCCATGCCGGCGGATGAACAAGGTCTTGTCAACTTTACCCATCTCAAAACCATGACTTAACAAGTAGGACTTAAGCCTCTCATACAAATCTCTAGGGGCTTGCTTAAGTCCATACAAAGCTTTGGAAAGCTTGAAGACATGGTTTGGGTATTTGGGGTTTTCGAAACCAGGAGGCTGTCGGACGTAGACCTCTTCCTCAATAAAGCCATTGAGAAAGGCACTCTTGACGTCCATCTGGTAAAGCTTGAAACCTTTAGAAGCTGCAAAGGCAAGCAGGATTCTAATGGCTTCAAGTCTAGCTACAGGGGCAAAGGTCTCCTCGAAATCTAGACCCTCAATCTGAGAGAACCCCTGAGCTACCAGTCTAGCCTTGTTTCGAATAACCACTCCATCCTCGCTCTGCTTGTTCTTGAACACCCACTTAGTCCCAATAATATTGTGACCTCGCGGGGGCTCGACAAGCGACCAGACCTTGTTCCTCTCGAAGTTTTCTAGCTCCTCATGCATGGCATTGACCCAAGACTCATCAGATAAAGCATGAGAAACATCTTTGGGCTCAAAGGAGGCAATGAAAGCAGAATGGAGACAGAATTGAGATAAGCTAGATTTTGAGCGGGTCACACGCTCGAAAAGGTCTCCAATAATCTGCTCGGAGGGATGAGCTTTCTGAATGTGTCTAGGAGGTCCTGGATGAGATGAAGAAGTGGCCTCTACCTCATGAGCAGAAGAGGTAGGAACAGAGCCACTAGCTCCAGAAGAAGCGGAAGGCAGAGGCTGATCACCTCGAGGTGCGGTGGAAGACGACACCTCAAGGGGTGGATGAAGGACTGGATCGGGTAGACAACCCTCATCTCCATCATCCTCATCATCCACGAAGATGGGCTCAGACTACTCTAAAGAACCTGAGATATCGGGCCTAGTCCCTGTACTGGCCTCATCGAAAGTAACCTCACAGGTCTCTACCATCTTACTAGACTCGCAGTTCCAAACCCGATAAGCCCGCGAAGAAGGCGAGTAACCTAGAAAGATCCCATCACAAGAGCGTGACTCGAACTTGTCTAGGTTCCCGGACTTCAAAATAAAACACTTGCAACCAAATACGCGAAAATGAGAAACACTGGGCTTTCGCCCGTATCCCAACTCATAAGAAGTGCGCTGCAAGTGTGCCCTAAGAAATACTCGATTTGAGACATGGCACGCGGTGGCTATAGCCTCAGCCCAAAACTTCCGCGGTGTAGAGTACTCATCAAGCATCGTCCTGGCCATCTCGACCAAGGTACGGTTCTTTCTCTCCACAACGCCATTTTGCTGTGGGACGTGCGGAGAGGAGAACTGATGTTCTACACCTGTCTCACCACAGAAACTCTCGAAGTAGGAATTCTTGAACTCCGTGCCATTGTCACTGCGGATCGCTCGTAAGGCACTCGGGAGCTCAATAGAAAGCCTACTGAAAAGACCTCGAAAATGTGAAAACGTCTCATCCTTCGAGGCTAAGAAAAACACCCAAGAATACCTCGAGAAGTCATCGACCACGACAAGAACATGCCACTTCCCTCCTGCTGACTGCACTCGAGCTGGTCCAACTGTGTCCATGTGGAGCAGCTGTCCCGGTGCATCGGTCATAGTAACTGTGACCGGAGGGTGAGAAGCGGCAACCATCTTGCCGTGCCGGCATGGAGCGCAAACAAGATCTTTGACCATCTTGAGTTTCGGCAGACCACGAATGAGATCGTGGCCGCTAACTCGGGTCAAATGGTCAAATCCAATATGACCAAGTCTCCTATGCCAGAAAGAAAGGTCGCGGGACTCAGAAGCAACTAAACACCTGAGAGGATAACCAGAAGACTCTGAAAAATCAGCACGAAAAATCCTCCCATAACGTGAAATTCCGCAAACCAGACTCCCCGAAGAATCAAGAATTTTGCAAGCATTTTTCTTAAAGCTCACCTCGAAACCTTCATCGGTAAGCTGAGAGACTGAAAGCAAATTATACTGCAGCTTACTAACCAAGGCTACATCTTTCAAAATGAAAGAGTCATTAACGCGCACTGTACCTTTGGCGATGACGCGCCCAGATGAAGCATCTCCGAAGGTGATCGTCTCATCACCTGGAGCACGGGCAAGGGAAGAAAACCAACGGGAATCTCCGGTCATGTGTCGTGAACACCCGGAGTCTACGAGCCAAACCTTTCCCTTCCCTGCCCGGCGAACCTGAGTCAAGCAGAGAGTAAAGTATCAGTACTGGGGTAAATCAAGAGTGATTTTGGCACCCAATACTGAACAACACGTCGAGCAGATGAAGTCGTCAAGCACGACTGACCTCTATCTACCCTACGCTCTCTGTGACTCAAGGAAGCAGAAGGTCTGTGAGCAGACCTAAAGCTGTTGCGGGGTCCGACTATTACGGGAGAGCGAGTCGGAACACCGGCAACACGCTGATCACGCCGCGGGTAGCTATCTCGATGGAAGAAACGAGATCTATCCTCAGGACGGCGGAAGTCATGACCAGGAGCAGCATGAGGACGAAAAACAGAAGACTCAGAAAAACCAAGTCCTCGATGCTGCCCAAACCCATCAACAGCAGTAAACCTAGACCTCGTGCTGGTCCTAGGTGCACTCACGGTCTGGGGCTGACCCTGAATGCGCCTAAGTGCCTCAGCATGGTCTCTACGCGCAGTCCTGGCGCGCCTGAAGCATTGATCAACCGTGTGTCCATCCTTCTGACAGAAGGTGCAGTGATACTTCATCCTCTGAGAGGTAGAAGTAGCACGGTCAGGCTTCGCCTTCTGAGAGGCCGAAGCAGCAGGTGCAATCACCTTGCTGTCAGAAATCCCCTGGACATAGCCCGCTGACTTAAATTGGACTTTCTCGGTCCTGGGCTCGGTCTCGATCACACCTGGTGCTATGGGTCTGAGCACGGCAGGTGGATGCTTCCTCATGTCCTCATAATAATCATATCCTAGACCCTGATTAAATCTGCAAATCTTGGACTGGTCTAGAATAAGATTAAGCTTCTTCTTGCCGCCTACAAATCTCTCGAGAGTGTTCATAAGATACTGACACTCCCGAAAGAGAGAGGTGCAAGAAGAGCAGGGGGAAGAGGGAACAGCAGGAGGTAAGGGAGCAGAAGAAGAACCAACAGCAGAGGGAAGAATGGCTTGTGCACGCACAGCCGACTCTGAAAGGGTAGTCCTATTGCTAGCCAGTTGGTTCACGTTCCTAGACGTCTCCACCTTACCCTGGGGCTTCTCCCCCTTCTCAGCACAGACAATACAAGCAGAGGGTTGCTTCTCTAATAGGTCCTTAGTTAGCTTCACACATTTATCATCCAATGCAATCAGGTCAATTTTTAGTTTATCACAATTTTTGCAAGGTGAGCTAACAGGATCCTTAGAAGCATACTGAGCCAACTTGCTATCATGATCAATCATATCTTGAAACTGTTTGGAGACAGCTTCAAGCTCAGCAGTTAATTTAGGACAGTTTAAGCATGAATCAATCGGCTCAAGTAGAGAAGCATGCAACTCAGCAATTTTGTGATCTGCCCGTTTTAGGTTCATTTTTAAATTATTGCAATTTTCACAAGAATCGGGCAGATCAAGGAGCATGGCATAAGGTCCTCTAGCAGCAATGTCCTTAACCTCACATGAGGTGGGAGAAGTAGTCTCATCAGTAGTAAGTAGGGTAACAGCCATCCTACTCAACTCTAACTCAGCAAGCAGACTAACATTCTCCACCTTAACAATATCAAGCTCGGAGGACACACTATCATGCGAGGTCCTTAACTTCTCCAAATCACCCAACAAAGCAGAGCATGTATCACAATCATCACTAGGAGGAGCAGATGTAATAGCAATAATCTCTAGTGACAATCTATCTACTTCCTTCTCTAACTCGGTACACTTAGCCCTAGCTCTAGCATGAAAGCCACCTAGCTTAAGGAAAGCATGATTAAGCTGGTCGTATGTGGGGCATACCTCGTCCGAGTCGGAGTACAGCTCGCTGTCGCTCAGTTCGCCCTCGAGGGCCATGAAGCACATGCCGGAGAAGTCGTCGCCGCCATCCTTGGGCTCTTGGTCACCCGTCCCGTCGTCGTCGCTCCATCCCTCCACCTCGCTGAGGTCGAGGTCGTCGAAGGCGGTGAGGACGCGGTGGAAGAGCTTCTTGGCCTTCCCGAAGTTGCGGAACTTCTTCTTTCCCGGCGTCTGAGCTGGAGGCTTCTTGTTGCGGTTCTTGTCGGTGTAGTCGATCTTGCCCGAACCGCCGTAGTCGTTCTTGCCTTTCTCCAGCTTGGGGCAGTTTGCCCGAATGTGGTTGGGGCCACCACACTCGAAGCAAATCACGGGTCCTCCTCTCTTTCTGTCCCTCCTCCCCTTGTAAGCATGGGAGAATCTTCGAGCAAGGAGGGCCAGCTGATCATCCGCAAGCTGCTCTAACTGATGATCAGTTATGTCACAGAGAGCAGCAAGGGAGAAACCGCAAAGAGAACCAGAAGAAGAGGAACCAGAAGCCAACGTGGGATCAGTGACCAAAGCCATCGACTGTGACTTCGACCTACGAGAGACAACGTCAATCTCGTGAGTCTTGAGGCGCGAGTACAGCGCGTCAAGAGTCAACGTCGAGAGGTCTGTTGTGTCCTTGATGGTGGTCACTTTCATCTCCCAAACACGCAGATCAAGTGCCGCAAGCATCTGACGAGCGTTGTCCGAGTCGGGGTATGTGAGACCGACCGCTCGGAGGTTGCTCAAGATCTTATGGAAACGCGCGAAGCACTCATCGAGGGACTCACCAGCAAGCATCTCGAATTTGTTGTATTCTCGCTTGAACTGGTCCTGTCGAACCGTCTTGATCTGGGTGGTGCTCTCATGGTATGCGTCGAGGGTCACCCAGATATCGTAGGCGGACGACAGGTGGGAGATGCGATCGAACTCGCTACGACTCAGGCCCTGGATAATGATGTTCCTTGCCTTAGCGTTTGCCTCAACATCATGCATATTCCCAGCATTGATGTTCTCATCGGCAGGGACAACAAACCGGACCTTGCGCCAGATAGCGTACCCCAGAGCCTGGATGTATGTCTCCATTCGGCTCTTCCAGAAGGGGTAATCGATGCCATCGAAAACGGGCGGCTTGGTCGAGTACTTGTCCGTCGTCATGACTCTTGAGACCGGTTAAGATCTATTGAAAAGAGCTAACCGGCTCTGATACCAATTGTAGGACCGAAATGGCGACAGAGGGGGGTGAATGTTGACTTTTAAAATCAGTTCTCCACTAGTACTCACAACGAGTTTCTCTCAGATAGCTATTTAAAGCTATTAACAAAACAAATCAAGACTGAGAGATTTATCTTGCCAAAAGGACCTTTGGAGAAAGAAAATCAGAAGCAAAAAGGAAAGCCTAGACTGCTGCCATAACCAGAAAAAGAAGGAAGTAAAACCTTGGCCCAAACCTACTAAAGCAAAAGAGAAAAAGAGGAGAACACAAAGCTTGAAAGTGCTGCCATAAAGAACTATTGCTCCCTGGGAGAAGATGCTGCCGAGAGAGCCATAAAGAAGCAAATGAAGAAGTACTCTCGGTAGAGGACGCTCACGGCAAGAAATAAAAAATCAAAATTGCATGGCCGACAACTCTACAGGAGAGAACCACTCGGCAGAAATGCAGTTGGTTGTCCGAACTGCTGTCCAAACTGCTGCCAATCTAGAAGCTACCAATACTCGATTCAGCATTGATTAGTACACAACTGGACAGCAAAGATTGAATTGAACTGCTGTCCGAACTGAATTAAAGAGGAGCATTAAATGCTAGACAAAAAGGTTCCCATTCAGACTTGCATGAACTAGCCGAACACAATCATCAAGTAAGTGCTAGCCGAAAGTTATGCAAGCATCAATGATTGGCATCAGATTTTAACTTGGTAAATCAATGATTGGCATGCAAAACTGAGACAAGAAAGCACTGGACTGCTGTCCAAGAAACAAGAACAAGAAGAGCATGAAATGAAGCACAAGACCTAAGACATCTCAGGCAAAGAGACATACATGATTAGAAAGAGTGTTTACATTCAGCTCATCTCACAAACTCACACTAAGTCCCCATACGCTCGGAGAGCATAGAGAGGAGCTCACACCTCTTCTCTTTCTCTCTTTCTCGATTATTCATACATGGAGAGGACCCAATGAAACCCACTCTCTCAAATTTCAGCACACCATCTCCATCTCTATTTATAGCCTCCACTAATGGGTTCACCAATTACCCAATTAGCTTTTGCGCTTTACCCACAATCCACTTCCTTTAGTGCAGCTTTGCGTTTTTACCGAAACGCCCCTCGCGCATCTTCCAGGAAGCTTCCTCATTCCTTGCCCTGGAAGCCACGCAGCTTCGCCGTCTTCGGCACACCTCGACCGTTCTGACCTCAGCGCCACCTGCGCCTAGTCCGGTCCACCGTGCCTCGCCACGACTCCACCTCGAGTCCACGTCGTCTTCGACACATCCCGACCGTTCTGACCTCAGCGCTACCTGCGCCTAGTCCGGTCCTCCGTGTCTCGCCACGACTCCACTCGATGTCCTGCAGCCACACAGACAAGAAACACGTTACATAGCACCGCTCGATACATGAAATCATACATACCATCGTACTTACCACAGATGAAGTCCAAACCTGTCACACCAAAGAATCAGCGTCCTAATCCCATATGACCAAGTTTGACAAAGTCCAACCGAGCCCGTTGCACTACGCAACGTCAAGGTCCGAACCACCCCAAACCAAACTCGACTTTCCTAAACCTATGTCAATTACTCATCATACATACGGGATGACCTCCACATGATCTCTCAGATCATCTCCTGGGTTAGAAGTAAACCAACTTAATTTGCTCACAACAAATGAAATGTTAGGTCATGTGGCACTAGCTAAATACATAGGTGACCTAATAATTTGTGAATATCTCAATTAATCTTTTTTTAGCTCCTGGTTCTTTCGAAGCTTAATGCTCGCATATAGGGTGTTGGAGAAACTTTATAGTTTTCAAAGCCGAACCAGTTCAATATTTTCTCAGCATAATGGGATTGATTTAAAGTGATCCCGTCCTTGCTTTTGATCAATTTAATATTTAGAATGATATTTGTCTCTCCCAAGTCTTTCATATCAAAACATCGAGATAAGAAAGATTTGACCTCGTCAATTATGGTAGTGTTTCTTCCAAATATAAGTATGTCATCTACATACAGACATAAGATCACTCCTTGATCCCCACCATAATGGTAATATACATGTTTATCAGCTTCATTCACAACAAAGCCAGCAAATGTTAAAGTTTTGTCAAACTTCTCGCAAGTCACAAGTCACGCGATTTTCACGTGAAAATGCGCGAATACACGAGCGCGTGTGATTAGCCATAGCCCTCCTCGTGCCATCCCTATCCATGTGTCATATGATTCAAGGAGTGGCAAGGGCTCTACCTTATAAATTGGTCTCATCCACTTGCCTTAGCAATATAGTATTAAACCATGCATGCTTTGGAATTATAGGATATGGGCCTGTTTCTACCTTATAAATTGGTCTCATCCATTGACAAGGATTATATACTGGTTTTCTAGTTAATAATCATTTAGTATTTATCCTTGAAATAAAGGACTATAAGGACCCGAGCCCTGTGAAGATTGAAATACAATTTAAATATAAAATTTTACTTATTAATTAATATGACTTTAGCTATTAATTTATAAGTATTCAGGTATACATTTCTGTAATACATATTTTCAAAACTTAAATTATATTATATAGATACAAGTTTTAGTTAAACTTATAAGTAAGAATACCTATATCATATTATAAATATATAATGTATGAATAAGACAACATGTTTTTTTGTGGGTCCACATAGGGAGGTTCGTCCTCGTCCCTACATCGCATCGCTAGCGGGCCCTATCCCTGACCCCCATGGGGGAAGTATGGCCCCCATCCCCCCATGGGGGTAATCCTCGTGTGTCCCCACCTTAGCGGGGCAAATTGTCATCCCTACACTGGTGGGTATTTGAGAGAAACCGCTAGCACCCCTTTTAGTCTCTATGCTTGGGAACAATGCGTGGAGGGTGAGAGGATGACAATACCTGACAATACGTGTGCTAACTCTACCAATTGACTGGATATCTATTCCATGAAAGCAACTACCACCCCCTTTAGCACTGTAAGAAGGTTGGTCAATTGGGATAACGATCATCGATACTCTAACACATTCATCTACTATGTAGGATCGGAAATGGCAACAGAGGGGGGGGGGTCAAATGTGCCTTTTAAAATTTGCCCCCAAAGTATTCACACATCATGCTTCTCCTCTCCGATAGCTACAAAAGCTATGAAGAATGAAGGCTCATGCTCACTGGAAACTCAGAGAAAGATCGGCAAATAAAACAATCAAATGAAGCTAGGCAGCAGAGAGCAGTTCAGAACAAACAGACCAGGGCCGATCAGACCGCAGGTCATGGGCCAGTCAGACTGCTCCCAAACTGCCAGTCTGACTGCCCTTATGCGGCCGGTCTGACCGCCCATGGTCCGTCGATCTGACTGCCAATGCCGCACCGGTCTGACCGCCAGTGTCCACCCGGTCTGACGGCTAGGGTTAGCGGTCTGATCGCCATGGGTGGACCGGTCTGACCGTCGGTATAAAACCGGTCAGACTACCCTTCGGTTCAGGCAGGAGCAGAAATCAGCAAGTAGTCAACTGACAAAATGAAAATACAGAGCCTTGCTGATTTCAAGGAAATTTGTGAAATGCTTCTGATCTTTTCAGCCCAAGGGATCAAGATCCTATTCTAAATAGCATCAAGACCTCAGGAATCAAAAGAAATCATCAAGAGAGCAAGAACCTAAGATTTTAACAGAAATCTGAAAACAGTCTGAGAGATGAGACCAAAAGCTGAATATCTAGACATTCTCATGTCTATTGACCATGAAACTTTGTATTTCAGCTAGAGAAGGTCTCACAACTAGAAATCACAGCCCTAGAGCAAACATTCCACTGAGAATATCAAGGACTGAGCATGCTCTGTCATCAAACCCTAGAATGTTTGAAACAGAGGAAGCATCCCGCAGAGTGAACAATGAGAGATTCTTTGATTCTACCATTTGACTCTTGGGAATTGACTGACCAAATGGTCTTGAGAAAGATTCCCATCACAGAGCAAGAAACCAGAAGCTATTCTCTCAAAAATTCATCACAAACCAAAAGCACAGAGAACAACGATGAGCTTCAAAAGAGCAGAACTGAAACACAGACACTACAAGATGAATCAGAACCATGAATGCTTCGTAAAAGAGGAATGATTACATAGTTGCTACAACCTCTCATCTCACTACATGCTTGAGATGAACACACTCACGCAGGAGCACACAGTCAGACCTCTCCACTGCTCTTCTGCTGTTCTACTCAGCTCGCTCACATCTTGCACTGCCCATTTCCTTTGCTAAATAGAAGGACCTCACCTCCTCAAATAGTAAAACAAGAAATGCATGCCACTCTCCACTCCAACACCTCACACACAAAAGAGGCAAAAAGTCAAACCCTCTCATAACTCATGAAATGGAGGGAACCAGCCACTCTTCTTGAGTCAATTCTCCAAATTGCCCTCAAGCACCTTGCTGGAAGCTTCCCGCAACCGGCACCTTGACCGTCTGGACCTCGACTCCTCGCTGAGTCTAGTCCCAGTCCGTCCCGCTGCACACGACCGCACCTGGCATCCTGACCATCTGGACCTCAGCTCCTCCCTGAGCCTAGTCCCGGTCCACCTCGCCATTGCCCGTCGTGTCCACCTGACTTCGACCGAGACCTCCGACTCCACCTGAGTCTAGTCCTGGTCTGTTCCGTCACACACGACCGCAACCGACATCCAACCGTCTGGACCTCCGACTCCTCCCTGAGTCTAGTCCCGGTTCTCTCGTCGTTGCCCGTCATGTCCACCACCTGTAGCTCCAGCTCCGGTTTCTCATCTCCCGGCTCGCAACCACCTCACCAGCCTCGATCATCCTCGACGTACCCGACCGTCTGGACCTCAACACCTCCTGTGCCTAGTCCCGGTCCTCCCACGCATCACCATGACCTAGCTCCGAACTCCTGCAGCCACACAGACAAGCAAACCATCACATAGCACCGCACGAAACAGCATAATCAATATTAGCACTAGTAAAAGGTACTCAACCCTAGAATACCCAAAACAAACTCAAACTCTCTAACACAACCGTCAATTACTCATCACAAACATGGGGACACCTCCACATGGTCTCTCAATCTCCCCCTTGATGAGTATATTGACAAACACAGAAAAAGCGCATAGTTGAGCTTGTTTGAAAGAAAAAGAGTCACACATGGTCTAAAAGAGAAGCAAAGAAATGCAGGACCATGTTGACAAAGGAGCAAAAGAAAGAGCAAGTTTTCTCAAAAGCTCCCAATTTTGCCCTTAAAGTGGCTTTTTCTCCAATATTCTACCCTTTTTGGCAATAAAATCATCAAGCTAAATGGAGGAAAATAAATCATGATTTGGATGAAATAGCTGAATTTTATTCAATCTAAGCAATTAGAGCCATGAAGATTATCCAAAATGACCATTTGAGTATTACACCAAGCCAAAATACAACAGAATGCTATCAAGATCATGACAAGATATGCATAATCAAGCCAAGCCACATAAGTAACAATCTGAATATTAGATGAATTTGTTAGCATGTCAAGTCATTCAAGATCAAAGTCTAGCTATAGGTATCCAAAGATGATGTAAGCCATGTCAATAATCTAAGTGGAACCAACAAGCTAGAATTGAGTCAATTTGAGTGCTATATGTTCAAGAATGAATCGTTTGTTCAAGTACTTGGTTCATTTTGAAGTTAAGCAAATTTAGCACAACTGACATGTTTTCTTTTGAAACTCATGGTCGTTTCCAACCAAAATTTTTGTTTTTAGTCATGCTCTAGATCTCAAGCCTTATGCGACCACTTCAAGCAAGAAGCTTAAGAAAATGATCTTGGTCATCTAAAACTCCCCCTGAGTTCATGCCTAGTGCAATGGCAAGCAGTCTCATGAGAAAGAATTGGTGAGATCAGTTTTTTCGCTCATAAAGAGATCTTTTTGCTTTTGTTGAATGTAGTTCAAGAACACAAAAGTTATAATGAACTAGCATAACTCAATCTAAAGCTCAATATAGATTCAAAGCTCAACTCAGCCTATTCGACATGGCATGAATCATAAAAGGATAACTAAAGACAGACTAGTCTTAAGAGCTAACATGACATGTCTTAATTCAAGTTGTGCATGTTTAATCAACTCATCAATGGCAAAGGCTTGACGACACATATAAAGTCACGATAAATCTAGCAAATAAACACAGATCATGGCAAGATGTAAAGCATTGTAAACATGTGAACTAAGGATAATAATCAAGGCTCCATGCAAGTATATTACAATGCAGAATGCTGAAATGCAAGAAAATCCAGCTCCCCCTCAACATGTGATGCATTTTTAGTTTAAGTTGAGTCATGTCAATATTAAGCTTCAGAAGCTCCCAATTGAACTCCCCCTGAACCAAAGCAATAAAAACAGAAGCTGGAAAGAGAATAAGAAAAGACAGTTCTTAAAGCATAGACATGATATAGAGGATACTATGGCTCAGACTGACTCTCATCTACCCCATATGAAACTAGGACTATCAACTGCTCGACTAACACACTAAGGAGCAAACACGTTCCTTGTCTACCCAAGGGTGGCCCAACCCTCGCTAGAACCTATAAGAAGTGTGTAAGCTCAACCTAGTGAGAAGAGAGACAACTAATAAGCAACATCCTAGAACCAC
Source organism: Dendrocalamus latiflorus (assembly GCA_017311315.1). Classification (NCBI taxonomy): domain Eukaryota; kingdom Viridiplantae; phylum Streptophyta; class Magnoliopsida; order Poales; family Poaceae; genus Dendrocalamus; species Dendrocalamus latiflorus. The sequence goes on along the minus strand of CM029657.1, from coordinate 10,728,768 downwards.
AAGATGAGAGGAAGAAATCTAAGCAACTAGACAAGAGAACCAATCTAATCTATGCTAGAAAGACTAACCCAAATACACCCACATGCAGTGCAACAAAAATAGAGAACAGGAGCATAATAAATAGAATAAAACAGTAAAGTACAAAGCTCCCGCTCACAACAGTCCATAAGGACAAACCACCCCAAGCTCTCTCCGCAAGGCTGAACACCTAGAGCTATCCAAAGGCTTGGTAAAGATATCGGCCAACTGGCGGTCACTCTCCACAAACTGGAGCACTATGTCACCCTTCTCCACATGGTCTCGAAGGAAGTGATATCTGATATCAATATGCTTGGTCCGGGAATGCTGCATTGGGTTTTTGGCAATGTTAATAGCAGAAGTGTTATCACAAAAGAGTGGAACACTGTCTATAACTAACCCAAAGTCCCGTAGGGTCGAAACCATCTAAAGTACCTAACTGCAGCAACTGGCGGCGGCAACGTACTCGGCCTCTGCGGTGGATTGTGCAACACCAGACTGCTTCCTAGAAGACCAAGAGACAAGAAAAGTGCCAATGAATTGGCAGGTGCCAGAAGTGCTCTTCCTATCTATCCTACAGCTAGCAAAGTCTGCATCTGAGTAGGCTCTGAGGGAAAGACAGGAAGAGGAAGAGTACTAGATACCATAGTCAAAAGTATCTCGAAGGTACCGAAAGATGAGTTTCACTGCCTGGCGATGAGATACGCGAGGAGAAGCCTGAAATCGAGCACATAGACACACAGAGAAATGTATGTCCGGTCTCGAGGCAGTGAGGTACAAGAGAGAGCCGATCATGCTTCTATACTCTTTTTGATCAACTGGCTCGCCATCCTCATCTGGGTCAAGTGAAGCTGATGATGCCATCGGAGTTGACACTAGCCCACCATCACTCATATCAAAGCGTCTCAGGAGGTCACGAGTGTACTTTCCTTGATGCAAGAAGGTACCCTCCCGAGTCTGCTTGATCTGGAAGCCAAGGAAGAAGGTGAACTCGCCCATCATGCTCATCTCAAACTCAGTGCTCATGACATCCGAGAACTGTGAAACAAGAGCATGAGAAGAGCCGTCAAAGATGATATCATCCACATAAACCTGGACGAGTAGAAGGTCATTGCCATACCTGCGAATGAACAAGGTCTTGTCTACCTTACCCATCTCAAACCCATGACTCAACAGATAGGACTTAAGCCTCTCATACCAAGCTCTAGGGGCCTACTTAAGTCCATACAAGGCTTTGGAAAGTTTGTAGACATGGATTGGGTATTTGGGGTTCTCGAAACCTGGAGGCTGCCTAACATAGACTTCTTCCTCAATAAACCCATTGAGGAAGGCACTCTTGACATCCATCTAGTAAAGCTTGATGCCCTTAGACGTTGCGAATGCAAGCAGAATCCTAATGGCCTCTAGCTTAGCTACAGGGGCAAAGGTTTCCTCAAAATCTAGACCCTCAACCAGGGAGAAACCCTGAGCTACCAGTCTAGCCTTGTTTCGAATAACTACCCCATCCCCGTACTGCTTATTTTTGAACACCCACTTGGTACCTATGACATTGTGACCTCTCAGGAGCTCAACAAGCGACCAAATCTTGTTTCTCTAAAAGTTTTCCAACTCCTCATGCATGGCATTGACCCAAGACTCGTCAGAAAGAGCATGATCAACATCCTTGGACTCAAAATAGGTAACAAAGGCAGAGTGGAGATAGAAGTGAGACATGCTAGACTTTGAGCATGTGACACGCTCAAAGAGATCTCCAATCATCTGCTCTGAAGGATGATCTTTTTGGATATGTCGGGGAGGTCCTGGATGAGATGAAGAAGTGGCCTCTACCTCATGAGCTGCCGAGGTAGGAACAGAGCCACTAGCTCCAGAAGATGTGGAAGGAATGGGCTGATCTCCTTGAGGTGCGGTGGTCGAAGCAGGCACCTCAAGGGGAGGAGGAACTGGATCGGGTAGACGACCCTCATCTCCATCCTCCTCATCATCCACAAAGATGGGCTCGGACTGCTCTACTGAACCTGAGATATCGGGCCTAGTTCCGGACTGGCCTCATCAAAAGTCACCTCACAGGTCTCTACCATTTTACTAGACTCGTAGTTCCAAACCATATACGCCCACGAAGAAGTCGAGTAACCTAGAAATATCCCATCACAAGATCATGACTCGAACTTATCTAGGTTCCCAGACTTCAGAATAAAGCACTTGCAACCAAACACGCGAAAATGAGAGACACTAGGCTTTTGCCCATATCTCAACTCATAAGAGGTGCGATGCAAGTGTGCCCTAAAACAATTCTGTTTGAAACATGGCACGCGGTGGCTCTAGCCTCAGCCCAAAACTTCCTCAGTGTAGAGTACTCATCAAGCATCGTCCTGGCCATCTCGACCAAGGTACGGTTCTTCCTCTCCACAACACCATTTTGCTGGGGGACGTATGGAGAAGAGAACTGGTGCTCTACACCTGTCTCATCGCAAAACCTCTCGAAGTAGGAATTCTTGAACTCCGTGCCATTGTCACCGCGGATCGCTCGTAAGGCACCCGAGAGCTCAATAGAAAGCCTACTAAAAAGACCCCGAAAATGGGTAAATGTATCATCCTTCGAGGCTAAGAAAAACACCCAAGAATACCTCGAGAAGTCATTGACCACGACAAGGACGTACCACTTCCCTCCTGCTATCTGCACTCTAGCTGGTCCAACTGTGTCCATATGGAGCAGTTGTCCTGGTGCATCGATCATAGTCACTGTGATCGGAGGGTGAGGAGCGGCAACCATCTTGCCGTGCCAGCATGGAGCACAAACTAGATCTTTGACCATCTTGAGTTTTGGCAGACCACGAATGAGATCATGGCCGCTAACTCGGGTCAAATGGTCAAATCCGATATGACCAAGTCTCCTATGCCAGAAAGTAAGATAACGGGACTCAGAAGCAACTAAACACCTGAGAGGATCACCAGAAGACTCAACAAAATCAGTACGAAAGATCCTCCCATATATAGAAATTCCGCAAACCAGACTCCCCGAAGAATCAAGAATTTTGCAAGCATTTTTCTTAAAGCTCACCTCGAAACCGTCATCGGTAAGCTGGGAAACTGAAAGCAAATTGTACTGCAGCTTACTCACTAAGGCAACATTTTTAAAATGAAAGAATCATTAACGCGCACAGTACCTTTAGCGATGACGCGCCCAGACGAAGTGTCTCCAAAGGTGATAGTCTCATCACTTGGAGTTCGAGCTAGGGAAGAGAACCAATGAGAATCTCCGGTCATGTGTCGAGAACACCCAGAGTCCACAAGCCAAACCTCTCCCTTCCCAGCCCAGCGAACCTAAGTCAACAAGAGAGAGATGTCTCAGTACTGGGATAAATCAAAAGTGATTTTGGCACCCAATACTAAGTCACACGACGAGCAGAAGAAGTATTCACACACGACTGACCTCTAACTACCCTACGCTCTATGTTGCTCAGAAAGCCAGAAGGTCTACAAGTAGACCTGACGCTGTTGTTGGGTCCGACTACTGTGAAAGAGCGAGCCGGTGCACCAGCAACATGCTGATATTGCCGCGGGTAGCCAACTCGATGGGGGAAATGAGATCTACCCTCAGAACGGCGGAAGTCACCACCAGAGGCAAATCGAGGACGAAAACCAGAAAACTCAGAAAACTCAAGTCCTCGATGCTGCCCAAACACATCAGCACGATCAAGCCTAGACCACGTGTTGGTCTTAGGTGCACTCAAGTCGTGGGCTGACCCTGAATACGCCTAAGAGCCTGAACACGGTCTCTCCACGCGATCTTGGCGCGCTTGAAGCATCTCTCGATCGAATGTCCATCCTTCTGACAGAAGGTACAATGATACTTCACCTTCTGAGAGGTAGAAGTAGCATGATGGGGCTTTGCCTTCTGAGAGGTCGAAGCAACAGGTGGAACCACCTTACTGTCAGAAATCCCTTGGACAAAGCCTGCAGATTTGAACTCAACCTTTTTAGTTCTTGGCTTGACCTCGATCACACCTGTTGCTATGGGTCTGAGAACAGCAAGTGGATGCTTCCTAACATCCTCAAGAAAATCATATCCTAGACCTTGATTGAATTTGCAAAATCTGGGACTGGTCTAGAATAAGATTCAGCTTTTTCTTGCCTCCAACAAATCTTTCAAGAGTGTTCATAAGATACTGACACTCCCGAAAGAGAGAGGTGCAAGAAGAGCAGGGGGAAGAAGAGACAGCAGAAGGTAAGGGAGAAGAAGAAGAACCAACAGCAGAAGAACGAATGGAATGTGCATGCACAGTCGCCACAGGAGAGACAGTCCTGCTGCTAGCCATTTGGTTCACGTCGCTAAGCATCTCTACCAAACCCTCAGGCTTCTTCCCCACACCAGCACACACATCACAAGCAGATGGTGATTTCTCTAGAATGTCCTTAGTTAGCTTCACACATTTATCATCTAATGCAATCAAATCAAATTTTAGTTTTTCACAATTATTGCATGGTGAGCTAATAGGGTCCTTAGAAGTAAATTGAGCGAATTTGTTACTGTGATCAACCATTTCTTGAAATTGTTTTGTGACAGATTCAAGCTCAGCAGTCAACTTGGGATAGTTCATACAAGAAGCAATAGGCTCTAGCAGAAAAGCTTGTAACTCAGCAATTTTATGATCTGCCTTTTTTAAGTTCATTTTCAAATTATTGTAATTTTCACAAGACTCAGGTAGATCGAGAAGCATAGTGTAAAGACCTCTAAAACCGTTGTCCTTATCCTCACATGAGGTGCAATATGTAGTCTCAACAATAGTAGATGAAAGAGCAGCTACCCTACTCATCTCTAGTTCAGCCATCTCCACCTTAAGCAAAGCAAGTTCAGAAGACACACTATTATGAGAGGTCCTTAGCTTCTCCATATCACCAAGCAAAGTAGGGCATACATCACATTCATCACGGGAGGGAGAAGATATAAGTGAAGTAAGCTCCCGTGATAATCTCTCTACTTCCTTCTCCAACTCACTACACCTAGCTCTAGATCTAGCATAAAATCTTTCTAGCTTAAGAAAAGCATCATTGAGCTGGTCATAAGAAGGATATACCTCATCGGAGTCAGAGTAGAGCTCGCTATCGCTGATGTTGCCCTCAAGGGCCATGAAGCACATGTCGATGAAGTCGTTGCTATCCTTGGGATCTTGATCATCCTTCCCATCGTCGTCACTCCACCCCTCCAAGTCGCTGATGTCGTCGAGGCGGTGAGGACACGGTGGAAGAGCATCTTGGCTTTGCCAAGGTTGCGGTACTTCTTCTCTTTGCTTGGGGGCTTCTTGTTGCGGTTCTTGTCGGTGTAGTCATTCTTGCTCGAACCGCCGTAGTCGTTCTTGCCCTTCTCCAGCTTGGGGCAGTTTGCTCAAATGTGGTTGGAGCCACCACACTCAAAGCAAGTCACACGTCCTCCTCCTCTCTTTCTCTCCCTAACCCTCTTGTATGCATGGGAGAACTTTCTAGCTAAGAGGGCTAGTTGGTTTTCTAGAAGCTTCTCTAGATGATCATCATCAATTTCACACAAAGCAGCAAGAGAGAAACCCGAAACAGTGTCAGTAGAAGATCCAGAGGTAGGGCTGGGATCAGTGACCAATGCCATCGACTGAGACTTCGACTTGCGAGAGACAATGTCAATCTCGTGAGTCTTGTGGCGTGAATACAACGCATCAAGAGTCAAAGTCGAAAGATCAGTGGTGTCCTTGATGGTGGTCACCTTCATCTCCTAAACGCGCAAATCCAAGGCCGAAAGCATTGACGAGCATTGTCCGAGTCGGGGTATGTGAGACCGACCACTCAGAGGTTGCTCAAAATCTTGTGGAACCTCGCAAAGCACTCATCCAGGGCCTCTCCAGCGAGCATTTCAAACTTGTTATAATCTCGCTTGTACTGGTCCTATCATACCGTCTTAATTTGGGTGGTGCCCTCATGGTAAGCATCGAGGGTCACCCAAATATCGAAGGCCGACGAAAGATGAGAAATGCGATCAAACTCATTTTGGCTCAAACCTTGGATGATGATGTTCCTTGCCTTAGCATTCGCCTCAACATTGGGCATGTTTGCCACATTGATGTTCTCATCGGCAGGAACAACAAAGCGCGTTTTAACTTTGCGCCATATAGCATAGCCCTGAGCCTGTATGTAAGACTCCAGCTGACTCTTCCAAAAAGGGATAGTCGATCCCATCGAAGATCGGGGGCATGGTGGAATACTTGTCAGTTGCCATGGCTCACAGACCGGTTAAGATATATCGAAAAGAGCTAACTGGCTCTGATACCAATTGTAGGATCGAAAATGGCAACAGAGGGGGGGTAAATGGTGCCTTTTAAAATTTGCCCCAAAAGTATTCACACATCATGCTTCTCCTCTCTGATAGCTACAAAAGCTATGAAGAATGAAGGCTCATGCTCACTGGAAACTCAGAGAAAGATCGACAAATAAAACGATCAAATGAAGCTAGGCAGCAGAGAGCAGTTCAGAACAAACAGACTAGAGCTAGTCAGACCACAGGTTATGGGCCGGTCAGACCGCTCCCAAACCGCTGGTCTGACCGCCCTTATGTGGCCGGTCTGACCGCCCATGGTCCGTCGGTCTGACCGCCTATGTCGCATCGGTCTGACCGCAGGCGTCCACCCGGTCTGACCGCTAGGGTTAGCGGTCTGACCGCCATGGGTGGACTGGTCTGATCGCCAGTATAAAACCGGTCAGACCGCCCTTTGGTTGAGGCAGGAGCAAAAATCAGCAAGTAGTCAACTGACAAAATGAAAATACATAGCCTTCTGATCTTTTCAGCCCAAGGGATCATGATCCTATTCTAAACAACATCAAGACCTCATGAATCAAAAGAAATCATCAATAGAGCAAGAACCTGAGATTTTAACAGAAATCTGAAAACAGTATGAGAGATGAGACCAAAAGCTGAATATCTAGACATTCTCATGTCTATTGACAATGAAACTTTGTATTTCAGCTAGAGAAGGTCTCACAACTAGAAATCACAGCCCTAGAGCAAACATTCCATTGAGAATATCAAGGACTGAGCATGCTCTGTCATCAAACCCTAGAATGTTTGAAACAGAGGAAGCATCCCGCAGAGTGAACAATGAGAGATTCTTTGATTCTACCATTTGACTCTTGGGAATTGACTGATCAAATGGTCTTGAGATAGATTCCCATCACAGAGCAAGAAACCAGAAGCTATTCTCTCAAAAATTCATCACAAACCAAAAGCACAGAGAACAACGATGAGCTTCAAAAGAGCAGAACTGAAACACAGACACTACAAGATGAATCAGAACCATGAATGCTTCGTAAAAGAGGAATGATTACATAGTTGCTACAACCTCTCATCTCACTACATGCTTGAGATGAACACACTCACGCAGGAGCACACAGTCAGACCTCTCCACTGCTCTTCTGCTGTTCTACTCAGCTCGCTCACATCTTGCACTGCCCATTTCCTTTGCTAAATAGAAGGACCTCACCTCCTCAAATAGTAAAACAAGAAATGCATGCCACTCTCCACTCCAACACCTCACACACAAAAGAGGCAAAAAGTCAAACCCTCTCATAACTCATGAAATGGAGGGAACCAGCCACTCTGCTTGAGTCAATTCTCCAAATTGCCCTCAAGCACCTTCCTGGAAGCTTCCCGCAACCGGCACCTTGACCGTCTGGACCTCGACTCCTCCCTGAGTCTAGTCCCGGTCCGCCCCGCTGCACACGACCGCACCCGGCATCCTGTCCGTCTGGACCTTAGCTCCTCCCTGAGCCTAGTCCCGGTCCACCTCGCCGCTACCCGTCGTGTAAAAGGTACTCAACCCTAGAATACCTAAAATAAACTCAAACTCTCTAACACAACCATCAATTACTCATCACAAACATGGGGACACCTTCACATGGTCTCTCATACTAGTCTTATTGTAATTTCTAAGCAATTAAACTAGACGCTACAATTGTTCATAGTCATAGTGACAAGACATGAGTAGGGCTATTACTCTCTATAAAAATGGTTTGTGTGTTTTCTCTATGATTGTTTGTTCCTACACCATTTTCATTCAAAGATCAACTCTCAAAATGTTGACTCAAGTTCATCCATTAGTGCAATGACAACAAACAATTTTGTAGGTCAAATAAGCTTCCCAATTGATGTTAAATACTGTCAGGACCCGAATATACAAATCTGGACCCTTTGTGTATATTGCACTAGTTCAGAATCACGCTAGTGCACACAGTGGTAACATCGATGCTATATCATTCATACATAGCAATAAATAACTAATTAACAAAATTTAATAATAAAATGCTGGTTTTGATCTTATGGTTGAGTTTTACATTTAATATGCCACGTAGGGATTAAGCACTAAGAAAATAAACTATAGCAGAAAAATGAAACTTCATTGGCGACCCATCTCATGCCACTGGCAATCGATTGGGGGTATGAGATCTACAGACCAGCTTCTTTGTAGAACTCCTCTAGAAGCAGTGAAGATTCTTCTTCCATAGCAATTGAATTGATTATAGCAAGGGTGAGCACATACAGTACTCAACAAGTTGTGCACACAAAATGCAATTATAAATGAATGGCCTATCACAAAGGAAATGGCTATCCTAACTTATTTTGCATAAAGTGATATTTAAATTTAAATACAATGAATAGATCAAAAACATACTTAAAACAATAATAATGACAAATAAACTTCTTCCACATAGCCCATCCACTTAAATCACACACCTTTCCTTTCCGGATTGATTTTACGAAAATCTACTCCTTGCATGAGGTCCCTGAGCATGTCCATGACTGCAGACATGACAATTCATTTAGTTTGATTAGCACTCCATAGAGGTTGTACAACTTTCTTCACATGATATGATCAATTTATATCGTTCTCACACATGCTTCCTTAGGCATGTGACTAAGAAGATAATAACAAAGCATTTCAAAAACTCTGCCCCAACAATGACCCTCCCAATGATCCTTATTCTCACCACCCCACTCCATACATAGCACAAGAGGAGTGACAAGGGGACTCACCATTGGATTGGTAATGGTAAACACCGCCCAAGATGTAACCCTCATAAGCAACTACACCTTGCACCTTGAGCAAAGCTCAATACTACCTAAGGTATCACTATTGGAACTCCATAACTTAATGAGCTAGGCCTTCCCATAGAGCATGTAGTTGTACAATGTGGCTCAGTTCAACGACACACAAAGTTTAAGTCCTTAACTAACCAGGGCAATACTATCCACTTCACTGTTTCATAAAGATCTCACAATTTCACATAACTTGATCCCACAACATTTTCCATCGCCTTAGTCTAAATCATTTATCCACTAGTAAATTAGGGTGCAACATATGCCATCATTGATAACACATAGACATAGCACACAATTTATTACAGAGCAATTCTATATACCATTAATCAAGTGTAATTTAATAATTCTAAAATGATGTCAATAACCCAGTAGGGCTAAGCAAGACTAAACTAACCCACTTTATTCTACACTAATGACCAACTACAATTAACCATCCTAGCCTCCTAGGGTGACAAAGGAATCATGGACAAGGAACAAGCAAGGTGGATAAATGACAAATAGAATTCATAACTATTTCCCAAATAAACAATATTTATGAAATTGGAGTGAGGCATTACAATTTTTAAATCATAAAATAGTTTTTCAAAACTAGGTGCAACATGATCAAGGTATCACAACTTACCTCCAAAAAGGTTTTGGTGTTGCCCTAACACTTCCTCTTTTGCTCCAAAAGCTTTTGATGCGTCAACGTCTACACAAAACAAGAGACAAAATGCAAACAAATTCAAAATAGAACAACGAATTACTAGAAAATAGAGCTCAATTTTAGATGAATTTAAAGATTTGAACAAGCTTAATCACAGATCATGTGAGAGAGAACGGGCCTTTAGAAGTTGAATCAATTGAAAAATTCAAAAAAAAAGAAAGAAGAGAGAGGTTACTGAGATTGACTGGTGGGACCAGGGAATATAAGAGGAATGTTTCTTTTCTAGGATTTTTGGCAAAATCGTACAGGCTAACATGCAGGATCCACCGAACCGATCTGGATTAGGGTTGCGTGGCTCGCTGACATGGCTAACATGCGAGCGAGAGTAGCTCAGCTAGCTGCTGACTCGGCTACACACGTAGGCTAGCTGAGGTGGCGAGATCGATGGCAATGATGACTTGACGTTAGTGATGACGAATGACTGTGTAGTGCGGTCAACCGGCGAGAACCTGAATTCATGGTGATCACATCCATTGACTCAGATCTGGTAGAGGTGATCAGCAAGGTTGACGACGATGAGGTTAGTGGCGGTGTAGGCTCAGGAGGCAACGAATTCGGTGGTGATGACCTAGGTGAGGCTCTAGAACACACGCATTGGCTTACTGGGATGCTGGCGAAGTGAACAGGCGATGCATGGGGACGAATGGTCATGGAGATGATCGATGGTGAGGTTTAAGTGGCAGTGAAGCTTCTGTCACAGTGACAGCAAGGCTCCGATTCTCTCTAATATAAAGTAAGCGACAGTCGAGGTAGAGGGAAACGAGGCGAAGCTAGGGATGTTGATAGCAAGACTCGAGGCTCATTGGAGTTGACAGGATTGCTCGTCGACTATTTCAAGGTCGAGGGCAGCTCGGAGGCTACATAGCGTGGAGAGGCGATGCAGCAAGGAGTCCCAAGCGGACATGACGGATGCACAATGTCAGGCTCGGACACAACAAGGATGATGGTTTGACAGGTGAGGCCCACCTGTCAGCAATGGCAAAGAGAACAGATGTGTGGCACTCGCTTGCGTGATGTGAGTGGCAGCTTGCTACTGGTGTAACACCCTGACTTAACGAAAGCCCAGAATGTCACCCACAAGTACAATCGCTACCAATTTAAACCATTAATTAAATATTACCAACAGCTATGATTCAAGAATAATCAAATAATATAATCATAAACATAAATATCAGCAACATGAGAAGTAATAAATTGATCTTAAGATGAACTAAATAATTAATAAGATGAATCAATACTGGAGCTAAACAAAGGAACTCAACAAGTGGCAATATTATAACACCATAAGGAGCCAAAGGAAATCATTTATCATTTAAGGATAGCATGGATAATCTAAATTGATTATGATGATAAATTATTGACCTCTAGGTGAAGTGAACAACTACAAAAGTGCATGATCTCATGTTCTAATTCCACCCATGCATGTCGTCTTTAATGTTTACCTAAAAATAACAATAAAGCAAAGATGAGTCCACAACTCAGGAAATATAAAGTAAAACAATAGGAACCACTTCATAATCTTAACACATATCAATATCCACCATTCTCTTTTTGCATCTTTCTTTCCGTTAATGTAATGCAATGCTCATGCACACCTCTTTCTCTTCCGTTAGCATATACCAATAGTTGAGGGAACACACGTTGATGTTCACCCTCTGCTTCCATCTCATGGAGGTGTCTACTAAAGTAGGTATTTTTCTCTATCCCGTGGAGGTGCCTATCTCTGTAGGTCTTACTCAAGAGTACCCCAGAATAATCAAATAGATTTCTCACTGACCTAACTCATACACTCCAAAATAGCTATTTGACTTACTCGCTGCCCTGACTTGCATGATTTTACCATGTCATGAATACAACAATTCATCATTTTATGACATTTCACATTCTCATCATTGATTTATCTCATATTGAACAAAAGGTAACCAAATATTGCATGACAAAATAATTCAACAGTAATAAGAAATTACCAATTATCATCTACCATTCTTCCATGCATTTGCCTTTTCTAAGTGTGATGGCTGGATTGATTAGAAGATGACTCCAACCCCGATGCTACTCTTGTTAGAGTAATTACCTAATCTTGATTAGAGAGGAAGGAGATTAGGCCAGGACATATTCGACCTGAGGGAATCCGGGATTTGTAATTAGTTTTTCTTTTTATAAATTCTACGAAATTCAAAGAAGCCAAAATAAATAGCAAACAAGCTTGGAATTTTTTTGACAAAATTCAAGAAAATACTTTGAAACATCGTGAACTCAAATGAACTAATTTTGGATTTATTTCCTTACTGGGTTAATATTATTAAATCATTTTAATTTCTGAAAAACCCATTTAAGCCTTATTTGATTCAAGAAAAACCAAGAAATTTTATAAAACTATTTTGACTTAAAAACTTTTGAAAGAATGTTTAGGTAGTTTGAAAACACAATACCAGGGTTGTTTCAAAGAATTCAAATGTAGAAAAGATACGAGCTTAGAAAAAATAAAAACTGAAAGATTTTAAAAAAAGTAGTTCACGAGTAGTTTTTCTGTGCCCTACAAAAACTAAATTAAAAAATTTCAAAACAAACTTGTTACTGATAGGTGGAGGCAAATTAGATCGTCATTGTGCTTTAAACTTGTGCTTTTCAATTTTTGGCTTGGTATTGAACACTTCTCGTAGGTTGGTAGAAATTTCAATATTGAAACAATTTCAAAAATTGCAGAACACATGCAAAAAATTTCAAATTATAAAAAATTTAAATAACATATAAAAATAAAATTTCCTAGAATTGAAATTATTGAAAAATAGTATAGGAAATTTAAAGTATTTTAAATTTTAGGTAAATATATAAACATCTATCAATGATTTTTTACACTCTAGAACTATTTGACATGCTAAAATTGTAGAAAACAAATAAAATAATCTGAATAGGGCAATAATGATTCAACATTTGGAACAAACTCTTTTGTAGTTTTCTGCAATGATGTAATGTAAATTCTAGTGCATGCCATGGCAAATTTATGGTACCGAGCTTAATATTACAAAAATTGTATACAGGTACTTCATTGTTATTGATGATGTGTGGAGAATACAAGATTGGAAATTTGTGGAGTCAGTATTTCCTGAGAATAATAATGGTAGCAGAATAATTGTTACCACACGCATTACGGATGTAGCTAAGTCATGCTGCTCTAACTCTGGTGATAAGCTACATCAAATGACACATCTAGATGATGTTGATTCACGAAGATTGTTCTTTAAAAGGATTTTTCGCTCTGACAACTCATGCCCTACTGAATTGGAAAAAGTTTCTGGTCAGATCTTAAAAAAATGTGGTGGTTTGCCATTGGCCATAATTACAATTGCAGGTTTGTTGGCCACTAAACCACAAAATAAGAATGAATGGGAGAGACTCCAAGATTCCATGGGTATTGGTTCTTCACATGAAAATGATCATAGTCTACAAGGGATTAAAGATATATTGTTCCTTAGTTACTGTGATCTTCCACACCACCTGAGGACTTGTTTATTGTACATAAGCATATATCCAGAGGACTACGAAATCGAGAGCAAAGAATTGATATGGAAATGGATAGCTGAAGGATTCATTACTAAGCAGGGGAGAAGTTTGGAGCAAGTAGCAAAGGGTTATCTTAATGATCTTGTCAATAGAAGTATGATCCAGTCAAGTGTTTATGATGATGGTTCGGTATTTTGCAGGGTCCATGATTTGGTGCTTGACCTTATAATATCTCTATCAGAGGAAGAGAATTTTGTTACTATTTTAGATGGACATGAGTGCAATTCTTTGCCAAGCAAGATTCGCCGGCTCTCCCTGCAATCTGGCGACACAGAACATAGCACAAAACTTGCAACCACAGAATTCAAGTCACATGTTCGGTCACTGAATGTGTTTGGGGCACTTGAGCAGATACCTCCCCTTGTGGACTTTCATGCTTTGAGAGTGCTGGATTTAAGTAGATGCGAATGGTTGGAAAACAAGCATATTAAAAATTTAGAAAGTTTATTTCAGCTGAGGTACTTGCACCTTGCAAGTGAGAAAATTACAGAGCTTCCAGAGGAAATTGGAAATCTGCAGTATTTACTGACTCTCGATTTGTCGGATTGCAGTAACATAACAAGATTGCCATCAACAATAGTCCGACTAAAAAAACTGGTGCGTCTAATTGTGAACGACTCGGCGACAATCACAGCAGATGAGTTTGGGAGCATGCACGCCTTGGAGGAGTTACAAAATATCTATCGGTGTGACAACCCAATAAGGTTGGCAGAAGAGCTTCGACATCTAACGAAGCTGAGATTACTCTACATAGGAACTAGTGAACTTGCAGTTTTGTCTGGTGACAGGGAAAGGTTCGCGGAAGTTTTGTCGTCGTCTCTTAGTGAGCTTGGGAGATGCAACCTTCGATATCTGGAGATGGACGATAACTGTCTGTTTAATAACACGAGCTGCACCTTCCCACATCTCCAAGTTCTTAAGATGCATTGCCATCTTCCTGGGGTGCCAAGGGAAATGGTCTCCCTTACCAACCTCGTCAAATTATACATCTTTTGTGATAACTTCGAAGACGAAGATCTCCATGTCCTCATGGGCCTGCCCTCTCTGACCCATCTCGAGCTACACCTTTTCGATGATGGCAATGACACCGACAAAATGATCACTGTTGGCAGCAGCGGATTCAGGCTTCTAGAGGATTTTGAGTGTTGGTCTCGTCATGAAAGTCGAACGATGTTGGTATTTGCACCAGGTGCTGCACCAGCGCTCCAACGGCTCTATGTTCACATCTCCGCAAGGGAGATGCTGCCCAAGTAGGGCTGGGCATTCGGTTTTTTCGGTCTATTCGGTTCGGTCTATTCGGTCTTTGGAAAATTCGGGTTCTAAAAAATGAGGACCGAATTTCTCAGAAAAAAAACAAGGACCGAACCCAAATAGACCGAATTTTTTGTTCGGTCTATTCGGTCCACCGAATTGACCGAAATAAGATGGGGACCCTTGTCACCCCTCAAAATCAGGTTATTTGGTCTATTCGGGTTCGGGTTATTTGGTCTATTCGGGAATATTAAGTTCATGAATTCAAGAGACATATCAAATAATTCGGGTTATTTGGTCTATTCGGGTTTTGTAGGCCAAAAACCGAACCCGAACCCGAAAACCGAATTAAATGAAAATATTGACCGAACCGAACCCCGAAACCCGAATAGACCGACAATTCGGTCTATTCGGGTCCGGTTCGGTTCGATTTTCGGTTTTCGGGTTTAAAGTGCCCACCCCTATGCCCAAGTACTGCGGTGGTGCTGGCTTCGGCATCGCGCATCTAACGAACCTCAGGCACTTCCAAGTCAGGACTCATTTTTGTGATCTCACTCCTAACCGGGGTGAAATCCAGGCTTTGGCGACCGCCATCAGCAGAGAAACTCCCAAACGCCAAACTCTTCTTGTCGAAATCCATGCTTATGTGCCAGGTCCCCGGGGAGGCTTTCTACCGGTTTTTCTCAGGTCACGAAATGGGGGAAGCCCATATGAAATGAGGGACCACCTTGGCAATACAGGGAGCATGGCTACTACTATTCCAGCAGGTATGTATCGGTCAGTCCTTGTTCCTCTTTCCAGGAAATAAAAGTTTACAAATTATACTCCATGTGCTTCAAAATAGAGCGCATAATTTTTTTCAACTTTGTTTTAAAAATATAAGGTGTGCGTATGAATTTAGTGGTATTTAATGTCTCTGTTCTGCCCTCATTTATTTTCTCTTCTTCGAGCAAATATACACATTAACTACTCTCTCTCTCTCTCTTATTCCCAGTGAATTAATAATAAAGATATTATTGTCATTTTCATAGGGTTGATCTAAATATTCACAGAGACACTGTTGATCAAAGTTGAAATAGTTTTACCACACGCATTTTAAGATGTCACTTTTATTAACTGGAGTGAGTATACTATACTTTGTTTGTTTCATTTAGTTTCACTTGATGTGCTTTTCTCTAGATATGGAGGAGCACCAGGGCTGCTAGCGTTATGAAGGAATGATCTGGAGATCCGGACCATCACCAACCCGGTGGTTAGTTTGAAAAAAGAAAAACAAACAAAAAACCAGATAGAGGCAGAGGGGCAGAATTCTCTAGAAATGGACGACCCCCTGTTCCTCCGCCTCAGGGCGCTAAACGGCGAGCGCAGCCGACTCGCGCAGAGCTTCGAGTACAACTACGGCGACTTCATCCCATCCTCCGCCCGTTCCTCCGCAGCTACCTCAAGATCTGCAAGGAGGTCAAGGAGACCCGCCTCAAGCTCTTCAAGGATTTCTTCCTGGAGGAGAGGAAGTGAGTTCTTTCTCGACCTTTGTCTTCAACTCCTTCCATTCCATCGATTAGTAATTGGGACAGTAGGTGAAAGTGAGAGGCCAACAAGAGGCAGGATGAGTCCATCACCGTACCCGTCTATCTTGTTGTATTCCTTTTGCTTATCTTTTCTCGAGAAGTACTGCTGAGTCCATGAGAAACCATGGGGACGGCATGACGTGCTCACATGGTGGTTGCCTGGTGCGCGTGTGTGCAGGAAGCTGGCGAGCACCAAGCCCATGGACAACAACGGTCTCAAGTGCGCCATTGATCACATCCTGGAGGCGCAGCTGAAGGGGGAGATCAACGAGGACAACGTGCTCTACATCGTCGAGAACATCAACGTCGCCGGTACGCTTAACTTCTCTTCAGTTTTAGTTTTGGCAAAGATTGCGTCTGCATTTTTGTCTGTCACGTAACAACAACACTCTTCCATGGCGTCACATGTGGTCTTGGAGTATGTTATAAGTCTGGGAGGTTGTTGAAGTATCTGTCTGTACTAGGAGCACTTGTCACCCCACTGGTCAAAGACGTACCTAACGTAAATTCGGTGTTTCCAAACATACGGGCCAGCCTAAATAGTGCTAGCCGCCTCGTCGGCAGCATCTCGATCATGCCGCGCGCCAGTAGTGCGAGCAGTTGCACTGACGGTAGCAATTGTCGGTAGAGGATTATAGATTTGTGAGCTTGTCGGTGATTGCCTTTTCTAATCTGTAACCTGTCGCTCGTTGCGCGCAGCGATCGAGACGACGCTGTGGTCGATCGAGTGGGCGATCGCGGAGCTGGTGAAGAGATCCAGCAGAAGCTGCGGCGGGAGCTGGACACGGTACTGGGCCTGGGCCACCAGATCACGGAGCCGGATCTCCCCTACCTGCAGGCCGTCATCAAGGAGACGCTGCGGCTGCGCATGGCCATACCGCTGCTGGTGCCCGACATGAACCTCCACGACGCCAAGCTCGGCGGCTACGACATCCCCGCCGAGAGCAAGATCCTCGTCAACGCCTGGTACCTCGCCAACAACGCCGACCAGTGGAACCGGCCCGAGGAGTTCCGGCCGGAGCGGTTCCTGGAGGAGGAGAAGCACGTGGAGGCCAACGGCAACGACTTCCGGTACCTGCCCTTCGGCGTCGGCCGCAGGAGCTGCCCGGGTATCATCCTTGCGCTGCCCATCCTCGGCATCACCATCGGACGCCTCGTGCAGAACTTCGAGCTGCTGCCGCCGCCCGGGCAGGACAAGCTCGACACCACCGAGAAGGGTGGGCAGTTCAGCCTCCACATCTTGAAGCATTCCACCATAGTGGCCAAGCCGAGGATGTTCCAACTCTGAGCAGTGCCATGCTCTGGAGTGGAGTCTTCTGTTCCAACTTTTGGCTCCATGTACCTTCATGTTTGTTTGTCTTAATTACTTAATTATACGTATCTATCTCTACAGAGTAGATACATGTTTCGTTAATGTTATTTTGCAAGCTACAGAGGAGAGACATCAAAAGAGGGGATGAAAAGACTGGACTTTCATCAGATGTAGAATTCTGAAAGTGTGCAATGCAGCGTTAAATTAAATTATCAAAATGATGATCTTTCAAAAAACAAATCTCAGAATGATCATTGTAAATTTGTAACGATCGCTTGTGATCATTGTAATTGTAACTAGAGTCATCATGGACTAAGCTTCTCAGCTTATCGCCTTGGAGAGCTTGGTCATTCAGGGTGAGGTGATCCAACGTGCTTGAGCTTAGTTACTACATCTTCATGTAAGTTGGCTCCCAAGAATCAGATTTGCAATAATCCCAATTGTGTGATAACATAATATTTAAATCTGAACTAAGTGGTTTTACGCCAATGAATGACATGGCAGATGACATCGAACAGGTCCTGTATTGAGCTAACTATGTATTCTTCTTGAGCAATCTGTACGGGAAGTACAGTGTGTAGCTGCATGGGAACAGCACGGGGAACATGTCCAATATTGTGGAGAGCTAGCTGCATGTTTTGTGGGGAAAAAGTCAACTTTTCGATCTTAAACCATGGCCGGTGTCTATTTTTCAATCCACAACTTAGAAATAATTTATTTTACAATTTTGAACTTTCAAAATCAGTCAAAGTACCCTTTGACATGAAACCACTGTGAAATTTTGGGGATGTAGTGTCCCAATCAACAAAAAAAACTTTTGCTCCGAATGTCACATTTTTTTCCTCTCTACTTTATCTCCGCTTCTTCCTCCCTCCGTCTCTCTCCCTACCTTGCTCTGTTCCTCTTGTCGATCTCCTATCCCCTTCCTCCTACTCGCTGCCATGGGCGCGGTCAGCGTGTCCATCCGCGCGTTCGCCGTCGGCGACGCCGCGAGAAGCCGCATGGTGACCCATGCCACACCAAGCCGGTGCGGCTAGAACTGCAGGAGTTTGCGACGGAGGCGGAGGCTATACTGCGGATCCCATCGTTCCAGGTCATCATCGTGCAAGGCCTCACCAGGTCGTTCCCGTAGTCAGCGCTGTCGTTCACGGCGATGTGGATTGAGTTTGTCAGGTTGTCCCATGGCGAGACGGCGGCGCTCATGATGCTGTTCATCGCCTTGGTAACTGGTGAGCCTAACTCGTCTCTGGTATGGTCAGGAGGCCGTCCTATTAATGATATACTCTAGACAAGCTAGTGAACTTTGAACAATAAGTTAATTTGTCTCTTGAATGAATTATGTAACTTATTTGTGAAACCCTTTCCTTATGTTATGATGTTATTCTAAATATTTCTAATCTTATATCATTATACAAGACACTTATGATTTAAGGATCAACACATGTATTGATTGATGTTCACATTTTATGAATCATGGATATGAGATATCACATCAATAAGTAGATATATGTTTGAAAATATAGTGTTAGATTGACCTCACCTTGAGACTCTGCACAGACTGTTATATTTTTAAGTGCCATCGGTTGGTCTTATACATAATGTATGTGTGATCTTTAGACTTGACATCATCATGGTTTTCTATATATGTAATAGTTTACTTGGGGTTGCCAAACACTACTTCATAATTGGGTAGTCATAAAGATAGTTTTCGAGTTTACTATATTGCTTTCGAGTTCATTATGTAATATACGAAGGAACATGAGCAATTAAGATATGATTTACATCTCTTCTTTAACAGGAGAGATATCTACGTTCCTCGCCTCAATGTGGTTGGATTAGGAAAATGTATGGTTATGCTGAATGTGGTTGAAGAGTCAACTACAACTAAGTAATCCACTACAAAATCTAGTGAAGGATCCTACTACTATAGGATGACACATATATAGTTTTGAGTTTGATCTAATACCGTGAGGCAAAAGAATCAACACATGAGCACTATACATGTTCGTTCGATATGTATATGTATATGTATATGTCGCTATGTCCTGTTAGGGACCAATGCAGATCTATGAATCGAAAGAGTGTTTCCAAGTCGCGGTTGAGTATATATGGACCTCTAGTGTCATTTATTTAATGGGCTGAAACAAACTTATTCGGATATAATCTGTTGTATAGGGTTCGCACCTTAATGGGCTTTGTAACACCACAAATTTTCTTTTACACAAGTTATAAAGATTAATTAATCTGCGCTTTTGGGCTTGGTGGGCCAAGAATGGGTGTAATCGAGTCGTCATCGGACCCGAGTCCAAATTGGACTCCAAACCATGATGGGTTTTACTTGAAAACCCTAATCGTATTTATCTCCTATTTTGTTGTTCATCTCAACCGGAGTCGCCAACATTATCAAGAACTAGCTGCTGTGCACTAATTGGAAAAGAAATGTCCATGCGTGCAACACATAAAAAGGAAAATGCAATGCACTCATACATGGATGCATGCTGCCTGTTTTGTGAACTAGAGGGAAGAACCGAGAGAATGGAAAGGGAAGTGCTGTGAACGTGGGAAGATGAGGAATTCCAGAGAAAGATTTTGCGTTGGTTTACTTGTTCTCCAAAGAACCGGATGCGTATTCAGTGGGACCTCAAGAAAACCGAACGACTGGACTCTTTTTTTACAACCGAATCTGTAGCGAGTTGCTAGCCTCCGGACGTTCAATACTGGCACTAACGTCATACGGTTAGCCACAATATTTTTCACCTATGGATACAATATTTCTCAGTCATATATACAACAAAAATATTTGATAAAAATCTCGATATTGCACTTGTTGTTGCTGATTGTTGTATGTTGTAGGGGTAGCCCCCACCTAAACCCAGCAGGCCTGTTAGGAGGTTATAAGGATTAGAGTGGAACGTGTGTAAAGACTTAGATACCCCTGATGGGGGTGTACCAATGTAAGGGCATAATTGTAAAAGCATCCCCCCATGAATATATATATGGGAACACTATGGGGGGAAGGCAGGACTCTTCCCACTCTCCACTACCATCTCTCTCTGTTTGGTCTGTAACCACAACAGTTGGCGCCGTCCGTGGGGAGGACGAGAGCAAGCCCGAAGATCGAAGAAGAAGGATGGCACCGAAAAAAGTGTCGTCGATGGCAGCGAAGGGAAAGAAGACGGCCAGGTCGGAGTGTCGCGAAGGCACCGGAGCTTCGGCATCGGCGGTCACGGGCGGGCGCGACGATGCGGGTGCTGCAACGACCGATCCTCGCACCAGCGCTGCGACGGTCTACCCCGCCACCGGAGCTGCGACGGCCTACCCCGCCACCGGAGCTGCGACGGCCTACCCCGCCACCGGAGCTGCGACGGCCTACCCCGCCACCGGAGCTGCGACGACCGACCCCACCACCGCCGCTACGATCGACGACCCGGGAGTTTGCACCGTCCGCCCAGCGGACGGATCTGCGGTGGAAAGCGCCTTGCCAGCAGCTCTCGGTGCGTTCCAGCGGGACCTGGGGGGTCTTCGCGGAGCCGACCGAGGCATGCAGGAGGTGCGGAGTCATCAGGTCGGGCCAATGATCGCGCCGAAGCCCACACCAGAAAGGGCAAACAACTGCGACGCCCCACGCAAGCCCCAACGTCACCAGCGCAGGTCACCGAAGGCCTGCCATGTCCTTGCCCCCACCTCACGAGGAGGGGGCCGAGGATGGGAGCGCAGATCTGGCCGTGACGAACAACCTCGCGCGAAGCAGGAACATCTGGAACACCACAAGTGGTGCGAGGTGCATGGGTGCGGCGATCATTGCACGAAGACGTGCGCCGCGGTCATGGAGCTACGACGAGCGGTGGCCGAATCTCGGGCTTCGCCCCTCCGGCTCCTCACCGAAGTCAATGAGCGGCACCGCGCCATCAACGTCATCATCGGAGGTTACACATCAGAGGCCCCCTTGGAGCAGACGCATCCGTGGGCGTTGCCTCGCAACATCACCTTCACCCTGGATGATGCAAGGGGCGTGGAGTTCCCTCATCAAGATCCCTTGGTCGTCCAGGCCCGCATTGCAGGCTACGACGTTAGGCGCATCCTCGTCGACGGGGGAAGCTCCGCGAACATTCTGTTCATGGGAACCCTCAACCGTATGAGAGTTCCTCGAAGTCGCTTGGAGTGGTCGGGAGCCCCACTTCAAGGCCTCGGGGGTCAATCGCTGGAGGCTTTAGGGCACGTGTTCCTTCCGGTAACGTTCCGCCAGGGAAGTAAGATCTGATGCGAGTACGTCGTCTTCGACGTCGTGGACATCCCGCACCGCTACAACGCCATATTGGGCCGGCCCGCCATCAACACTTTCGAGGCAATCCCACACCTTGCCTTCCTATGTATGAAGCTCCCAGGTCCGGCAGGTGTTATCACCATCTTCGGTGATCAGGACCTCGCCAGACACACCGAAGCCACAAGTCGGGATCTGGGCCGCCAGGTGCATGCCCTTTCAGGTGCAATCGGCGACACACCCTCGGCCCCAGGATGGACGCCCAAGCCTCGACCGGAAGGCGGAGTCAAAAAGGTGCCGCTACAAGCGAAGGAGCAGGCTGTGTCCATTGGCGAGGGGCTCTCTCCGGAGGTCGAATAGGACTTGCTCCAAGTGCTTCGGAACAACGCCGACATTTTCGCATGGTCACCCGAGGATATCAAGGGTGTCGATCGTGCGGTAATCGAGCATCGCCTGGCGGTCCGCCCTGACGCCAAGCCAGTCAAGCAAAAGCTTCGCCGTATGTCCATGGATCGGCAGCAAGCGGCTAAGGCGGAGGTGGCGAAGCTTCTTCAGGCCGGGGTCATTCGCGAGGTCCACCACCCGGAGTGGCTCGCCAACCCGGTATTGGTCAAAAAAGCCAGCGGGGCCTGGCGTATGTGTATCGACTTCACAGCACTCAACAAGGCGTGCCCGAAGGACAATTACCCCTTGCCGCGCATCGATCAACTGGTCGATGCTACCGCCGGGTGCGAGCTAATGAGTTTTTTGGATGCCTATTCAGGCTACCATCAGGTATACATGGCTGAAGACGACGAGGAGAAGACCAGTTTTATCACACCGATCGGGACTTTCTGCTTCATCAAAATGCCCTTCGGCCTGAAGAACGCGGGCGCTACATTCACCCGTCTCGTTGCACTCGCGTTGGCCGCCCAGCTCGGGAGGAACGTCGAGGCCTACGTCGACGACGTGGTAGTCAAAACCTGGCAGCTCGCTTTGCATGGCCGGGACCTCCAGGAGACCTTCGACAACCTCCGGAAGGCAGGCATCAAGCTTAACCCTGACAAATGTGTCTTCGGCGTGCAGGCGGGCAAACTCCTGGGTTTCCTCGTGTCCGGGCGGGGCATCCAGGCAAACCCCGATAAAGTCGACGCCATTTTGGGCATGGAGCCACCCAAGACGACGAGGGAGGTCCAGAGGCTGGCGGGCCGCATGGCAGCCCTAAGCCGCTTCCTCTCCAGGGCGGCGGAGCGGGGTCTGCCGTTTTTCAAAACACTCCGCGGGTGCGATGGGTTTCGCTGGGACGGCGACTGCGCGGAGGCCTTCAACGAGCTCAAGAAGCACCTGGCAGGCCTCCCCACTCTGGTCACCCCAGCACCAGAGGCTCCCCTCCTGCTTTATCTGGCCGCGTCAGCCACAGCGGTCAGCGCCGTTCTGGTCTTGGAGGAGGGCGCCGTGCAGCGACCCGTATACTTTGTCTCCGAAGCCCTCCAAGGCGCTAAGACAAGATACACGGAGCTTGAGAAGCTCTCCTACGCGTTGGTGATGGCCTCCAGGAAGCTTCGGCATTATTTTCTGGCCCACCCAATAACAGTACCGTCCTCTTTTCCCCTGGTGGAAATGCTGCATAATAAGTAGTCCACGGGGCGTATCGGCAAATGGGCTGCCGAACTCGCCCCGTTCTCCCTGACATACGCCTCGCGGACGGCAATTAAGTCTCAAGTTCTCGCCGACTTCCTCGCAGAATGGACCCCGCCGGCCCAGACCGCCCAGAAGAATGACGACCCGGTCTGGACACTCACCATTGACGGGGCCTACGGTATCGCTGGTGCAGGCGTAGGCGCGGTGATTGTCACGCCCGAGGGAAAGCGCCTATCGTATTCGGCGCGCCTGGCCTTCCCAGCTACCAACAACACAGCCGAGTATGAGGCGCTGCTCTTCGGCCTGACGAAGCTCAAGGCAATCGCGGCGCGGCGGGTGCTTGTCCGCACGGACTCGCGTCTGGTAGCGGGCCATGTCGACAAGTCATATCAAGCCAAGGACCGGAGCTGGCCAAGTACCTCGCGGCTGTTAGAGCAAAGGAAAGGCATTTCCTGGGCATCACCGTCAAGGCCATCCCACGCGCGGAGAATGAACAAGCCGACGCCCTCGCGAAGGCGGCCAGCCAGCAACTGCTACCCCCTGACGGGGCGTTCTACGAGGTGTTACCGCAGGCGGCCATCACACAGGACAACCGAGACGCGGCCCTCGTACACCACATCACTCAACAGGGTGATTGGCGGGAGCCCATCTTCAACTTCCTGCAGGGCATCGCCGAGCCAGACGACCCTGTTGAGCTCCGGCGTCTGCAGCATCGCGCCAGATCCTTCCAGGTGTTCGAAGACATACTCTACAAGAAGGGCGTGTGCGCACCCCTCTTGCGCTGCCTTTCGGCTGAAGAAGGGAGAGAGCTCCTCGCGGAAATCCACGCGGGGGTGTGTGGATCCCACCTGGCACCGAGGTCATTGGTCGGCAAGGCGTTTAGACAAGGCTTTTACTGGCCAACGGCCATCGTCAATGCCCAGGACCTCGTGCGCCGATGCCAGGGATGCCAGTGGATGGGACGCATCATCCGTAGGCCCCCGACGAGCCTCAACCCGATTCCCCCAGTATGGCCGCTGGCACGCTGGGGTATCGACATAGTGGGGCCACTGCCCTGAGCCCCAGGAGATCTGCGGTTTGTGGTAGTCGCGCTGGAATATTTTTCCAGATGGCCGGAGGCAGTGGCTCTGGCCAAAATAACCTCGGCGGCCATGCAGCGCTTCCTCTGGCAGAACATCATCTGCCGCTTCAGCGTGCCCAGAGAGCTCACTGTCGACAACGGCCTGCAATTCGACGCCACCATATTCAAGGAGTTTTGTGATGGCATGGGCATCACGCTTCGGTTCGCGTCGGTTGGGCACCCCCAGTCCAACGGAGCGGTCGAGAGGGCGAACGGCGCCATCAGTACCGCCGTCAAGAAACACCTCGTCGGGATGCCGAGGGGCAAGTGGCCGAGCGAGCTTCATAGCGTCCTTTGGTCCCTTCGCACAACGGTGACACGTCCGACGGGGTTCACGCCCTTCAAGCTCCTTTTTGGTGACGAGGCCGTGACGCCTGAAGAGATCAAAGCCGGGTCGCGAAGGGTTCTCGTCCAAGCGCCAGACGAGGAGCATCGCGTATCCCCGGACCTCCTCGATGGGCTACGGGCGAGTGCAACTCAACATGCCGACAAGTACGCGAGGCAGACGGTGCGTACTCGGGAACGTTCCGTATATCCACGAAGGTTCAAGCCCGGCGATCTCGTCCTTAGAGTGGCGCTCCATGCGGAGACTGCTGGCAAGCTGGACTCCAAATGGGAAGGCCCCTACATTGTGATGGAAGCATTACAGAAGGGGGCGTACCGCCTCTCCACGCTCGACAGACAAATTCTTCGTCATACATGGAACGCAGACAGGTTGCGGCGATATTACGCATAGAGGCTGGGCGACCAGTATAGCGGCATCAACCCTCTATTGTACAACGCTCGCCCGTGCAAATGGGAGTTCAATAAAGTTTGCTGTCCCAAAACGCATACCGTTGTCTGGCCTCAACAGCCCCCACCACCACCATAAAGAAAGTCGTAGCGTCGAGGTCCGCCTCCGCACGCGCCAGTCCACGGACTCTAAATAAGACGTAGCGTCGAGGTCCGCCTCCGCACGCGCGAGTCTCCGGACTATAAAGAAGTCGTAGCGTCGAGGTCCGCCTCCGCACGCGCCAGTCCACGGACTCTAAATAAGACGTAGCGTCGAGGTCCACTTCCGCACGCGCGAGTCTCCGGACTATAAAGAAGTCGTAGCGTCGAGGTCCGCCTCCGCACGCGCCAGTCCACGGACTCTAAATAAGACGTAGCGTCAAGGTCCGCCTCCGCACGCGCGAGTCTCCGGACTATAAAGAAGTCGTAGCGTCGAGGTCCGCCTCCGCACGCGCCAGTCCACGGACTCTAAATTAGACGTAGCGTCGAGGTCCGCCTCCGCACGCGCGAGTCTCCGGACTATAAAGAAGTCGTAGTGTCGAGGTCCGCCTCCGCACGCGCCAGTCCACGAACTCTAAATAAGACGTAGCGTCGAGGTCCGCCTCCGCACGCACTCTACGGAGTATAAAGAAGACGCAGCGGGGGGACGCCCTCGCGCGCACCAGTCTACGGACTCTAAATGAAGTCGTAGCGTCGAGGTCCGCCTCCGCACGCGCCAGTCCACAGACTCTAAATAAGACGTAGCGTCGAGGTCCGCCTCCGCACGCGCGAGTCTCCGGACTATAAAGAAGTCGTAGCATCGAGGTCCGCCTCCGCACGCGCCAGTCCACGGACTCTAAATAAGACGTAGCGTCGAGGTCCTCCTCCACACGCGCGAGTCTCCGGACTATAAAGAAAGTCGTAGCGTCGAGGTCCGCCTCCGCACGCGCCAGTCCACGGACTCTAAATAAGACGTAGCGTCGAGGTCCGCCTCCGCACGCGCGAGTCTCTAGACTATAAAGAAGTCGTAGCGTCGAGGTTCGCCTCCACACGCGCCAGTCTACGGACTCTAAATAAGACGCAGCGGGGGGACGCCCTCGCGCGCACTAAGACGCGGATGTTTTCCCTGCGCACTCTACAGAGTATAAACAAGACGCGGATTCCCATGCACGCACAGGCGTTGCTCCCGTGCGCACTCTTCAGAGTATAAACAAGTCGTGGATGTCAATCCCGCGCACTCCCTGGAGTATAAACAGAAAGCGGGGGTCCCCCGCGCACTAGGCGACACGTAACACCAAGAATGAAGTACTATGATTCATTGCAAAGACAGGGGTTACATGACTAGGCGTGGGTACTAGTGTATCATCCCGCCGCCCTCCCGGGCCAACTGCTCAGTCTTGGTGCGGTGCTGACGAGCCCGTGCCGTCGTCGTGCTGTCGAAGGACGCCTTCAAGACAGCGGAGGAGGTCCCCTTCTCCATGTAGCGTCCGCTGAACGGCAACCTTCGCTGCGTCTTCCCCAAAGCGACCCCAGATCCGATGATGGAAGTTCTGCACGCTAGGCTCGATGGAGCGAATGGCGTCCGACAGCACCTCTGGTCGGTCAGGAAGATCCAGTTGAGGATTCGCCAGCTCATGGGTATGTCTGCACCCGCGAGTGTGAAGCATCGCGAGGGAAAGCACGCGCCAAGATAGCCGCAGTGCTCTCCAAAGGTTCTGGCACCGCGAAGAGCAACGCCTGCCCCCTCCTCGATCAACCCAAGCGTCTCCGTTAGGTCCTCCGGCCCGTGCGTGGTGTCCGGCACTTTGACGCACAGATCGCGGAGGGCTTGGTTCAGAGACTCCATGGCCAGGGTGCGGTTCTTTCCTGCAACAGACTCCGCCAGCTGGGTGTTCTCCTTCTCTAGGGCGGCGATTTGCTGCAGGAAGGCGGCGCGCTCCTCAGCCGCGGCGCACTTGACTTCCGAGGCCTCGAGTTGCGCGGCCGCCATGGCGCCCTCCAGTGCGCGAAGCTCTTCATCCTTCATGGCGAGAGCGTCGTTTGCTTCGCGAAGGCCGACCTCCAGAACCCTCCGCTCCTGGACACGGGCCTCGTCAAGGGCCTGGCTGAGGGCAAGCATCTGGCAAAAACAACAAGTCAAGCAGGCACTAGGCAGACACAAGGATGTGCATACCGACGCGCTGGGTGACTTACAGGGAGAGGAGGGCAGAAGCAAGCGAGACACGGTCGGACTGAACCCGTCCTCGCGGTTGTCGCCCCGCCCAACATACTTCCGCTGGGAGGAGAGGGGCGCCAACCCGTACATCGTGTACTCCTCGACCACGTCGCGCATGCTCATTCGACGGGCGATACCGGCAAGACTCCGTAGCCTTTGCGCGTCGTCAACCTCCGCCTTCAGACTCGGCGAACTGTTGAATGAGATCGGCCCACCTCGGCATTGTAGGCCGCTCTTGTCAGTCGCGATGTGGTAAAACCACTGCCGGGTCCAGCCGGACTCCCATTTCCCCAGGGAGGCTGGCGCGGGGAACAGCGTCGCACACGACGCCCGTAGCACGAACTCCACGCTGCCGAAGTTGGACACCGCCCCTTCAACCTTCCTGGGTCGGCAGCTTGCGTCGTGCAGGGTGGCGAACAGGCTCACGCTGGGACGCCGCCCTTCTGTCCGCATCGCCCACGCGAAGACAGCCAGGCGGATTATCGCATTTGGCGTCAGCTGGGCCAATTCCAACCCGTAGGCCCGAAGGACTTCGCCCACAAACAGTGTGCAGGGTATTTGGAGGCCGGCGTCGAAGAAGGCGACAAAGACAATCGCCTCCAATGCTCGGGGCTTCGGCTCCGTCTCGTCACGCCGGGGAAGGCGAACCCCATCACGCTCCTCGATCTTCCTCTCCCGCATAAGCCGCTGCAGCACCTCTTCGGTTACGCGGCTCCTCCCCAGCACGCGGGAGCAGCGCCCCCCCGAGTGCTCCATGGCGTCCCAACGCCTGTCGGCGCGTGACCGTTGCCGCGGCGCCAGCTTGTATTCCCCAGGAGGGCAGGGCAATTCGTCCCGCCCAGACAAAGAGCTACCGCTCGGATGACGGGAGGCGTCGTCTTGGCTAGCCATTCCTTTCTAAGGCTAGGGCAAGAGGAACAGAGGCCAGAGCAAGTGCGCTACTATCAGCACGGAGCAAGCAAGTGCGATAGAGCGCTCCCACCAACGCGATCGCATTCTATAAAAGCCCGCTCGCCTGCACCACGGCCAGACGCGCGGACAGAATAGAACCCCCAGCGGTTCGGCTCCCCATTTGGAAAGAAGAACCGTCGGCCCTTGGGGGAACGTGCTGGGTAGGTGGCCAGACAGCGCACAGCATCAGCACGCGCCTGCAACGCACCCCGCCTTCCTGGGGAAGAGGCGAACGGCCGCGGTCACGCAACCGCTCACATCCCACGACGCGCCAATCGCAAGCCGCCACGTGCCCCACCCATCAGAAGGCAGGCTGCACAACGCGACAGCCTGCCCCCTGACAGGCCAAGCGTCGGCATGATTCCAGCCGCCATTAAAAGCGCACTACCAGGCTGCAAGGTCACAACAGCTTTGAAGTGCAGCATCATCGGCGCCAAGCTCCAATCTCGGTGCGGGGACGAAGCTCGCGCGCCTCTACTTTGACTTGGGCGCCAGCTCCGCTGCCACCCGTTCGAAGGGTAGGGGACGGAGCGCGCGCGCCTCTACTTCGACTTGGGCGCCAGCTCCGCTGCCACACGTTCGACGGGTAGGGGACGGAGCGCGAGCTCCTCTACTTCGGCTTGGGCGCCAGCTCCGCGGCCACCCGTTCGACGGGTAGGGGACGGAGCGCGCGCGCCTCTACTTCGACTGGGGCGCCAGCTCCGCTGCCACCCGTTCGAGGGGTAGGGGACGGAGCCCGCATGCCTCTACTTCCGCTTGGGCGCCAGCTCCGCTGCCACCCGTTCGAGTGGTAGGGGACGGAGCGCGCGTGCCTCTACTTCGTCTTGGGCGCCAGCTCCGCTGCCACTCGTTCGAAGGGTAGGGGACGGAGCGCGCGCGCCTCTACTTTGACTGGGGCGCCAGCTCCGTTGCCACCCGTTCGAGGGGTAGGGGACGAAGCGCGCACGCCTCTACTTCGGCTTGGGCGCCAGCTCCACGGCCACCCGTTCGAAGGGTAGGGGACGGAGCGCGCGCGCCTCTACTTCGACTTGGGAGCCAGCTCCGTTGCCACCCGTTCGAGGGGTAGGGGACGGAGCGCGCGCGCCTCTACTTCGACTATGGCGCCAGCTCCGCAGCCACCCGTTCGAGGGGTAGGGGACGGAGCGCGCGCGCCTCTACTTCGACTTGGGCGTCAGCTCCGCTGCCACCCTTTCGAGGGGTAGGGGGCGGAGCGCGCGCGCCTCTACTTCGACTTGGGCGCCAGCTCCGCTGCCACCCGTTCGAGGGGTAGGGGACGGAGCGCGCGCGCCTCTACTTCGACTTGGGCGCCAGCTCCGCTGCCACCCGTTCGAGGGGTTGGGGACGGAGCGCCGCACCTCTACTTCGACTTGGGCGCCAGCTCCGCTGCTACCCGTTCGAGGGGTAGGGGACGGAGCGCGCACGCCTCTACTTCGACTTGGGCGCCAACTCCGCTGCCACCCGTTCGAAGGGTAGGGGACGGAGCGCGCGCGCCTCTACTTCGACTGGGGCGCCAGCTCCGCTGCCACCCGTTCGAAGGGTAGGGGACGGAGCGCGCGCGCCTCTACTTCGGCTTGGGCGCCAGCTCCGCTGCCACCCGTTCGAAGGGTAGGGGACGGAGCGCGCGCGCCTCTACTTCGACTTGGGCGCCAGCTCCGCTGCCAGCACCGGCGAGTCCCGTGGCACGGCGGTGGCCGGCGCAGACCAAAGCCATGCAAAGCCGATGACGTGGAGGATCTGCCGGTGCTGGAGGAAGAAGATGGAGGCATAGTCGGCAGTGGAGACAAGAAAAAGTGGAGAAAGAGGAGAAGTGGAGGAAATGAGGAATGAGTGGCTGGGAGGAGGAAGTAGCTGTTTGAGGAAAAAAGAAGACGGGTTGAATCGTGAGCGTCCGGGCGAAATGGTTGAGATCGGACGTAAGGGCGTATCAATTCCCAAATTTGTAACAGCCCACTTCTGGGCATGAAACTTGTTTAAAAGAAAATTTTCTAAACTTGAGTTTGAATTCAAAGTTCTCTTAAAATTTAACCTTACCAAAGACCCTCCGGGCAAGGCAATGCCGACACCATACATGTCGTGGCAAGGCGATGCCGATACCATAGACCCTCGTGGCAAGGCGATGCTGAGGCCATACATCTACCACCTAAGCGTCGCTATGTCTTAATAACCTTGTGGTGATCAACTACATGAAATGGCACCTCTACATGATGTTGATTCTCGAAGATTGTTTCTGAAAAGTATTTTTCACTCTCAGGATTGCTGCCCTACTCAGTTGGAAGAGTTTCTGATAGGATCTTAAAAAAATGTGGTGGTTTGCCATTAGCCATAATTACTTTATCTAGTTTGCTAGCCAATAAATCAGAAAGCAAGGATCAATGGGAACTTGTGTTACATTCTATAGGTTCTACACTTGAAAATGGTGGTGAGCTATGTGAAAATCAGAGGGCAAAAGCGTAGATGGAACGCCTAGCGGTGAGGCGGCTTCGTGTTTGATCTATATGGCCGTAACTTGGCAAAGATACAGAGGGATATATATAGATGAGGTTTGCATGATCGGTTTCCCTAATACACAAGGAAACAAATTCAAATATTCTATCTATAACCGATCATGCATGTCTCAATCCATATCTGTTACGAGATTACACCAAGATAACAACACTCCCCTTCAATCTGATCTTACAAGATTTAGATTGTTCTTAAACATCTCGAAGGGTCTCGTAGCAAGAGCTTTAGTGAAACCATCTGCAACTTGATCTTTGGTGGAAATATATTCAATCTCAAGAAGTTTCCTTGCAACCCGTTCTCTCACAAAGTGATAGTCAACTTCTATGTGTTTAGTACGTGCATGAAAAACTGGATTAGCCGACATATACTTGGCTCCAATATTGTCACACCAGATATTTGCAACTTGAGGTGCTTGAATTCCAAGCTCTTGTAACAATGTCTGAATCCACATGATCTCCGCTGCTGCATTTGCCAGAGCTTTGTATTCAGCTTCTGTGCTTGAGCGTGACACCATTGCTTGTTTCTTTGCACTCCACGGCACAAGATTGGAACCTAGGAAAATAGCAAACCCTCCTGTAGACCGACAATCATCAAGATTACCTGCCCAATCTGCATCTGAAAACCCACTCACAAGCAAAGATGAAGACTTACAAATTTTAAGTCCTAATTTAACAGTGTGCTTGAGATATCTTAAAATCCTCTTAACTGCTGCCAAGTGAACTGTGTTTGGAGCATGTAGAAACTGACATACCTTATTTACTGGAAAAGAAATATCTGGTCTCGTCAAGGTTAAATATTGCAAGACTCCAACAACACTTCTAAACTGTGCGGCATCATTTGATCCAAGTAAAGTACCTTCACTAATAGATAATTTCTCAGATGTAGACAGAGGAGTGGTAGCTGGTTTGCAGTCTCTCATTCCTACTCTTCTCAACACATCTGAAATATATTTTTCTTGGCTTAATAGTATTCCATTAGGTACTTTGTTTACCTCAATGCCAAGGAAATAATGCAGATCACCATGGTCTTTAAGAGCAAATTCTTTTCCAAGGTCCTGCAGTAAAGCTGAAGTGGCACTAGACATAGAACTAGCTACGATGATGTCATCAACATATATCAGCACAAAGATAATTACACCTTCTTTACTATAGAAAAATAGAGATGTATCTGCCTTTGAAGCCTTAAAACCCAATTCTTGTAGCTCAGTGCTCAGTCTTGAATACCATGCTCTAGGAGCCTGTTTTAATCCATATAAGGCCTTGTCTAACTTACAAACATAGTTAGGTAAATCAGATTTCTCACACCCTGGGGGTTGTCTCATGTATACTTCTTCCAAAACTCCATGAAGGAATGCATTTTGTACATCCAGTTGTCGCAAACTCCATCCTCTGGACACAGCAATAGACAAAATCATTCTAATAGTAATAGCTTTAACAACTAGACTAAAAGTGTCCTCATAATCTATGCCATACCTTTGCTTGAATCCTTTTGCCACAAGTCGTGCCTTATATTTGTATAGAGTTCCATCTGCCTTTCTCTTGATCTTATGGACCCATTTACAGTCAACAACATTCCTCCCTTTTTGAGGTGGAACTAAATGCCAAGTCTTGTTCTTCATCAATATCATATATTCTGCATCCATTGCTTCTCTCCAATGTTTACTACTCAGTGCTTCATCTACAGTTTGAGGCTCACCAGACAATGTAAAACAAGTGTATCTAAATGTGCCATCAGTGTATACCTTTTCTTTACGTATCCCACTTCTCAAGTGAGTCTGCGGTCGGGTTGGCGCAGAAGATCCCAGAGAATTAACTCCGGGGGTGTATGTGTCTCCCCCTGGTTCGGCGTCGGAGGAGGTCTACACCGGCAGCATCATCATTGTCTACCACGCCAACTCCTGTCATTCCTGCCGCTGATTTCGAGGGTTGTCCCACTGTTTCTGCTTCAGACAGTGAGTATAACGTGTGACGTTTGTACCTCCGTCCTCTGGCTCAGACGCCCCGCCAAAGCCAACGTGTTGTCGCCTGGTTGCTCGGGAGCAGTCGTGTGAGCAGGAACCGGACAGACAGACACATGCGTGTCGCTTGCGAACTAGTTTGAAGATGGAGTTGCGTCAATTTGGTGGTGCGCAGTATCCAGAGAAGACACCGGCACAGTGCATCTCCTATCCCGAGGCAAAGAATTGAGCCCAAGACTAGATTCTTCTACTGCATTATTGTGATCACCTGGATTAGTTATTTCCTGCACTTTGGTCACCTGCATTTCCTTCATAAGAATTGTTAGCGGCATTTGGAGAGTTAGATATATGATCATTCTGATATTCTCCCCCTTGATCATAGCCATGAGAAATAAGAGCAGGTGGAAGTAGGATTTCAGAGAGCAAGCGAGCACTGGCATTGGAATGCATGTGAGCAAAGGGAAACACGTTCTCATCAAACGTAACATCCCTAGAGATATACACACGACCTGAAGATGGATCAAGGCATTTGAAGCTTTTGTGATTGTACTGTACCCTAGGAAAACACATTGCTTTGATCTAAATTGAAGTTTGTGGGTATTGTAAGGACGGAGAATAGGCCAACATGCACACCCAAATACTCGAAGAAAATTATAGTCCGGTCTTTGTTTAAACAGCCGGTCTAAAGGAGTTTGAAAATCGATAACTTTGCTAGGAATACGATTGATAATATATGTGACGGCAAGAAAAGCTTCGTACCAGAATTTGAGTGGCATCGAAGCATGTGCAAGTAAAGCTAGACCTACTTCCACTATGTGACGGTGCTTTCTCTCGGCTGACCCATTCTGTTGATGAGCATAGGGACAAGATATATGGTGAGATATACCAATTTTACTAAAGAAGAAGTTGAGTTTCTGATACTCTCCTCCCAGTCGGTTTGAACAGTTATAATTTTGCGATCAAAAAAGTCTCTCTACCATCTTCTGAAATTCATGAAACTTATCAAACACCTCAGACTTGTTTTTAAGGAGATAAATCCAAGTGAATTTGCTGTAATCATCAATGAAACTAACATAATATTTCTTTCCACTAGCAGAACTGGGGGCAGCACCCCAAACATCAGAAAAATAAGTTCCAAGGGATGGTAAGACACACTTGAAGACCTAGAATAAGGTAGCTGATGGCTTTTAGCCTTTTGACAAGCATCACAAACCGACTCTTTATTGGAGTCAGAAAGACATGGTAGATTATTTTTGCTAAGAATTCTAGCAACAACTGGAGTAGATGGATGACCCAAGCGGCTATGCCACTTCGAGAAGGATGGTTTGACTAAGAACACTTGCTTTGCTGGTGAAGAAGAAAGGGAGTAAAGACCTTGCCGACATGTCCCTTTACGAATCGTATTCCTCGTGGCTCGATCCTTAATAAAAAAATATTCAGGGTAAACTTCAAGGAATGCAGAATTATCCATTTTTTTAGATAAAGGATATAAAATCCGGCCTCTATATCCACAAGGGATATACACAGCCAAAAGTTACACGAGCTCTTAGGCCAAAAGCCTCAACACTGAGGAGTACACAATAGCAAGAAAGAGATCTTAAGGACTATGAAAAAAAAGCTAGAAAGACTAAGCTTCAGAACTTCTTCTCCGTCCTTGCTTTCAACCAAGCCCGTAATCTTCTCCAAATGAGCCACCCAAACTCCGGTCTATCCTGTGTGAAGACGATCCTCCGAAGCGACGTCTTCAAAGAGGCGACGAGGGTCGCCAACGCCGCCCGCCTCACCAAGACAAGGCTTTCACCTGGAGAACAGAGTACATGACGACTATGGAGTGCCATGACAACCCTTCAGGAAGGAAAATGGCGTCCATAGACGTCATAGTTGTCGAGACCGGTAGGAACACCGGCAAGGCTTTCGCCAGCACAACCACAGCAAACCACGCACACCCACACACAAAAACGACCACCACCAGCACATCGGGGTTCTGCACGCCTCAAAGCCATGGCATAGCCATCCAATGAAAACGGTAGTGAAGCCCACTGCCAGCATCTGCATCCGCCTCTTCTTCATCGGAGCTTAGCTCATCCGCAGGAGCCAAAAACTGGATCCCACTTGCCGCCGCCGATGTCCCGCCAAGGAGACCGCTAACCACCTTCTCGCCGGAGCCCCTGTCTAGACATGCACACGCAGCACATACGTCGCCATGCACATTACACGAAGCGAAACCGCTTGTTCTTGCAGACGGGCCAGCTCGCGACGGTGCCACCGAAGCAGCGCTCGCCGGAGGCCATCGCGCGTGCCGTGGAGGCCATGAGCCGGGTCCCCGACGCGGCGCTACGCGGCGGCTTCATCCTGGAGAAGGTCCTCGGCCCGCAGCCCACGGGCCATCTCGCGCTCCGAAACCTCTACCGCCAGCTCTACGCCGGTCGGGGGGAATATCAGATCCGGTGGCCATATCCCAGATCCGGCGGGAGGAGACGAGGGAGACGAAGCGGCGGCGGCGACGGCTCTGCTCGCCGTACCGGTGCCCCCAAAGTAGGGCTCCTCGCGCCACAATCTCTCCCGTTCTGCTCCCGGGCTGGCTGCCGTGCCCTCGCCCGTCGAGCGCCCCGACATCCGCGCGCATCTGGCGGCCCGCGCATCGTGCGCCGACTGGGGGAGAGAAGCCTGAGATGAAGATAAAGCCCCGCCGTCGCCCTCCTTGCGACCACCGGAGCCCGGCAGCGCGCTCCGGCGACGGCGAGGAAGCGAGATCCGGAAGGGGGGGGGGGAGGGGGAAGGGGAGGGGAGAGGGGAGCTCAAAAAGTCAATATCATGCAGAATTATCCATAGTAAGCCGGCGAGCAGAAATAAGATTCTTTTTGACTTTAGGTACATGAAGTATATTTTTGAGATGCAAATTGCGACTAGGGGTAGGAATAACAGAATGACCAATGTGTTTAATCTCCAAACCTTGACCGTTTGCCGCATGAATTTGATCCTTCCCCTTGTATTTTTCTCAAACAGAAAGCTTGTCCAGTTCTCCAGTTAAATGATCTGTGGCACCTGTATCTAGATACCAGTTGGTATCTACTTCGTAGGAGCGGGTAGCAGCAGCAACATGTTGCTCATCTGGCACGTAGTTCTGGTCAAACCGATGCCAGCTATCTGACGCCATATGGCCTCTTTTGTAGCAGACTTGACAAACCGGTCGGCTGTCTGTTCGCTGCTGATTGTTGCCACCCCTGCCGCGTCCCTCATGGCCACGGCCGCACGATGCACTGCGTCCACGCCCAGCACCACCGCGACTGGACAGCCCTCCGCGCCCGCGAATCACGGCATTCACCGAAGAACCACCGCTGCGAAGTGCCTGTCTATTCTCAAAATTCAACAGCTGAGAGTATAAGTCTGTCATGGTAACAGGTTCTACTCTTGCTACCAATGCGGAAACAACCGGCTCAAAATCGTCATCTAATTCATTCAATATGTATGCCACAAGCTCTTCCTCAGCTAACTGTTTGCCGGATGCAGCAGTCTCATCTCCAAACGACTTCATTTTGCCAAAGTATTCGGAGATCGTCATGTTACCTTTGCATGTCGTCGTGAGGGAAAGTCGGACGTTGAGAGAACGCGCGCGCGTCTGAGACGTGAAGACACCTTCTATGGCGCGCCAGGCTTCGCTCGCTGTTTTGGATGCTGCAATTTGGACGAGCACCTCGCAAGAGGAAGCCGAGAACCTGTTGGTCTCTGGCAAACCACTCCTGGTATGCAGGGTTTGGAATCTTTGTCACCTTGTCATCTTCCTTCCGCTCAAACTGCGCTGGCGGAATCGCAACCGTGCCATCGATGTGGCCATCTAGCCTTGCGCCGCATATAGCAGCAAGAACCTGCGCACTCCATAGCGCATGGTTGTGTTTTCCCAGTTTCTCAAAAATCTGGAAACCGATCAGAGGATTGGAGATGACGGCGACAGAAGAACTGGCCATGTCGACGACGAGGCTTGATCTTCAGGAAAGCTCTGATACCATGTGAAAATCAGAGGGCAAAAGCATAGATGGAACGCCTAGCGGTGAGGCGGCTTCGTGTTTGATCTATATAGCCGTAACTTGGCAAAGATACAAAGGGATATACATAGATGAGGTTTGCATGATCGGTTTCCCTAATACACAAGGAAACGGATTCAAATATTCTATCTATAACCGATCATGCATGTCTCAATCCATATCTGTTACGAGATAAGATAACTAACAAACTACAAGGAATGAGAGAAATCTTATATCTTAGGCCCTGTTTGGATCCCTTGGGCTAACAACTAGTTGCTAAACTTTAGCCCTTGAGGATCCAAACAGGAGGGCTAATGGGTGGGCTAAAGTTTAGCCAAAGCCTCAACTAGTTGTTAGCCAACTAGTCCATCAAACCCAACTAATGAGGGCTAAAGGACCAGCCGGATGGAAAAAAGACGTTGATACCCACGCCAACCCTCCCAGACCACCATGTATAGGGGTATAACAGACTTTGCATTGAGATAGTAGCACTTATTAGTCCTTGGATCCAAACAGGACTGGGCTAATCTTTAGCCAGCTAACTACTAGTCAGCTAACAACTAGTCCTAACTAACAACTAGTCCTAGTCCATCCAAACAGGCCCTTAGCTACCGTGATCTTCCCTATACTTTGAAGACATGTTTGCTATATATGAGCATATATCCAGAGGACTATGAGATAGATCGGGTACAATTGATACGGAGATGGATTGCTGAAGGGTTCATTACTGAAAAAACAGGGCAAAGTTTGGAGCAAATATCAGAGAGCTACTTCAATGATCTTGTTAATAGGAGTTTGATCCAACCAGTTGATATTGGGTTTGATGGTACAGCTCGAGCTTGTAGAATCCATGATATGGTTCTGGAGCTTATCATATTCTTGGCAATTGAAGAGAGTTTTGTTACTATATTAGATGGACAAAAATGCCATTCACTGTCAGAAAAGGTACGTCGACTATCTCTGCAGAGCAATTATGCAGATGGATATGGAGTAATTCAAGCCACATGTTAGCTCAATGTGCGCTTTTCGGTCCATTAAGAAGATCCCTCGGTCCATTGCGAGTATTGGATCTTGATGGATGTGAATGGTTGGAAGACCACCATGTCAGAGACATTGGAGGTTTATTTCAGTTAAAGTATTTGAGATTTGGTCTTGCAAAAATCAGTAAACTTCCAGAAGAAATTGGGACCTTGAAATGTTTGGAGACTCTAGATCTAAGACAGTGCTATAATATAAGAGAATTACCCGCAACAATAGTTCGATTGTGAAAATTGGTGCATCTGCATGTCGAGTTCCTTGTGATGTTTCCAGCTAATATCGGAGATATGGAAAGCTTGGAGGAGCTATCAAATGTCTAATATTGTGACAACCCTGTAATATTTGTGGAACAGCTTGGTAAGCTTACCGAACTGAGAAGGCTTGGGATTGGTTATCAGCAACTTGTGGAGAAGTGTGATGACATTGGAAAGTGCAATGACATTTTTGTGTCATCTGTTGGCAGTTTGGGAAGACACAATCTTCGATCTCTGACTATTCATTGTGAAGATTCTATGGTGAATTCATCGATGGGCTTGCACTTAACACATCTCCGAGAGCTAAACATACACGTTGTTAATTCGAGTTCCAAAAGGCCTTGTTGCTCTTGTTAATCTCACTGAACTGTCAATCAACATTTCATCGATGGAGGGGCGAGATATCTGTAACCTCAGTGCTTTACCGGCTCTGCTCTGTCTTGCTCTTTTTCTATCCCATGCCCCCAGAGAAAGGCTCATCATCAGCGATCAGGGATTCCAAAATCTCAAGGAGCTGCTCATCCGCTGTGATGGAGGAGGAACGGGTGTCATGTTTGCACCACGCGCTATGCCACAGCTCCAACGGATACTGGGATTTGATGGAGCCTTACAGAGGGAAAGTGGAGGAGGTAGGGATGGCAACAGGGTGGGTTGGAGATTGGAGATATTAGAGGGCCGCTCCAACAGGCTGCCAACATCTGATTGAAATTACACTGTTTAGTTGAAATTGCACTGTTTTTAGCATTTTTGGAATCATTCAATTAAAAAAATAAAGAAAAAGAAAAACACTGTTATATTATCACGAATAATACAAAGGAATAAGAAAAAAAGCTAAAAAACCAAAAAAGTCAAAACTAAGAAGTCCACGTATTCTAAGTGGCTTCTGGAAACTGGAATCCAGAAGCCGAAGGCTTTTAAGCCGGGTGGAGCAGGACCTAAATTCAGATGAGGATGAGAGAGACACGAAGCAGAAGCCACACTAAGAAAAACTGAAAAGAACAGTGAGTTCTTCTATGAGGACTGCAGCAGGTGAACTGAATTACTGATTCCTCCTCACAAGATAGTACATTACTCCGGATCAGGGAAAAAAATCCCGGCTAGCGTAAAGAGTTTTTACTATTATTGGAAGGTATTAGGAGATACTAGTATCTCGTCATCAAATTACACATAAATTCTTGGTATCTCCAAGTGGTACTTCCTAGTAACTTTTCAAAGATGGTAAAAACTCTCAACCGGAAATACTCGATGACCCTGTTACTCAGCAAACAGGCCAAACTTGAATTCAGGCCTGAAAATTTGAATTCTAGCTGGTTACTGGGAATTTTTCCCTGCTCCGGTTTTGACGACTGAATCTTCTTATTCTTATTCATTGCTATAATTCCTTTCCCCTTATCACGTTGTGTGGTAACTGGATCAGTGTGAACAGGGTCGATAACATCAGAGTTAATGTTTACAGGGGGGAATCGGAAGCAAGTTGACGCGTGATTGATTCTCGGAGCTTCTGTACCCAATGCTTTGCAGGTTTCTGACATTTCATTCCTCAACCAAGCTAGGACATTTAGTTATATTTGTTAATCTGTTTATCAAAAAGAAGACTTGCTATTGTTGAACTAGTTTCGTCGCTAAAAGAATTCCTTTTACTGCAGATATAATCCGTGCAAACGGAAGAGAGAGGAATAGGAGAATTCACCACACTCTGGGCGTATCTTTCTGTTGTGGTTACAGACCAAACAGGGAGAGAGAGTATGGTAGTGGGGAGTTAGGTGAGCAATGGCTTAGGGTTTTCCTCATGGCCTATATCGTATATATACATCTACATGGGGAGTGTTTTTACAATGGTACCCTTACATTTGAGTATCCTATTTAGAGGCACTTATGTCATTATACATGTCTCATTTTGGGCCTTACATTCTTCTAACAGGCCGCTGGGCTTAGGTGGGGGCCACCCCTACAATAGGAGCCTCTCATGGTGAAGGGCTTCACGGGCCGAAGTCATACTGCCGAGTCACTTGGCCCCCTCCGTCCCTGCGGCTTGTGAGCTTCTTTGTTTGGCGGAGCCTTATTGCTTGGTACAGTCTTCGCCCCGCAGCGAAGATACAACACTGGTTGGGTTGCCGAAGTCGCACTCACGCACAGGGCCCTTCGGTAGCGGGGGCGAAGTCGAAGCTGCAGCGAAGGCGTGCTCTTGTCGCGGGCAGGCCGAGGCGTATGGCGAGGTTAAGGGTATTGGCCAAGCCGCCCGAGTAAGGCGGGAGCGAAGCGGAGTCGGGCATCTTCGGCGGGCCTACCTGCGAAGTCCCAGACGCGGCCGCAGCCTGGTTGGCTCGGCCCCCTGACTGCTGGTTTCTTGGGTGGCGGATTCGAAGTCGGAGTGGGGAGAAACCTCGCGCTACAGATCCTCCTGGGCGCGAGGTAGGTGGGGCTCCCACACCTGGCCCCGGGCCGTTGAGTAGGGTGAGGGGCTCCGCCTGGTCTGGTAGTGTGCCTGGAATCGCGTCGGCCTCTGGGTTGTCAGGGGTAGGCTGCTGTAGCCATACGCGCTGTCTCGCCTAGGGGGTACACGCGGCAGGCCACGGTTGGCGCGTCGTGGGTCGTTAGCAGTCGCACGACCGCGGCCGTTCGCCCCTTCCCTAGGAAGTGGTACACGTGGTGGGGTGTTACTGGCACGTCGTGTGCTGTTTGCCCACCTACCACTGCACGCGCCCCCATCTGTTGACGGTTGCGCTGCCCGATCATGGGTAGCCGAACCGCTGGGCGCCCGCCGGTTGCACTTCCGCTCGTGGGGGATGCGAGCGGGCTTTATAAGGCGTCACCACTAGCATGGGGACGCTATTCTTCATTGATCGCTTAGCCCTGCCTCTTCTGTTCCGCTGCTAGCACCATCCACTCATGCTCTTGTTTGTTAGCGCCCCACCTCTGAGAAGAATGGCTTGTCACGATGATCCCTCTCGCCGGCCTAGTGGTAGCACGTTGTCCAGCCGGCGCGGCTTGTCGCCTCCTCCGGCCGAGTATCCTCTGGTGGTGCGAGGATCGGCGCAGGTCAACAAGCAGTGGGACGCCATGGAGCACTTGAGAGGTCGCTGTTCCCGTGTGTTGGACAGAGCCGCGTTACTGAGGAGATGATCCAAAGACTCATCCGGGAGAAGAGGATAGAGGAGCGGGCTGGGGCTCGCCTGCCCGGCCCCGACGAGATGGAGCCACAGCCGCCGGAGACGAAGGCAATTGTCTTCGTTGCATTCTTCGATGCCGGGCTTCGGATGCCTTCGACGATGTTCGTTGGCGAGGTCCTGCGGGCTTATGGATTGGAGCTAGCGTAGCTAACCCCCAGCGCGATAGTTCGCCTGGCCGTCTACGCTTGGGCGATGCAAACAGAAGGTCACCATCCCAACGCGAACCTGTTCGCCCTTCTGCACGATGTGTGCTGCCAGCCCAAGAAAGTCGAAGGGGGAGCGCTTTCAAACTTCGGCAGCGTCAACTTTGTGCTAAGGAAGCAGTGCATGGGGCTCTTTCCCGCGTGGGCTGCACGAGGGAAGTGGGAATCCGGTTGGATGCGACGATGGCTTTATTACCACGTGACAAGCACGAGCGGTCTGCTGTGTCGGGGGCAGTTGATCTCGTTCAACAGCTCGCCAGATGTGAAGCCGAAGGTCGACGACGCGCAGAAGGTGCGAAGGCTTGCCAATGTCGCCCGCTGGTTCAACATGCGTGACCTCGCTGAAGAGTTCACTATGTACGGGGTGGCGCCGCTTTCCAGTCGGTGGCGGTACGAGCGACGGGGCGGCACCCCGAAGGATGGCATCCATCCGACCCTATCTTGCCTTCTACCACACCCTGCA
Source organism: Dendrocalamus latiflorus (assembly GCA_017311315.1). Taxonomy (NCBI): domain Eukaryota; kingdom Viridiplantae; phylum Streptophyta; class Magnoliopsida; order Poales; family Poaceae; genus Dendrocalamus; species Dendrocalamus latiflorus. The sequence continues at coordinate 10,686,708 of CM029657.1, read as the reverse complement.
CCTTGTAAGCCTTTCGACCCTCTGCTGCGCGCCTGTTCACGTAGTCGCATGATCCTTTATGAGCGATGCTCCACTTCTTTGTGCAGTGCCTCGGCTTGAAGAAGCGGAGCGCATGATCGTTGCGCTCCTCGGGCCATACACGGCCAAGGAGCACAAGCTGCGCGAAGCCGCCCTCTCGACGTAGGACCCGATCTAACGTCGTCGCGTCCAGCCCATCGGCCATGTCTCCAGCCGGTACCGTCGAGATAGGGGGTACGATCGGCGGTGGCTCTGCCCCTGGCGAGGAGGTCTTGGGTGGCGGTGAGGCAACGGGCCCCGATGTCGTTGCCCATGAAGGTGAGGTCTCGTCGCCTGCCACGACCACCGAGGACTTACCGCCTGCGTCAGCTATTACGGCCACTGGAGCAGCTGAGGGAGTGTCGCCCGCATCCCTGAGGGCAAAGCGCCCACAGGTACAATCGCCTCCGCCCTCGAGGGGGCGATTCCGTGTAGCTAGCATGGTCACCGGGATCCTGAAGCCCGGCGGGGAAGCCATCGGGGCTGAGGAAGAAGCCGCCGCTCCCCGGATCGACGAAGCCCCCGTGCCTTGGTTGGAGGCTGAGCAGACACCTCCCCGTGCCGTGGTGGAGGACGTGGAAGGTAGGCGTGATTCCTTTTCCTCCCGCGACTTCGTGAAACTCTCTCCGATTTGCTCGCTCATTCCGTCGTCGACATCAGGCGAGACGAGGTCTCCTAGACGTGGTCAAGGATCGAGCAACGGGGGTGTACGTGAAGTCTCCGTCCTTGTTGCGCAGGGGGCAACGTGGGCATCCAGTGCCACCGAAGCTGCTGACGTAGAGGGGCCAAGGCCCGCCGTCTCCGATTTCATCCCTCGATCAGAGATGCTTCACGTTCTTAACGAGGTCGCGGAGCGCACCGGCGGCAGCCTAGATCAGCGGGTGCTGTCGACGTGCAGGGGAGATGTAACATCCCAAAAATTTAAAATTTGAAACTATGAATTTCTTGAATTATTGTTGCAATATATTCTATTTGAATTTGGATTTTACGACGTTTTCCTGAATTTGGTTGAGGTTCTAAAGATTGAAGAATTAATAAAAGAGAAAGACATGAATTGATAATGCCCTAAAAAGGAATGTGCAAATAATGGAAAACAAAAATTTAAAATACGAATCTGAAAAGATGATCCAGCATGAAGAGAGAGAAACCTGAGATAACAATATAAAATCTCATTTTGGAAATTATGACATAAATAGCAATAAAAAGTGAATGAATAAAATACAAACACACACGCACATATAACCTAAATAATAATAACACAAACTCTCATTTAATAGTCGAAAATTTAAAGCTTGAATTCTCAATGCCATCCAAAAATTAGTAATTCTAATGCAAGTTAAAAGTTCAAAATCAAAATTCAAAGTCCAGAAAATAATTAAGCCTATCTCTAGTTTTCTTCATTTTTTCCCTACTCTCTATTACATGTGGGCCCCACTCCTAATCTCCTCTCTCCCGAACTCCTTCTCTGGCCGCTGGGCCCTCTCTCTCTCCCCCTGTGCGCACGCCCGCTCCCACTCCGCGTCTCTCTCCGGCCGCACGGGACAGCCCCCTCCCTCTCTTTCCTCTCTTCTTTCCTCTCCCGTGCGCCCGCGCTGTTTTTCTTCTTCCCTCTGCCCGCGTCAGCTCCTTTCCTCCGCGTGGCAGTCATGCACCAGCCTCGCCCACCGATTTCCCCGTCGCCCACGGTTTTCGCCGTCGTCCTCCTTGCGTCAGCGGTGCCTACTCCCGTCGCCCTCCGTCGCATCGCCAATCCCTCCCCTGCAGCCGCAGCGGGTGCCCATGCTCTGCCGCCCGTCAGCGTTGCGCCCATGTCGCCACGATCACGCCTGCCCCGTCCTGTCGCCTCGCACGCCCCTGCGTCCGCCACTGCTCCACCACTCGCCGAAGTGACCACACGGGTGGTCTCTCGAGGATAGCACCGCCCGAGCGCCTATAAGAACCCCCGAGCACGTCTCCTTCTTCCCCACGCTCTCAGCTCCCTCTCCCTCCGATTAATTGCGCTGAAAAGCCCTCTCCACCGCCGGCGCCGCCCTTTGTCCCCAATTCCGGCCGCCGAGTCTCCCCGTCGATTCACGCCGCTAGAGACCGATTCCTCGCGCCAGGACCGTCTCCAGAGCACCGCGAAGCCGCCCCCGGCCTCGCCCGAGATCCCCGACGCCCGTACCTCGCCGTCACCGTAAGCACACCCGCGCCGCCGCCGGTCCGCGCCGCCAGCTCGCCGTGGTTTCCCTCCGGCTCGGCCAGCCTCCTGGTGAGCATCCCCTTACCTCCCTTGTGCTCCCGCGCCCGCCTAATTCATTTCCCTTCTTCCCAGTCGCCGTCGCCCCTTTTCACCCTCCCCGCCGGCCGCCCCCCACCGCCACGGGCCCGCCACCGAGCCTCATAGCCAGAGCCGTCGCCCCAGTGGCATCCCCGCCTCGGGGAGGTTCCATTTCAGCGGTCGCCGGCGCCTCCCCGGCCGTCACCCACCGGCGACGCCGCACGGCCCCACTGGCGCCCGCCTCCCCTGTTTTCTCCTCTCCTGCCCGCTTCAGCCGACAGCTCCATCGGTACTCTCTCTCTCTCTCTCTCTCTGTTTGCCTCCTGGCATGTGGGCCATGCCCCTTTAATTTAAATAATAGTTGGTCCCCCCTGTCATAGGCACAGGTAAAAGAGAATAAAAATAAAAGAAAGATTTAAAAACTGGAAGTGGGACCCACCTGTCAGATATTTAATATTTTCTAGATTTAATGAAACTGAGAACTTTAAATGGGCATAACTTATTCATTTTAATTCCAAATGGAATGAAACAAATTTCTAAATTTATATAAATTCAAGATCTGTCCAGAGAAACTGAAATCATGAATTTTAGAGCTCATTAGAATTTTGGTGATATTTACTGTGGTTTGCATAATTGAATTGAAAGGCTAAATATTAATTAAGGGAAATGATAAAGGAAATCTATGTTAGTTAAATGTTCAAATTTAAAGACTACCAATAATTATAATTAAAATATATGCCCCATATTCGACATGCCTCCATTAAATAAAATTTTAGCCGTAGGTTTTGCTAGTTAGCAAATATTGAAATACAACCTTGTAAAGCAAGCCTTGCTAGACAGATACATTTATATTAAAGCTAGTAACAACTAAAATGTAGAACCTTACTAAGTAAATGTATATATATATAAACATCTATACGTATATGTAAATAAGCGGTTAGAGAAATGTGGATAGCATGTATGCAACCCAATAGCAATTATGTTAGTACAATTTTTATACACCTTAGACCCTATTGAAAATATAAACCCTATCATTAGCATACTGCCAACCATGGAATCTTAAATAGTAGCTAAAGTAGGAGCAAGCTAATAATGGTGCAATTAGGTAAATCTTAACACTAGCTTTAGTACTTAATAAAATTAAGCACCATTGTTTATGGAGCAAGCTGGGACCCGTACCAATGGATCCTAATTCGAATTAAACTTAACCTAGTGATAAATGAAGATACATAAAATATGATAATGGGATTATTAAAGATTTATAGAATAAGTACAGATCTCATCCATCAGCCCAGTCTGCCTTTATCATAACCTGAGTTGCAAGGATTTCATACCCTAGAGATAAAATTTGTACACTAAACTCCTGCACCAGTCTATAGGTCTACCCAGACTCATGGAACTTACTTGATAAATACGAAAATAATAAAAGAGGTTATTAATAAAAAGATCGAACCTCGTCTTTCTCCAATCGGCTATGTTTGGCCACTTGTTTCCCAAAACAAATTATTCCCGTAGATACTTCCTCACTTGTGACCTGTTATTATCCTAAATTTTCCCTCACGGTAAAGCTATTCAAATAACTCGTTCTCTTGCTCAAATCCAGCTACCACTGTGTTGGCAACACATTAAACTGAATCATCCTTCTATTCTCAAATCGTAATAAGTGTATAAATTAAATAAAATCAGGCATTTAAAATATTTGGATTTATTTGGATCTCTTGAGTTATTTGTGTTTATTTGGATTCAGTCGCTTATCGCATAGTTAGAAAAACTGGAGCCCCGAAGAATCAATGGATCGAGTGTGATCAAGAGCAAGGTGAAGATAAGGACCGGAAGCTCAAGACCATCGTAGGAGAAAGCTTTGAGTGAACTCAAGACCGCGGTAAACCGCGCCAGGCGAGTCAATACTTTGATCATGTTGATCCAATATTTTCTGCAAATTACTTTGATTTAAATTATCAAATTGCATGCTGTTATGTTTATGAAAATACATGTTTAATTCAATAATCTAGTTATGTGCCTATTGTTTACCTTGGATAATATTACCCCTCCTTTGGAATATTTGAATGTGCGAACCTTGTCGCCCTAGCAAAGTTATAATGGTAACTTTTGAAAATAAGTCCCTAATTATATGCCATGCTTAGTTTTGCTTAGATACTCATGGGCGCGAGAGCGCCCAAGCATCACTTTTAATCCTGAGAAAAAGTGGTTGGGCAGTCATGGTGGGAATGACTGGTATCCTTTGATATGGTTATTTTATGCTCTCAAAAATCCCAACTTGCTTAAATATCTGAGCGGATGGCTTGGGGGCTGGTATGTGGTGCGGTGGGAGCACAAATCATGGAGTGTGGTAGAACCGCTCAGATAATACTAAGGACTGAATCTTGTCATGTCAACCCGTGTAAAACAGTACAACCACAAGTCTATAATGGGTACGACCTAGCTGAATAACTCGCAAGGGTTTAGTTCAGACATCACCGAGGGAAGTGGGTGCCAGGGTGTACTGGTTTACTCACAGTGAGGCACAGGGTGTACTGTACTCGCACGGCGCAAGAGGGGGCTTCTGACTGTGGTGGTGTAACCCTTCAGCGGTGAAACCTCAGCGTGGGTGGTGTCTAGCTAGATCGGAGTAAGGTAAAGGCTTTGTGATAAATTATCTGGGTCTCATGCCTAAGGAAGCATGTTGGCAAAAAGGATAGTTCATCTCTTGTGGTGAAAGTGTACAAACTCTGCAGAGTCAAAACTATTCGAATAGCCGTGCCCACGGTCATGGGCAGACATGGGAACTTAACTGGATATAGTTCTGTTTCAAAAACATTGGAAAATGGGAATGGAAACTTGAAGGGCGAAGGACTGCCCTGGTTTGGAATTGTCCTGGGCGTCGTCCCAGTGGTAAGTTAAGCGGCTATAACGCTGAAGAAATTGCTATATGATGCAGATGCCATGTAACGGTGGATGGAATCTGAATCGATATTAATAATGCATTTCCTTGTACATTATGATTTGTTCCAAAATTGCTAAGTCATAGGACTTTTTAATTAATTGTATTCAAAAGCACTCTACGCAAAATAAAATAGCCCGAGCCTCTCCTTTGTTAAGTCATGCATACTATTTATTTGCATTCTGTGTATTGGCTCGCGGAGCACGGGGTCGGAGTGCTCATGCTCGCTTTTGCGACAAAAATTCAGAATCAGGAAATCAAATCACCTCGCCTCAGCAACAAGATTGGACAAGCTGGCCAAGAAGATGAAGATGTCAAGGGCTAGGTCGCGAACCTCCAGTTGGTTGCCTGTGGGCATGTCCTGAAGGTCCCACCTGTGTGCTTCGTTCTTCCGCTGCTGCAATTTATTGATTTCGGCCTAATCGGCCCATGAGTAAGTCTACTATTGAATTTTACACTTCCGCATGATATGTATTTTGATATTCATTACTGTAACTGTGAGCACTATCTACTGATCCAGGGAATAGTGCAGTAATCACAGAGGAATCCGGATGTTAATATCTGGGGCCCTACAGACATGGTATCAGAGCATATCGACTGCAGGTCGTGACCTAGTTAGCCTGGTCGTTAGTTTCATGACTAGAATTATTTCTTCAAAATCTATTTCGAAACGTATAAGTGGTATTGCTCAATCTCCTCTCTCTTAGATGATTCCCTCTTATCTATATGCTACCCTAGCCATTTTACTTCTGAAGCTCTCTTACCCAAATTCAAAGTGATGAAAATCCAGTACTTCTCTTGTAACCACTCTATGAAAATACGCCTTAGGCCAAGAATTATGAAGCTTACCCTTGAGACCTAATTGTTTTATTCTGGGGTGAAATAATAGTGCGAATTTTGGGTAAGTGTAACGGTGGAGTTTAATTGAATGGATTAACCAGACAGATGAATTAAGTATTTCTGGGAGAAATAGAAAGTGTGAAACTGACTAAAGGATTGCACACTGATAAATTGTATCATTCCTGGAAGATGTTTGCAACAATGGAATAATAGGATATGATCAATAACAGGAAGGATTCACTAAAATTGTGAGAAGTTGGATAACAGCTATCGGAGTACAGACTGGATTAAATTATGTTATTCCTGGAGGATGCTTACAATAATGAATAAATTCGAAGGTTGATAATAAAGATTTAGGATGGTTGCTAAATAAGTAATTATGATTTTGAATACAATCTCGGATTATTAGGAAGTCCTGATACACATGACACTGGTGGATTTAAAAGTAATAATGATGGATAATTGAGGAGTAGATATACAATAAAGATTCAGGTTGATCATTGAAGAAGCAAACTATAGATTTGGATCAGTGACACCAGACTGGATTATTAGGAGTTCACGATATGAAAGTCATCAGTGGATCTAAATAAAGAAAGCTAGATCTTCATAGGATTGGAAAGCTGATAAAATTGGCAATTGATGAACCTAAGATTGGATTTATAAAGATGTGGTGGAAATTCAGGCACATATCGGAATTGGGTAACTTCGATTCGATTAATAAGAATTGTAAATGGAAGATGGCTGTTTATGGTAACCACATAAAGAAGTTGGTGGATTCATGATTGATCATAAGAGGGATAATGATAGTGTGGAGTCTAGGAGAAATAAATTGGTGGAGCGTAATTGAATATACAGGCTAGATAGATGATTTAAATGATTTTTGGAGAATTAGGGAGTGCAAAGGTATTTGCTGGATTATGACACTGATAATTTAAAATTATTGGGAGATGTTGACAATATTGAGATTAATAGAATTTGAACAATTTCTAGATGGATGAATTGAATTTCTGAGAATATTGGAGGAATCATAATAAGTAGTGGATTATAATCTTGATAAGTGTATTCTCGGTGGATGTACACTAGTGAATCGTAGATTTGATCATTATTGTATTTGATGGAGGTATACTAGTGAATTAGTTAGTGATAGATAATGGAAAAGGAGATTGATTATTAGAAGAATGAATTTATGGTTTTGGATCAATAACAAATAGGATTGAATATGATTGAAAGTCAAAGATTTATGCGAGACTTAGATAACCATGACTAGGTTAATGAAATGATGGATGATACAATAGGAAGAATATGATTGGTGGATCGAATACAATAAATAATCTCCTTCGCTGTTTGGAGTCTTAGATGGCAGTAATACTATGAACAATTAATGAAGAAAGATAACCTAAGTGCAGTTTGCAAAAGTGGAAGTTAAATTATAAAGGCCATTGGATTCTAAGCCTTAGGTAAAAAAAAATGAGTGCCAAAACCAATGAAACTACCCCAAATACTTTCCACTACTTTCTATTAATTACAAAAGGAAAATTTTGATCCTTTTCTCATACCCCTACTCCAAATATAAGGTTAGGAACGTCGAAGATGGTCATGAAGATAAGGTGGTCTCGTTCTAAACAGACTACGCAGATAAACCCTGTGCCCCATTATGTGTGCCTTCCCCGAGTAGACGTGGTATTGTTGCAAGATTTTATTTGGCTCTGTGCACTGCCTTCTTGCCCTTGGGCGTCCTATTTCGCAGTCACAGGAAAAACTTGCTTTTAAAATTTGTGTGGTTCTGTATCATCCCAGCTTCCGGGGTATCTTCCTTTAAAGTTAAATGGGCTAGAACACCTTATATCCGCGATTTAATCCTCATCTCATGCTATTCCCTCTCACCTTTTCTGAAAACCCCATCGAATCCAAAGAAACGAAATAACCAGTAACCCAAAACCAGTGCAATCGAGAAGATGTGAAGACTCTGCAACCTTCCAAAATTTGAGGAGAACAACATCACTGTGAAGAAGACCACCCGCCAATCTTATGGCGACCAAGACAGTTAGAGTACAATGGATGAATCCTGATAATCATCATTTCTTTAAGGGGGGTAGCACTACGAGATATAATGTCGGCAAAATCAAGGAACAAGAACCCTGAAGACGACGACCTCTCCAAAAGAATAAAGATCTCCTTCCTCCCTTTTTGCCTCCTTTAAGTGCAGGTCCTCTCCCCTTCTGTTTACCCCTACGACACAGACCACTGCTACCCACCTATTAGTAAGGAAATTCTACAACCATATGTCCAATAGACGACGCAACTACTCCATTCTACGACATGAAGACAACAACGTCAAAGAGCAAGTATTTGGAAGTCTACAACTTATCCAGAAGAACAAGGTTTCTCTCTTCCCTTTTTACTTCTCCAAGTGTTAACCCCTAATGTGCAGATCATCATCTCTCTGAGAAGCTAAAGAACTATACTTCGAGCAACACCTCGAAAACCATTATAACCCACCTCCATTCCTTCTGCTCTACCGGAATCTCGGGGTCGAGATTCATTTAAGGGGGGTAGGTTTGTAACATCCCAAAAATTTAAAATTTGAAACTATGAATTTCTTGAATTATTGTTGCAATATATTCTATTTGAATTTGGATTTTACGACGTTTTCCTGAATTTGGTTGAGGTTCTAAAGATTGAAGAATTAATAAAAGAGAAAGACATGAATTGATAATGCCCTAAAAAGGAATGTGCAAATAATGGAAAACAAAAATTTAAAATACGAATCTGAAAAGATGATCCAGCATGAAGAGAGAGAAACCTGAGATAACAATATAAAATCTCATTTTGGAAATTATGACATAAATAGCAATAAAAAGTGAATGAATAAAATACAAACACACACGCACATATAACCTAAATAATAATAACACAAACTCTCATTTAATAGTCGAAAATTTAAAGCTTGAATTCTCAATGCCATCCAAAAATTAGTAATTCTAATGCAAGTTAAAAGTTCAAAATCAAAATTCAAAGTCCAGAAAATAATTAAGCCTATCTCTAGTTTTCTTCATTTTTTCCCTACTCTCTATTACATGTGGGCCCCACTCCTAATCTCCTCTCTCCCGAACTCCTTCTCTGGCCGCTGGGCCCTCTCTCTCTCCCCCTGTGCGCACGCCCGCTCCCACTCCGCGTCTCTCTCCGGCCGCACGGGACAGCCCCCTCCCTCTCTTTCCTCTCTTCTTTCCTCTCCCGTGCGCCCGCGCTGTTTTTCTTCTTCCCTCTGCCCGCGTCAGCTCCTTTCCTCCGCGTGGCAGTCATGCACCAGCCTCGCCCACCGATTTCCCCGTCGCCCACGGTTTTCGCCGTCGTCCTCCTTGCGTCAGCGGTGCCTACTCCCGTCGCCCTCCGTCGCATCGCCAATCCCTCCCCTGCAGCCGCAGCGGGTGCCCATGCTCTGCCGCCCGTCAGCGTTGCGCCCATGTCGCCACGATCACGCCTGCCCCGTCCTGTCGCCTCGCACGCCCCTGCGTCCGCCACTGCTCCACCACTCGCCGAAGTGACCACACGGGTGGTCTCTCGAGGATAGCACCGCCCGAGCGCCTATAAGAACCCCCGAGCACGTCTCCTTCTTCCCCACGCTCTCAGCTCCCTCTCCCTCCGATTAATTGCGCTGAAAAGCCCTCTCCACCGCCGGCGCCGCCCTTTGTCCCCAATTCCGGCCGCCGAGTCTCCCCGTCGATTCACGCCGCTAGAGACCGATTCCTCGCGCCAGGACCGTCTCCAGAGCACCGCGAAGCCGCCCCCGGCCTCGCCCGAGATCCCCGACGCCCGTACCTCGCCGTCACCGTAAGCACACCCGCGCCGCCGCCGGTCCGCGCCGCCAGCTCGCCGTGGTTTCCCTCCGGCTCGGCCAGCCTCCTGGTGAGCATCCCCTTACCTCCCTTGTGCTCCCGCGCCCGCCTAATTCATTTCCCTTCTTCCCAGTCGCCGTCGCCCCTTTTCACCCTCCCCGCCGGCCGCCCCCCACCGCCACGGGCCCGCCACCGAGCCTCATAGCCAGAGCCGTCGCCCCAGTGGCATCCCCGCCTCGGGGAGGTTCCATTTCAGCGGTCGCCGGCGCCTCCCCGGCCGTCACCCACCGGCGACGCCGCACGGCCCCACTGGCGCCCGCCTCCCCTGTTTTCTCCTCTCCTGCCCGCTTCAGCCGACAGCTCCATCGGTACTCTCTCTCTCTCTCTCTCTCTGTTTGCCTCCTGGCATGTGGGCCATGCCCCTTTAATTTAAATAATAGTTGGTCCCCCCTGTCATAGGCACAGGTAAAAGAGAATAAAAATAAAAGAAAGATTTAAAAACTGGAAGTGGGACCCACCTGTCAGATATTTAATATTTTCTAGATTTAATGAAACTGAGAACTTTAAATGGGCATAACTTATTCATTTTAATTCCAAATGGAATGAAACAAATTTCTAAATTTATATAAATTCAAGATCTGTCCAGAGAAACTGAAATCATGAATTTTAGAGCTCATTAGAATTTTGGTGATATTTACTGTGGTTTGCATAATTGAATTGAAAGGCTAAATATTAATTAAGGGAAATGATAAAGGAAATCTATGTTAGTTAAATGTTCAAATTTAAAGACTACCAATAATTATAATTAAAATATATGCCCCATATTCGACATGCCTCCATTAAATAAAATTTTAGCCGTAGGTTTTGCTAGTTAGCAAATATTGAAATACAACCTTGTAAAGCAAGCCTTGCTAGACAGATACATTTATATTAAAGCTAGTAACAACTAAAATGTAGAACCTTACTAAGTAAATGTATATATATATAAACATCTATACGTATATGTAAATAAGCGGTTAGAGAAATGTGGATAGCATGTATGCAACCCAATAGCAATTATGTTAGTACAATTTTTATACACCTTAGACCCTATTGAAAATATAAACCCTATCATTAGCATACTGCCAACCATGGAATCTTAAATAGTAGCTAAAGTAGGAGCAAGCTAATAATGGTGCAATTAGGTAAATCTTAACACTAGCTTTAGTACTTAATAAAATTAAGCACCATTGTTTATGGAGCAAGCTGGGACCCGTACCAATGGATCCTAATTCGAATTAAACTTAACCTAGTGATAAATGAAGATACATAAAATATGATAATGGGATTATTAAAGATTTATAGAATAAGTACAGATCTCATCCATCAGCCCAGTCTGCCTTTATCATAACCTGAGTTGCAAGGATTTCATACCCTAGAGATAAAATTTGTACACTAAACTCCTGCACCAGTCTATAGGTCTACCCAGACTCATGGAACTTACTTGATAAATACGAAAATAATAAAAGAGGTTATTAATAAAAAGATCGAACCTCGTCTTTCTCCAATCGGCTATGTTTGGCCACTTGTTTCCCAAAACAAATTATTCCCGTAGATACTTCCTCACTTGTGACCTGTTATTATCCTAAATTTTCCCTCACGGTAAAGCTATTCAAATAACTCGTTCTCTTGCTCAAATCCAGCTACCACTGTGTTGGCAACACATTAAACTGAATCATCCTTCTATTCTCAAATCGTAATAAGTGTATAAATTAAATAAAATCAGGCATTTAAAATATTTGGATTTATTTGGATCTCTTGAGTTATTTGTGTTTATTTGGATTCAGTCGCTTATCGCATAGTTAGAAAAACTGGAGCCCCGAAGAATCAATGGATCGAGTGTGATCAAGAGCAAGGTGAAGATAAGGACCGGAAGCTCAAGACCATCGTAGGAGAAAGCTTTGAGTGAACTCAAGACCGCGGTAAACCGCGCCAGGCGAGTCAATACTTTGATCATGTTGATCCAATATTTTCTGCAAATTACTTTGATTTAAATTATCAAATTGCATGCTGTTATGTTTATGAAAATACATGTTTAATTCAATAATCTAGTTATGTGCCTATTGTTTACCTTGGATAATATTACCCCTCCTTTGGAATATTTGAATGTGCGAACCTTGTCGCCCTAGCAAAGTTATAATGGTAACTTTTGAAAATAAGTCCCTAATTATATGCCATGCTTAGTTTTGCTTAGATACTCATGGGCGCGAGAGCGCCCAAGCATCACTTTTAATCCTGAGAAAAAGTGGTTGGGCAGTCATGGTGGGAATGACTGGTATCCTTTGATATGGTTATTTTATGCTCTCAAAAATCCCAACTTGCTTAAATATCTGAGCGGATGGCTTGGGGGCTGGTATGTGGTGCGGTGGGAGCACAAATCATGGAGTGTGGTAGAACCGCTCAGATAATACTAAGGACTGAATCTTGTCATGTCAACCCGTGTAAAACAGTACAACCACAAGTCTATAATGGGTACGACCTAGCTGAATAACTCGCAAGGGTTTAGTTCAGACATCACCGAGGGAAGTGGGTGCCAGGGTGTACTGGTTTACTCACAGTGAGGCACAGGGTGTACTGTACTCGCACGGCGCAAGAGGGGGCTTCTGACTGTGGTGGTGTAACCCTTCAGCGGTGAAACCTCAGCGTGGGTGGTGTCTAGCTAGATCGGAGTAAGGTAAAGGCTTTGTGATAAATTATCTGGGTCTCATGCCTAAGGAAGCATGTTGGCAAAAAGGATAGTTCATCTCTTGTGGTGAAAGTGTACAAACTCTGCAGAGTCAAAACTATTCGAATAGCCGTGCCCACGGTCATGGGCAGACATGGGAACTTAACTGGATATAGTTCTGTTTCAAAAACATTGGAAAATGGGAATGGAAACTTGAAGGGCGAAGGACTGCCCTGGTTTGGAATTGTCCTGGGCGTCGTCCCAGTGGTAAGTTAAGCGGCTATAACGCTGAAGAAATTGCTATATGATGCAGATGCCATGTAACGGTGGATGGAATCTGAATCGATATTAATAATGCATTTCCTTGTACATTATGATTTGTTCCAAAATTGCTAAGTCATAGGACTTTTTAATTAATTGTATTCAAAAGCACTCTACGCAAAATAAAATAGCCCGAGCCTCTCCTTTGTTAAGTCATGCATACTATTTATTTGCATTCTGTGTATTGGCTCGCGGAGCACGGGGTCGGAGTGCTCATGCTCGCTTTTGCGACAAAAATTCAGAATCAGGAAATCAAATCACCTCGCCTCAGCAACAAGATTGGACAAGCTGGCCAAGAAGATGAAGATGTCAAGGGCTAGGTCGCGAACCTCCAGTTGGCTGCCTGTGGGCATGTCCTGAAGGTCCCACCTGTGTGCTTCGTTCTTCCGCTGCTGCAATTTATTGATTTCGGCCTAATCGGCCCATGAGTAAGTCTACTATTGAATTTTACACTTCCGCATGATATGTATTTTGATATTCATTACTGTAACTGTGAGCACTATCTACTGATCCAGGGAATAGTGCAGTAATCACAGAGGAATCCGGATGTTAATATCTGGGGCCCTACAGGAGACCTCCTGGCTCTCGTGCTAGGCACTTCGGAGATAAGGGTGAGTGGCTGGGTTTGCGGCTTGTGCCGTTGTGCCGTGGATAACTAACCCCTGCGGTTTCTTTCAGAGTCTTGCTCCCAGCCAAGCCTTGGAGGAGACTCGCGTCCGCGAGCGGAGGGTGCTGGAGGGCTAGCCTCACGCTACGGACGAGGCTCACGCTGCCAAGGATGAGCGTATACGCGCGCTGGAGGCAGAAAACGCGAGGATGGTCTTCGATGCGAAGGATGCCGTGGCGGCGTCGCAACGCGCCACGGAGGAGGTCCGGCGCGCCGCGGCCGAGGAGCGCACTGCCTTTCTTCAACAACTCTTAGCACTGGAGGAGGAGAAGGCCCAGCTCACCGCGTCCCTCGCAGAGAGGAACCGGACCCTGGATGAGGCGTCTATGCCTTTCTTCAATAGAGTACGTAGGGACAACATCTGCGTCTTATTTATACTCCGTAGAGTGCGTGGGAACGTCAACCACGTCTAATTTATACTCCTAAGAGTACGCGTAGGGGCAGCGGCTACACGTGCGCGGGGACATCCGCGTCTTGTTTATACTCAGTAGAGTGCACAGGGACAACATCCGCGTCATTTTTATACTCCGTAGAGTGCGCACGAAGGTATGCCTCGATGCTGCGTCTTATTTATACTCCGTAGAGTGCGCATGGAGGTATGCCTCGACGCTGTGTCTTATTTATACTCTGTAGAGTGCGCGTGGAGGCGTCCCCCGCTGCGTCTTATTTATACTCCGTATAGTGCGTGCGGAGGCGGACCTCGACGCTACATCTTATTTATACTCCGTAGAGTGTGAACAGAGTTATGCCTCGACGCTGCGTCTTATTTATACTCCGTAGAGTGCGTGCGGAGGCGGACCTCGACGCTACGTCTTATTTATACTCCATAGAGTGCGCACGGAGTTATGCCTCGACGCTGCGTCTTATTTATACTCCGTAGAGTGCGTACGGAGGCGGACCTCGACGCTACGTCTTATTTATACTCCGTAGAGTGCGCACGGAGGTATGCCTCGATGCTGCATGTTATTTATACTCCGTACAATGCGTGCGGAGGCGGACCTGGATGCTACGTCTTATTTATACTCCGTAGAGTGCGCACGGAGGTATGCCTCGATGCTGCGTCTTATTTATACTCCGTAGAGTGCGTGCGGAGGTGAACCTCGACGCTACGTCTTATTTATACTCCGTAAAGTGTGCACGGAGGTATGCCTCGACACTGCGTCATATTTATACTCCGTAGAGTGCGTGCAGAGGCGGACCTCGACGCTACGTCTTATTTATACTCCGTAGAGTGCGCACGGAGGTATGCCTCGACGCTGCACCTTATTTATACTCCGTAGAGTGCGTGAGGAGGCAGTGGAGATGAAAGCTTGGCAGAGGATTGGCTTTATTAATCTCCTGTTTACGCGGGCGGGCGTCTTACAATGGGTGAGATGCCAATGTTGCTACATGTTTCCCTGCCACCCTAGATGTAGTACCGCTGTAGCCTATCTGCATTCCATGTGTGGCGAAGTGTTTGCCCTTCGAGCATGGCGAGGCGATATGCTCCCTTCTGCAGGGCTTCCGCGACAATGTATGTACCTTCCCATTTGGATTCCAGCTTGTCGAACGTCTCTGCATGGAGTGCCATTTTCAAGACGAGGTCCCCAGGCAGGAATCCTCGCGGGTATATGGAGCGGCCCCGCATGCGCACCATTTGCCACGCGTACTTTATGACATGCTGGGTTGCGCTTACACGCTTTCCATCGAGAAGGTCCAAGGACAATTAGCGCTCTTCTTCTGGCGTTTGGACGAGGACTCTTCTCAACCCAGCTTTGATTTCTTCGGGCGTCACTACTTCGTCGCCGAAGAGGAGCTTGAACGGCGTGAACCCCGTCGGCCGTGTCACTGTCGTGCGAAGGGACCAGAGGACGTTGTGGAGCTCGCCTAGCCACTTGCCCTTTGGCAGCCCGACAAGACGCTTCTTGACTCCGGCGGAGATGGCGCCGTTTGCCCGCTCGACTGCTCCGTTGGATTGTGGGTGCCCGACCGAAGCGAATCGGAGTGTGATGCCCATGTTATCACAGAACTCCTTGAACGAGGCGGCATTGAACTGTAGGTCGTTGTCGACGGTGATCTCCCTGGGCACCCAGAAGCGGCATATGATGTTCTGCCAGAGGAAGCGTTGCATTGCCGCCGAGGTTACTTAGCTAGAGCTACAGCCTCTGGCCACCGGGAGAAATATTCCAAAGCGACCACCACAAACCGCAGGTCTCCTGAAGCCCGAGGGAGTGGTCCTACAACATCGATGCCCCACCGTGCCAGCGGCCATACTGGGGGAATGGGGTTGAGGCTCGTCGGGGGTCGGCGGATGACCCGTCCCATACATTGGCAGCCTTGGCACCGGCGCACGAGGTCTTGGGCATCGACGATAGCGGTTGGCCAGTAAAAGCCTTGCCTGAACGCCTATCCGACCAACAACCTCGGCGCTAGGTGCGAGCCGCAGAGTCTTGCATGAATTTCCGCAAGGAGCTGATTTCCTTCCTCGCGCGTGAGGCACCGCAGAAGCGGTGCGCAGACTCCTTTTTGTAGAGTATCCCATCAAGCACTTGGAAAGACCTGGCACGATGCTGCAGGCGTCAGATCTCGACGGGGTCATCAGGCTCTGCGATGCCCTGCAAGAAACCAAAGATGGGCTCCCGCCAGTCACCCTGATGGGTGATCTGGTGAACGAGGGCTGCATTACAGTTTTCGTGTGCGATGGCTGCCGCTGGTAGGACCTCGTAGAATGCCCCCTCGGGAGTTGGGAGCTGTTGGCTGGCAGCCTTCACGAGGGCGTCGGCTTGCTCGTTGTCCGCCCGAGGGATGGCCTTGACCGTGACACCCAAGAAGTGCCAGCTCCAGGTCCTTTGCCTGGTATGACTTGTCCACATGGCTTGCTACCAGACGTGAGTCGGTGCGGACGAGGACTCGCCGTACACCAAGTGCTTTAAGCTTCGTGAGGCCGAAGAGTAGCGCCTCGTACTCGGCTGTATTGTGGGTAGCGGGGAACGCAAGCTGCGCCGAGTACAACAGGCGGTGCCCGCAACGCCGTAAGCTCCGTCGGTATTGAGCATCCACACCGGGTCTTCTGGCTGCTGGGCGGGGTGAGCCGACGGGGTGCACTCTGTGAGAAAGTCCACAAGAACCTGGGACTTGATCGCTGTTCGCGACGCATACGTTAAAGAGAATGGGGCGATCTCGGCTACCTACTTGCCAATTCGCCCTGTGGACTCCTTGTTGTGCAGCATCTCCGCCAAGGGGAACGAGGAAGGCACCGTGATTGGGTGGGCTAAGAAATAGTGTCGGAGATTCCTCGAGGCCATGACCAGCGCGTATGCGAGCTTCTCGAGCTCTGTATACCGCATCTTTGCGCCCTGTAGGGCTTCGGAGACAAAGTATATGGGGCGTTGGAGGGCGCCCTCATCAAGGACAAGGACTGCGCTGACTGCAGTCGCCGAAGCGGTGAGGTAGAGAAGGAGGGGAGCCTCTGGCGCCGGGGCGACCAGGGTGGGGAGGCTTGCGAGGTGCCTCTTGAGGTTGTCGAAGGCCTTCGCACAATCGCCGTCCCATTGGAAGCCATCGCACCCTCGGAGGGTCTTGAAAAATGGCAGGCCCCGCTACGCCGCCCTAGACAAGAAGCGGCTTAATGTAGCCATGCGGCCCGCCAGCCTCTGGACCTCGCGTGTCGTTTTCGGCGGCTCCATAGCGAGAATCGCGTCGACTTTGTCGGGGTTCGCCTGGATGCCTTGCCCAGAGACGAGGAAACCCAAGAGCTTGCCCGCCCGCACACCGAAGACACACTTGTCCGGGTTGAGCTTGATGCCCGCCTTCCTAAGGTTGTCAAAGGTCTCCTGGAGATCCTGATCGTGGGAGGCAACTTGCCTGGTTTTGTCAACCACGTCATCAACGTAAGCTTCCACGTTCCTACCGAGCTGAAAAACTAGTGCTAGCGCGATAAGGCGGGTGAAGGTTGCGCCAGCGTTCTTCAAGCCGAAGGGCATCCTGATGAAGTAGTATGTCCCAATCGGCGTGATGAAGCTGGTCTTGTCTTGTCGTCCTTGGACATGTAGATCTGGTGGTAGCCGGAGTAGGCATCCAAGAAGCTCATGAGCTCACACCCTGCGGTGGCATCGACTAGTTGATCTATGCGCGGCAGGGGGTAGTCATCCTTCAGGCATGCCTTGTTGAGGGCCGTGAAGTCGATGCACATGCACCAAGCGCCATTGGCCTTCTTCACCAACACCGGATTAGCAAGCCAATCCAGGTGCTAGACTTCACGGATAACCCTGGCCCAGAGAAGCTTCGCTACTTCCACCTTGGCCGCCTGCTACCGGTCCATGGACATGCGCTGCTGCTTCTGCTTGACCGGCTTGGCATCCGGGCAGACCGCTAGGTTGTGCTCGATGAGTGCACGGTCCACCCCTTTGATGTCCTCCGGAGACCATGCGAAGACGTCCGCGTTGCTCCGAAGAACCTGGAGCAAGTCTCGCTCTACCTCCGGAGGAAGGCCCTCACCGATGGACACGAACTGCCCTTCGGCTTGGAGGGGCATCTTTTTGACTCCGCCCTCCGGCCGGGGCTTGGGCGTCCACCTTGGAGCGGTCGGCGTGTCCGACGTGTCCATCGCGAGTTTGTCGGTGAGGGCATGCACCTTGCGGTGCGGACCTCCGGCACCGGCCTCCAAGCGCCTGGCGAGGTCCTGGTCACCGAAGATGGTGATGATGCCCCGCGGGCTTGGGAGTTTCATACACAAGAAGCCGTGGTGCGGGATCGCCTCGAAGGAGTTGATGAAAGGGCGGCCCAGTATGGCGTTGTACGTGTGCGAGATGTCGACAACATCGAAGACAACATCCTCGCCCCGTGCGTTGTTGCCCTGGCACAAGGAAACTCAGAGACAAACCTGGCCTAGGGCCTGCTGCGGCTGGCCCCCAAAACCTTGGAGTGGGGTCCCTGGTGGTCCCAACTGACTCCGAGAGATCCCCATGCGGTCCAGGGCCTCCACAACCAGAATGTTCGCTGAGCTGCCCCCGTCAATGAGGACACGCCAGATGTCGCAACCTGCAATGTCAACCTAAATGACCAGGGGGTCTTGGTGGAGGAACTCCACACCCTGGGCGTCCGCCGGTGTGAAGGTGATGTTGCCATGCGGCCTCCCCGGAGGTGGTCACGCCGAGGTCCCTGGAGGGGAGCCCCCGGAGATGACGCTAATGAAGCGGTGGTGGGCCCCTCCCGGGGCCCCGTCTCGTGGAGGGCTCCGCTGCGGTTGCTGCTCACGGGCCGCCACGGGGGCGGCGCTGCCAAGGCCCGAGCTCTGGTAGTTGCCTGCTGCAGCGCCATGATCGCAATGCACGCTCGCGTGATGTGGTCACCATATCCATGCACTTCGCACCACCTGCCATAGTCAAGGATTTCCTGTTCCGCACGTGGCCTCTCTTCGCGGTCTCCTCCGCGTCCCCATCCTCGGCCTCCCTGCCCCTCACACGCGAGGTGGGGGTAGGTTCTCGGGGGGCGTCCTCTATGTCGAGGACGTGGCGGGCCTTTTGGGACCTGCGCTGGCTACGTCGGGGCTTGTGCTTGCCGCTGGACGAGGTCTCGCGCATCTCGATAGCGATGTGCTTAGAGGGGTCTCCCGCGGGCTCTTGCTTACGCTTCGCTGTCAGGGAGTCCCTCTCCATGCTATGTTCTCGGGACAACCCCTCCGCCTGGACGGGACTGGGGTCATCTCCCTTGCGTCTTCGCGCATCCTCCTCCGCCCGCGCGTACTCTTCCATTTTATCAAAGAGCTTTGCTACTGTCTTGATTGGCTTCCGGGCGTTGTACTTGACTAGCGGTCCTGGGCGGAGGCCTTGGACCGCCGCGTTGATGATGGTTGTCTCGTTGACGTCCTTGACCTGGCAGCGGACCTTCGCGAAGCGCTTGAAATACCCCCAGAGCTTCTCTGAGGGTTTTTGCTTGATCGTGAAGAGCTGATCCGTAGTTCCCTTGAATGTTGTTATAGAGGCGGTCGCGGATCTGCTCCCACACATAGATGGAGTTTGGCTCTATGGTAAAAAAACAAAGAGAGCGCTACTCCCTGCAACGCGAGGGGGAGTCCCTTCGCCTTCGTGATGTCGTCTCCACCGGCGGCTTCGATGGCGGTCTCATACACCCGCACGAACTCCCGAGGGTCCGTGTCACCTTTGTACGACTCGATGGCGCTGGGGAACTTGAAGTTCTCCAGCCATGCCGCCTGCTGCAGGCCTGCAGAGAGTGGGGACTCCGGGTCCACGCGTCGTAGCGGGACGCGGCTGGATGTGGGGGCGTCGCGGCTATCCGCCCGCTCCGGCGTGGGCTCCAACGCGACCACTGGCAGGGTCTGCTGACTCTGAGCCTCTTGCATGTCTCGCACGGCTCTGCGGAGGTCCACCAACTCCCACTGAAATGTGCTGAGGGCCGCCAGCAGGGCGTTTTCTACCGTAGTCGTGGCCGGGACAGCCGGTGTACCTGCCATGCGCGGGGCGGTGTCGACCGTTGTGGCGGGGTCGGTCATCGTGGCGGCGGAGGCGGGGTCGGTCGTTGTGGCGGTGGTGGCGGGATTGGGCATCGTGCCGTGAACGTCGTCGTTCGCGACAGCCATGCCCGCGTCGCCGCCCACGCCTGCGACTGCCGACGCCAAGGCTCTGGTGTTGACGTGGGCGTCCGACGCAACTGGTTTCTTCTTCTTCGCCGCCGACGATGAAGCTTTCTTTGGTGCCATCCTTCTTTGAATCTTGAGGCTTGCTCTTGTCCTCCCCACGAATAGTGTCAACTGTTGTGGTTACAGACCAAACAGGGAGAGAGAGTATGGTAGTGGGGAGTTAGGTGAGCAATGGCTTAGGGTTTTCCCCATGGCCTGTATCGTATATATACATCCACATGGGGAGTGTTTTTACAATGGTACCCTTACATTTGAGTATCCCCCTCAGGGGCACTTATGTCATTATACATGTCCCATTTTGGGCATTACATCCCTCTAATAGGCCAGCTGGGCTTAGGTGGGGGCCACCCGTACAACAGTTTCCATTGATATTATAGAGGTTACATACAGGTATACATGGTAAGCAACTGTGCATGGAAAGTATACATAGAAATCCTATATACGGTGAGTGCCATGCAAGGCAAGAGTCAATCCCGGGATTTCTTCTCTAACATCCCCCAGTCGAAGCGTGACGTTGTCGAACACAAAGACTGGAATAGAACTCGTGGAAGAGATGCGTGGGCAGGCCTTTGGTCATGACATCCACAAACTGTTGGCGAGACGGAACAAGGAGCACACGCACTTGGCCGAGAGAGACTTTCTCACGGACAAAGTGGATGTTGATCTCAATATGTTTCGTTCGTC
This sequence comes from Dendrocalamus latiflorus, assembly GCA_017311315.1. NCBI lineage: Eukaryota > Viridiplantae > Streptophyta > Magnoliopsida > Poales > Poaceae > Dendrocalamus > Dendrocalamus latiflorus. Next base: position 10,665,761 of record CM029657.1, on the reverse strand, counting down.
GGTGCTGGACTGGGTTGGCAGACATGTAGACAGCGGAGACGTTGTCACAATAGATGACCGTGGCCGAGGGAATTGGCTGCTGTAGCTCTTGGAGAAGTTGTTGAAGCCAGCAACACTCGACGACGGCATGGGCAACGGCGTGGTACTCCGCTTTGGCACTGGAGAAGTTGATGATGCTGTCAAGATGATGTCATTGACATACACGAGCAAGTAGGCCAGCCTGGAGCCCTGGTGAAGAACAAACAGGGGGGTGTACAACTGAGAGGCGACGAAGCCGAGCCGATGGACGTAGTGGGCGAACCGCTGGTACCACGCTGGGGGGCCTGCTTGAGCCCATAGAGCGACTTGTGCAGCAAGCATACGTAGTCCGGGTGGGCTGAATCAACGAAGCCGGTTTGTCTATTAGCAATAGACCGTCTCCTGAAGATGGTCATGCAAGAACACATTCTTAACGTCAAGTTGGTGCACGGGCCAGTTGCGCGAGATGGCGATGCTGAGGACCACACGTATGGTAGACGGCTTAACGACGGTGCTGAAGGTTTTGTCGAAGTCAATGCCTGGCTGCTGAGAAAAGCCACGCACAACCCACCGAGCCTTGTAGCAAGCGAGGGATCCATAGGAGTGGAACTTGTGTTTGTAGATCCATTTGCCAGTGATGACGTTGGCACCCGGTGGCCGACGAACCAAGGACCAGGTCCGATTCTGCTGGAGTGCCTGAAACTCATCCTCCATGGTGCGATGCCAGTGTGAATCATGGAGGGCGCTGCGGGACGTGTGGGGTACTGGTGACAAGTCGTTGTTTTCCACAGCCGAAAGATTCATCCGATCGACGGGCCGCACAACTCCAGCTTTGGCTCTGGTGATCATGGGATGCAGCCTAGGGGCGGGGCGCGGAAGGGGAGCCACCAGTAGCGCCGAAGCCGTGGATGGGGGGCGCTTTGGGTAAGGACATGGCCACAGGTGGCACCGCAGATGTGTTGTCGAACGAAGCCGGCGTCACCAGGGATGCGGGCAGCATGGCCAGCCGACTCCCAACGAGGCCGGTGGGACTGGCTGCCGCGGTTGGGCCGAAGATTGCCGCGGTAGGGCCTGATGAAGCTGCTGCCACGGGAGGCGGAGAAGACGTCGTAGACACCGCGGCAGGTGCCAGTGGCAAGGAAGTTGAAGAATCCAGCGGCGGCGGTGGTGATGTAACAGCAATGTCCAAAAAATCCAACGAACCAGAAGAAGAACTGGAATTTTGTTCAGAAAAGGGGAAAGTGTTTTCATCAAATATGACATGCCGGGAGATGATTATTCGATGGGAGGAGAGGTCAAGGCAGCGGAAGCCTTTGTGAGAATCGGGATAGCCAAGAAAGACGCAGGCGGTGGAGCAAGGATCCAATTTATGTGGAGTGGTGGCTGAGGTGTTTGGGTAACATAGGCAACCGAAGACGCGGATGTGATCGTAGGTGGGCTTCTGGTGATAGAAGCGCTCTTATGGGGTGGCGAGTTGGAGGGGCTGGGAGGGGCGCCGGTTGAGTAGGTAGGTGGCGGTGGCGAGGGCCTTAGCCCAATAGTGTCGAGGCATGTGCGCCTAGAAGAGAAGGGTGTGAATCACATTGTTGATGGTGTGAAGGGCACGTTCGGCCTTACCATTCTGCTGGGACATGTATGGGCAGGAGAGGCGGAGGACGACACCGTCACGATGGAATATGTCCCGAAGGGTGGAGGTTATAAACTCGGAACCGTTGTCGGCCTGAATGGATTGGACGCTACGGTGGAATTGAGTGCGAACGAGTGCTAGGAATTTGACGATGGTGTTTGTGACATCACTTTTATGACGGAGAGGGAAAGTCCATAGAAAGTGAGAAAAATCATCAAGAATCGCAAGATAATATTTAAACCCAGAATTACTTAAAATAGGTGAGGTCCAAACATCACAATGAACTAATTGAAAGGGGCGAACTGTAGCCGAATTGGAGCGAGGAAACAGTAGCTGTGTGTGTTTCCCGAGCTGGCAAGCATGGCAGATCGGGTGGCACTACACCAGGAAGGAGCTATAGTAACACGTCTATGTGCTACTACATGTCAATAAAGGTGTTACTAGTCTTTGCAGTAACACAATTTTTAAGTGTTCTTATAGCCCATGTTACTAGCTAGGTTTGAAGTAACACGTGATAAATGCTACTACATGTCTGAAAACATGTTACTACCTTGCAACACATATCTTATCTATAAGAACACATATTATGTGCTACAACAAACTACCCTGGTAATACAAATATGTGTTACAACAAACTACCCCAGTAACACATTTTTAGAGTAATAGTAACACCATTGTAATATGAGTAGCAACACACTTTCTTACACCAAAATATTTTGTGGAAACTTATTTTAATACATATAAATATATATACACAGAGATCTAGAGAGAGGAAAAAAGTAATGATTTTTTCAAAATGACAATTAATTAATTGCCGAATTATTTTTTCACAAGAATCACATATTGCACAAAATTATAACCATCACCAACATTGCATTCCACAGGGAAATATATAAAATATGGTTCACATAATTGTATAACATACATGACAATCCATTTGAGAAAACAAGTCTTGGGAATAACAACACAAACTTTTCATCCTAGAATGACATAATGATATCTATCTATTCTTCTCAAAATCTTTGCCCGATGATCTATCCATGAGGTGAAACAAGTGTGAGATTTCAACCATTAATCTTCCGAACCTGCATGTGGCAAACATTACTGAGCTTTAAGGATACATGAAAAAGTATATATGTAGTATTATATGGACCAAGATTGAAATATCATACACATATTAAAGGCCAAGCAATCGGCATTCCTTTAGCATGGGCATCAAATGAAGACAGAGCTGCACAGGGTAAGAGGGAGAAAGAAAGGAACAGTCAAATATTAATCCGAAAGCAAAAAGCAAATGCTGCATCAGTGTTGAACCAGCAACCTCTCTAATCATATCAATACAACACCCAGCAGTAAGAAAGGTAAAGAACAGCAACAAGTGTTCAGAACAAAACTAACAATCCCATGGTATATAGAGGATACAGGAGCCCACCATCCTCCATGTAAGCTTGTTAAATTGGCAATTACGTATGCTGATGCCTGCTACATCATGTGTGTGATTCAATGCAGCAAAAACGTGTGATCTGTTGAGAGAACATTACCTCAAATTGCACTAGGATAACCTGACTATAACACACGAGTTTCTGCTAACCTTATATTGGCCCAAATATCTGTCAGCTCCAATTCAGCAGTTATTTATGACTATGAACGTGTGATCTGTCAGTAGAATTCCTACATTGCACAGTTGCAAGGATCACAGCACCAACCTTTACTGTACCTCAGCAACCCTCCAATCCATACTCAAAAGTTGGTCGATCCACACTTTCCATAAATCAGCAACATCTGAAATTCTAGATTATAGAATACACAATGCAGCTTTGCTAGCGACTATCAGATTACTCCATATCATACAGTTATTCATTAATCAGCGAAGTGCAGTAGTAGCACAGCTCGCTATTTCATAGTTTATCATAACCAGATGAACTACGCAACCTAACATATTAGCAGTCGCTCACCAACCTAATATTCAGGTGTAGCGACAGCACCCAACAGCAGCAAACAATCGAATTACTCGCACGGAATTTGATTCAGGGACTAGATCGACTCGAACCAAGCAATATTAGCGGTTGATTCCGTAGAATAAAAAAACTAGCTTCTAGCGCCTCACCTCACTTGCAGTAGCGGTCGGCCTTCTTCCGCACGCGGTCGTCGAGGGCCTCCTCCACGGTGCGGGTGCGGGAGGTGCGGGCGGCGTTGGCTGGGTCGTACCCGAACTTCTTCGACTCCACGGGAAACAGCGGGTGCGGGAGGTGCGGGCGTCGATGGTGTAGTCGTCGCCGGCGCTGGCTACTCCGCCTTCGGCGCCCTCCGCGGACGCCGGCGCGGCGGCCTCGGCGTCGGCATCGGCGGGGGCATTGGAGGCGGGCTTCTTGTTCTTCTTGTGCTTCTTGGGTTTGTGGAGGGAGGCGGCCTTGCCGCCCTTGAAGACGAGCGCTGCAGGCCGCGCCGCCGCTCCCTCGCCTGGCCCGAACGCGAAATCGCAGAAACACACAACGCGAAATGGCGTAAGATGACAAATGGAACAAAAAAAAATACAAGCGCATACATATAAATTTTGATTAATACACACATCCATGAAACTAGATCGGGAAAATTTTCAGAAAGGAGGCGGATGCAGCCCACCAACTTTCGCAGCGGCCTCTTCGCCCTCCTCCTCCATGTGCGCCTGCAATCATTCGGCACCGTGAGGCAAACAAAACATCCGTTTTTTCCCTATTAGCAACGCCTAGGGATGGAGAAAGCAAAGCCGAAGGAGGAATGGAGGCGAGGCGAGGGTTAGGTCTCGTACGACGGTTGGGGACGACCGGCGGCGGCGGCGGCCAGCGGCACGAGGCCGCGGTGGGTCCCTGAGAGCCTACGCAGCAGCAGCGCCGCCATGTTGAGAGGAGTGACGGGCGTGCTCTTGGCGGAGTGATCCGATCAGACGGGAGCGGAGGAAGAGGCTCTCCACCGGCGTGGCGTCGGTGGCGATTGATCGCACAGATGGCGGAAATGAAGCACAGGCTGACGATGATGCCCCCCGGCGCAAAGTATTCGCTGATCGCAGCAGAAACACTGGCCGGGAGTGGTGCTTCTTCTCCTTCCCGGAGTCCCCATCAGCCTCCGCAGGCTCCTCCTCCATCAGCCGACCGGGAAGAGGATGTGGGAGGCGGCCAGATCTGGATCTGGAGGTGGGGCAGGGTGGCGGCAGCCGGCGGGGAGGAGGATGTGGGAGGTGGGCGGCCGCGAGGAGGACGGGGGCGGGGGCGACTGCGAGGAGGATGGGGGCGGTGGGGCAGCCGAGCGGCAGCCGGCGGGGAGGAGGATGTGGGAGGCGGCTGACCGAGAGGAGGACGGGCGGTGGTGGGCGGCCGCGAGGAGTGGTGGGATCTGGAGGTGGGGCGGCCGGGCGGGGTGGCGGCAGTCGGCGGGGAAGAGGACGTGGGACGGTGGAGGCAGTCGACCGGGAGGAGTGGTGGGATCTGGTGTGTCGGCGTCTCGGCGAGGAGGAGAGGCGGCGGCTGGGATGGGATCCGAAGGTTTCGGTGGATTGGACTTTGGAACTGTGTCGACCGAGATTTGGAGGCCGCGTGGTAGACTGGAGTACTGGACCGACTGGTGGAAAGTTTGAACTGAGAGATTTATGGCGCGTGGAAAGTTGAACCAAGAGATTTACCTGAGATTATTGGAGGGAAAATTTTACATTAGCGGGAAACATGTGGAGGGAGATTTGTGTGTGAAAAATTTCAGGTCATGCATAAAACAGCATCATTTTTAAATGATTTTTATATTTGATCGCTCCATGGAAAAAATATAATGCTTTTTTAAAGTATATTTAGCAAAAATAGAGCGTACATATTTTCCAAAACTCTAATGTTTTTTAAATGATTTTAATATTTGATCGCTAAGTGGAAAAAAATATAATTACGGACTCGGCTCTAGATTTTGGTTCATCTGCCATCATGAATAGTCATAATATTTCCTTTCTTTGATGGTCTCTACTAAATTTTGTGATGGCGGATGCGTTCATTTAGTTGCAAGAGCGAAAAGATAAGGGTCTCAGAGTTTTAGTTCACTTCTAAACCATTATAACTACTCATATTTACCTTAGCTTGCCCTATGTCGCTACGGTTGAGACAATAGAATAGCAATCATGTATTTGGCTGAAATGCAATAATTTAAATGTAGAATATCTAATTGCAGCAAAACTAAATGTTAAGCTCATAATTAAAAATTATATTGCTTACCAACTACCATTAGAGTTTTGTAGACTAACACTGTTACCGATGAAAAGAACTAGTACCATTATTTGCGTGGCCCTCGAACCATTGCTCTAACAGATGTCTATAACGTTGGGGTAGCTAATATTCAGTTGCAGAGTTCCTAAACACTTGCAGTTAATTTATTTATTTTTGGCAATTCGCTAAAGCAAGATTATTACAATGCATGCCCCGGTGGTAGCACGCAGCCGCCGCCCTCTTCGGTAAGCCCTCTGCCTAGCTTGTGGTTCCACGACCTGAAAGCAGATTTTCTAACATGAAAAATAGCAGCGAGGTTGCACATATTTACCTTAAATTGCAATTTTAAGGTTCCAAACCAAAAACTGCAATTTTCTGTTATAAGGGACAGTTAGTGTAAATTTAAGGACTTCTACCTTTGCCCTTCCAATTTCTTTTAAAAAAAGATCAATATCTTCAATCTAGTAGTGGTGTTGTTTGTACAAATCTATCAATGTTGAACAAGATTATCCCTCAGTAGAGAGTAACACATGTCCGTAACACATATATTGTATGTTACCAGATGGCTTTGTAACACATATTTATGCTGCGGTACTATATGCTTGTAACACGTTTATTGATCATACTGAGTATGTGTTACAGGGTCTCCTGGGGACACAAAGTATGTGTTGCTGAGTTTTTTGCCTGTAACACAATTTGTATTATGTTGTAGTCAAGTGTTACTATAGCCATGTTCTGTTGTAGTGTGGGCTATTTTATTACAAGAAATAAATTTCGACTGGTGGAAGGACGATAGGGAGTCGCGGCCGGGGTGACCAAGCCGACGATGCCACAACTCCGTGGAGGCGGTGGACGCGAGAAGGCTATGGGGCTGCGGGGTGGTGGCGCCGGACGGGAAGGAGTAAAGTGTCAAATTCCACAGAGCAAGAATTATCGGAAGTAAATTTTCGAACGGAAATGAGATTGCGAACGAGGTTAGGAACACTAAGGACATTGTGCAGCTGGAAACGAGGTGGGCTGACATGACCAATGTGGCTGATGGGCATGGAAGAACCATTTCCACGAGAGGATTAGGAGAATTCGCCACACTCTGGGCGTATGTTTCCATTGATATTATAGAGGTTACATACAGGTATACATGGTAAGCAACTATGCATGGAAAGTATACGTAGAAATCCTATATACGGTGACTGCCATGCAAGGCAAGAGTCAATCCCCGGATTTCTTCTCTAACTATCCGGCTCTACTGTTCTTTGTGCTTGTTATATTTCATCGAACATCCGGGAACTTCTTTGTCTCTACAGTTGAGTTCATAGGATCCATTCTTCACTGTAAAATGTCATGATTACTTGCTAGCATTGGTAAGCCTCATATATGGTCACTACAACCAATAGAGTTAGATTGGTATCAACACTTTTCACAATGTTACCGTGAGTTAATTATGTCTTCCAATGCCTAACTGGGCGTGCTACTACAGTTTTGTAACGTATTTTCTGTCATTATTTTATCTGAAAGTATTGGTCCAGAATTACAATCCTATAGCTGTGATATATGTTTCATGGTTCAGGATTTGACCACGGCTTGGCATTCTAACATTTTGGTTTAGAACTCATACTTGGTTTCTGAAGAAACTGCTGTGTACCTTCCCCCTATTTCAGCGAAAAAATAAATCTAACTTCGCTTTTTCTTCCCTCGTAATAAATTTACTGCAGGAGAGAAGGTGCTGATTGCGAGCTGTGTTATGTTCTTTCAAGAAATTCGCGTGTTCGTCATGAGAAGGATGTACCAGTTGCAACATTCCTCAGCCTATTGTACCTGAAAGCTACAATATCAATGTGTTAGTGCTGCACTGGGCCAATGTTGGCCAGCAGATGTCGACCTGAACACTTCATTGAGTAGCATTGCAGGTGACGGCTTAGCAACGGATTAATGGTGTACATCTTGAAGGGAACAGACCAATCTGAGTTGTAATTCTTGTTGTATTCATGGAGTAATTCTAGCTAGGAAAGTTTCTTCCTTTGCTCTCCAAAGGGAATTGGAACTTCGCAGGTGGTTTCTGTTTCGTGGACCATTTCGGGCTGCTATTTCAATCGCTGCTTTCAGTGTTCGCATCATCTCTGCCTCTTAATATTCCCAACCTGCACAAGTCCAAAGGGACAGAAGGTAACCAGAGGATTAGCTTCCAAAAATATTTATCCAGTAGTACATCCTTTAGATTCAACCTGTCAAAAGGTTTGTTTGGGAATGTCCCCTTAGAAGTATTCCGGAAATCTGCGCCTGGCGCTCCCCTCTATCTTCTGAGCAAAATCTAGTCGTGTAGATGAAAGGATTAGACAGCCGAGATGAACTTGTGTAAATGGGCAGAGATATAACTGCAGCGTTCAAATCAAGCAAATTGTTGACGTGCCTTACTGTCTCTAGGGCTTTTGTCCTGAGAGACTTTCAAGTTTGGAAGCAAAGGTCCGTTCAGATCGATCTCACCAATTTGATCACCTTGTGCCTGTGGTCTGACTAGCTTTGGGCTGAAGAGTGTTAATTTTGTTAGCTTAAGTATCTAGCCTTATTTATAAAATATAGTTGATGCAATCTGAACTTGATAACTCATATTTCTTTAAATGAAGATTTTAAATATCATTAGAAAAAATTTTGAACAATCATTCACTCCTCGTGATTACAGTATCAATCCTACAAGTGGTATCAGAGCCTAGTTAAGCCTTTTCTTATAGTTATTAATCGGTTTTAAGAGTCATGATATCAGACAGGTATTCCACCAAGCCACCCATCTTTGATGGGGTCGACTTTCCATATTAGAAGGCGAGGATGATTATACACATTTAAGAACAAGGTTATACAATCTAGGAAAAGGTCAAGAGTTCCTATGTTGCCCTTACTGATGAACAGATCGCTTCAACAAATCTTCCGTTTTGAGAGTTCAAAGTTTTCAAATCATGTCTACAAACTATCTAAAGCCTTGTATGGTCTTAATCAAGCCCAGGGAGTTGATATGATGGACTTAAGTCATTTCTATTGAAAAATAATTTTCAAATGGGCAAAGTAGATAAGACACTGTTCACCCTCAAGCATGGTAGTAATATTCTCTTGATTCAAATCTATGTGGATGACATTATTTTCGGTGGCTCATCTCATGCCTTAGATTTCAAGTTTTTAGACACCATAGGCGGGGAGTTCGAGTAAGCATGATGGGGGAGTTGACTTAGGGAGTTCGAGATAAGCATGATGGGAGGAGTTGACTTACTTTCTTTGATTCCAAATCAAGCAAACAAAAAAGGTACATTTGTACATTAAGCCAAGTATATCAAAGACTTGCTTCGACGCTTCGGTATAGGGTGTAACAAGCCAATCTCCACCCTGATGGCTTCTACGTTGAGCTTGGATCCAGATCACGATGGCGAGCCCATCGATCAGAAGGAGTACCGCAGCATGATCGGCTCTTGTCGGGACCCGGAGCAGCAACTCCAGAACCCTCTGTGTTAATCGCACTATCCCAGGAAAAGCTAGTGCACACAGTATCACAAAGACAATTATCATGCGTAATGACAAACTTTATTTAGCTAATATGAGCCTGATGGCCAAAGTTTACAATAATAGCAAAAGAAGACAGCGGAAGAAAAACAATGTAGCAGCCCATCCAGCCTTCCCACAAGGCGAATGACTGTAAGACGTGGCCTAGTCGCAATCCTCACTGAGGTCGTCGAAGGCTTCCTCTGAAAAGAGTTAGATATAGCAACATGAGTACAAAAAGTACTCCACAAGTCACCCGGGAAAATGCAACATAATGATAAAGGCTTCAACGGAAGGTTTATAGGGTTAGTTTGCATAAAACAACATTTAAGAAATATAATAATAGATTGAAATTGCTGAATTTAATACAGTAGATAAAACAATACTTGTAGTAGAAAGTAATACCGTTAGTGTCGGCTCCGACCAAACACCAACCTATCCACGGGCATCCCACCCGGACCATCTTTTCAAAAGCTCACGTATGGATTCCATCCATCCACACGCTTTCACTGCACAACTCTGATGAATTCCATCCATTCACCAGATTTCCATCTCTCACGGATTCCATCCATCCGCAAGGTTTTCGAAAACGTTTTGAAAAACAAAGTCTAATCCATGAAAAACTTTACTCAGCTTGCCCATGACCGTGGGCACGGCTATCCAGGATAGGTTATACACTCTGCAGAGGTTGTACAGCTTTACCCACAAGACACGATCATCCCGTTTTACCACTAGATTACACACTTCCTTAGGTGTGCGGTTAGGAGTCGTGACAAGGCCTTTACAATGCAAAGCCTTCAACCTGGCCAAGCCAACTCTAAGGTTTCACCCCAGTAAGGAATCCACCAGACCGGGACCCCCTCTTGAGCCGAGTGAGACTTCTCATGGCCTACGCCACGCTCACTTTCATCCTACGAAATGGCTCAGGTTGGGACCCGCAAATTATTCAGCCAGGGCTGTCCCATACCAGCCTTGTGGTAGTACGATAGGGCTTTGCAACAGTAGCTCACAGACCGGTCCTTAATTGACTTAGGCTCAACCACAAACCCCCGTGCACGACAATCAACCACTGCGGCTCCAACCAACAGGGCATGCCTGCACCCACCACTCTAACCAATTGCCTAAGTCTAAACCAGTTTTATATTTGTTTTCAAAATAATTCATAACACTCCTTGACTCACCAAAGTCAAGAGTACATATCATTTTATGTAAAAAGGGTCATCATTTTATGTGAAAAGGTATCCCAAAGCAAAATTATATGACTATGCAGGGCTAAGCGTTTGAATAAACTCTCTAGCCAACACTAATGTATTAACTAGAGTTTGATTCTAGGGTGACAAGGTATAAGGGATTCAATAACAATGGAGGAATTAACAAGTAGGCAATAACTAGATTTAAAACTGAATTGAAATACGCTGAATAAAAATATGCATGCAATATAATTTAAATCAACATAATTTTATTTTGAAAACTGGGATCAACATGATCAAGGAGGGTGACTTGCCTTGCTCGAAGACCTGGTGCGATTCGTCGGCGTCGAACTCTCCGGAATAGTCGTAGTCTACACGCGAAGAACCAAACAAAATAAATTCAAATAAAATCCAAATAAAATCCGAAAATTATAAAATATATACTGGGAGATAGATATAATGATCTTAGATGAATTTAGGAGAAAGAATCAACAGATTCGGAGTTTGTATGAGGGAGAAAGAATATCTGGAGGTTTTGGACATCACATGAAATGATAACGACATCTGAGAATTACTTTTTGAACATATGGTGTCGGTAGGCTGCGAGGTGGCTAGCGAATGGGCAAAATGGAATCCTGGCGATGAGATGAAGGTGGTGACATGGATACGGCGACGAGAAACGGAGACGATACCATCGACGTTTGAACGGCGACGGTAGAGAGAAAGGAAAAACTTAATATCTTAGTGCTCGGTGAAGCGAATCTAAAACCATTTGGAAGGTAGCTAAATGGGATGGTTTGGCACGTTATGACGTGAACGGATTGGGAAAAACACCAACGGATAGATGGGGACACGAGATGTCATTGGCGGCCATGGCAAGGTGTCGGAGGCGAAAATTTGTGGAGGCTTTTTGGGGAAAAGGAAGGAAGCATGGCGTAAAACGTACTGAGGTAAGTCTAAGAAAAATTACGGCATGGGCTAAGGCTTACCGGAAGCGACGAATCGACGTCGGGAGTCAAAAACGGCCATTTTCGCGGAAAGCTCAATTCCTAACAATTGGCTTCACAAAAAATTAAACAAAATGGTAGAAAAATTCCTTAGAGTCTAGGACACAATATGACGCGAACAAAAATCAAAGCGCTTACCAAAAAGGGGTGTACGCGCTAGGTACAGTTTTAGTGTCTGGGTCTGACAAGGTCGACGAGGACTCGGGGAATCTTTAGGTGATGGCGATGGAAGCACGACGTAGAACGCGTCGAGGCAAACTCAACGGTACAGACGGTTCGGCCAAAGGATATCGAATGGTGGCGGAACACGGCGAAGAAGACATTTTGCGACCGTCGGGTTGACATCGGCGTTCCGGGCAAACGGAGAGGAGTTAGCATGTGGGGTTTGCGGCGAAACGAAGAAGAGAACACAAGGAACGCAGTGCTCACCTCGGTTTTGGTCGGGCATGCACGGACGGCCGGTGGCGACGCGAGGAACGACGACGCGCTATGGCCCACGGTGGCGATGGTGCTCCGGCGAAGTTCTGGCGAAGGCGAGGTAAGCACCGCGTAGAACGCGACGAGGCGAATCCGGGGATGTGCTCAAAAGTGGCGGGGCTCCACCGGACAAGGCGCAATAAGCCGAAGAACGCCGCTTGGAACACAAAAGAAAACCTCCGATTGCGCCCAAGAGAAGAGGAGTGGGGACTTGATATTTTCGGGGTTGAGTGAGGATGAGGAGGGGCTCACGGTGCTCCCTTTTATAGGTGTGGAGGTGGACAGGATAGGGAGATCAAACGACGATGTCTTTTAGAGCAACGGTTTCATTTTCGTGTAAATGCACATGAAGGAGGAGAGAAACGGTTGGGAATAGAGGAGTCATGAAGAGAGCAAGTGAATGCACTTGATTGCTCGAAAAATCGTGAAGAAAAATGAAGGATTGAAGAGCTTCTAATGCCATTCATGGCGGCGGCTCGTTGCTCTGGATGAAACGCACGTACTGGAGAAGATGAATGGGAGGAGAGAGAAAATAGGAATTTAAAACAATATATTTTTCTCCCAAAAAAATAAAATAAAATAAAATAAATTCGAAAAAAAAATTCAAGAAAATTCTACAAATATCCTTGGAACCCGAAAATATCAAATAAAATAATTTCGGATTTAATTGAGGTATATTTTAACCATTTAAACATTTTTACTTTCTAAGCTTTAATTTAATCCAATAAATTCAAAAACTCCAAAAAAAATCAAGCAACCAAAGAACACTTGATTTTATTTTAAATTAAAATAACTTTTTAAATTTTTTTTACTAAACATTTTGAAATAAACAACTGGGCTGTTACAAACTACCCCCCTTAAACAGAATCTCGTCCCCGAGATTCGCACGGGTTAGCAAAGAAATAGGTTTGGATCTTACTCTTTGTGGCTTGAGCGGAGATCTGGTTCAAACGTCCCTTTGCAAACTTCTGTGACATTCTGTTGGCGGTTGGCGCTTCAGCTTGATGCTTTCAAAGATTAGGAGAGAGGAGACTCAAGGCAAAGGAGGGACAACGGATGTTTTGCGCAACCCAAAACAAAACAACTAGCAAAACCTTTACTAAGCAAATAACAAGCAATAGTTACGACTGTCGACAAAAGAGAAAACTGACAGCGCATAACCTCATCTACTGTCTAGCTTAACAACTTAACCTAAAAGGATAAGGGTTGTCTTGGAGTGATCCTTCACAGCTCTTGACGTACGAAGCATGATCCTTCAAGGCAGCGGCGGAGGTGATGAATCCGGACTACTGACCATCTATAGTTGTTTTGAGCAAGGGAAGATTTAGAAATGGGCTTTCAAGTAATGACATAAAGATAAGCGAGAATTGGAAGATGAGAGCAAGCAAAGATTAAGAGATAAGAGTAGCATAGATTGAGAGGTAAGAATAAGAAAACTTTTGAAATTACTTGTTATTAAAAATATATCCTTAAGGTCCAACCATTCTATTCTATCAACGGTCACGTCTTAGAGTCATTATTGCTCTGATACCATCTCTCGTGGGGACCCGGAGCAGCAACTCCAGAACCCTCTGTGTTAATCGCACTATCCCAGGAAAAGCTAGTGCACACAGTATCACAAAGACAATTATCATGCGTAATGACAAACTTTATTTAGCTAATATGAGCCTGATAGCCAAAGTTTACAATAATAGCAAAAGAAGACAGCGGAAGAAAAACAATGTAGCAGCCCATCCAGCCTTCCCACAAGGCGAATGACTGTAAGACGTGGCCTAGTCGCAATCCTCACTGAGGTCGTCGAAGGCTTCCTCTGAAAAGAGTTAGATATAGCAACATGAGTACAAAAAGTACTCCACAAGTCACCCGGGAAAATGCAACATAATGATAAAGGCTTCAACGGAAGGTTTATACGGTTAGTTTGCATAAAACAACATTTAAGAAATATAATAATAGATTGAAATTGCTGAATTTAATACAGTAGATAAAACAATACTTGTAGTAGAAAGTAATACCGTTAGTGTCGGCTCCGACCAAACACCAACCTATCCACGGGCATCCCACCCGGACCATCTTTTCAAAAGCTCACGTATGGATTCCATCCATCCACACGCTTTCACTGCACAACTCTGATGAATTCCATCCATTCACCAGATTTCCATCTCTCACGGATTCCATCCATCCGCAAGGTTTTCGAAAACGTTTTGAAAAACAAAGTCTAATCCATGAAAAACTTTACTCAGCTTGCCCATGACCGTGGGCACGGCTATCCAGGATAGGTTATACACTCTGCAGAGGTTGTACAGCTTTACCCACAAGACACGATCATCCCGTTTTACCACTAGATTACACACTTCCTTAGGTGTGCGGTTAGGAGTCGTGACAAGGCCTTTACAATGCAAAGCCTTCAACCTGGCCAAGCCAACTCTAAGGTTTCACCCCAGTAAGGAATCCACCAGACCGGGACCCCCTCTTGAGCCGAGTGAGACTTCTCATGGCCTACGCCACGCTCACTTTCATCCTACGAAATGGCTCAGGTTGGGACCCGCAAATTATTCAGCCAGGGCTGTCCCATACCAGCCTTGTGGTAGTACGATAGGGCTTTGCAACAGTAGCTCACAGACCGGTCCTTAATTGACTTAGGCTCAACCACAAACCCCCGTGCACGACAATCAACCACTGCGGCTCCAACCAACAGGGCATGCCTGCACCCACCACTCTAACCAATTGCCTAAGTCTAAACCAGTTTTATATTTGTTTTCAAAATAATTCATAACACTCCTTGACTCACCAAAGTCAAGAGTACATATCATTTTATGTAAAAAGGGTCATCATTTTATGTGAAAAGGTATCCCAAAGCAAAATTATATGACTATGCAGGGCTAAGCGTTTGAATAAACTCTCTAGCCAACACTAATGTATTAACTAGAGTTTGATTCTAGGGTGACAAGGTATAAGGGATTCAATAACAATGGAGGAATTAACAAGTAGGCAATAACTAGATTTAAAACTGAATTGAAATACGCTGAATAAAAATATGCATGCAATATAATTTAAATCAACATAATTTTATTTTGAAAACTGGGATCAACATGATCAAGGAGGGTGACTTGCCTTGCTCGAAGACCTGGTGCGATTCGTCGGCGTCGAACTCTCCGGAATAGTCGTAGTCTACACGCGAAGAACCAAACAAAATAAATTCAAATAAAATCCAAATAAAATCCGAAAATTATAAAATATATACTGGGAGATAGATATAATGATCTTAGATGAATTTAGGAGAAAGAATCAACAGATTCGGAGTTTGTATGAGGGAGAAAGAATATCTGGAGGTTTTGGACATCACATGAAATGATAACGACATCTGAGAATTACTTTTTGAACATATGGTGTCGGTAGGCTGCGAGGTGGCTAGCGAATGGGCAAAATGGAATCCTGGCGATGAGATGAAGGTGGTGACATGGATACGGCGACGAGAAACGGAGACGATACCATCGACGTTTGAACGGCGACGGTAGAGAGAAAGGAAAAACTTAATATCTTAGTGCTCGGTGAAGCGAATCTAAAACCATTTGGAAGGTAGCTAAATGGGATGGTTTGGCACGTTATGACGTGAACGGATTGGGAAAAACACCAACGGATAGATGGGGACACGAGATGTCATTGGCGGCCATGGCAAGGTGTCGGAGGCGAAAATTTGTGGAGGCTTTTTGGGGAAAAGGAAGGAAGCATGGCGTAAAACGTACTGAGGTAAGTCTAAGAAAAATTACGGCATGGGCTAAGGCTTACCGGAAGCGACGAATCGACGTCGGGAGTCAAAAACGGCCATTTTCGCGGAAAGCTCAATTCCTAACAATTGGCTTCACAAAAAATTAAACAAAATGGTAGAAAAATTCCTTAGAGTCTAGGACACAATATGACGCGAACAAAAATCAAAGCGCTTACCAAAAAGGGGTGTACGCGCTAGGTACAGTTTTAGTGTCTGGGTCTGACAAGGTCGACGAGGACTCGGGGAATCTTTAGGTGATGGCGATGGAAGCACGACGTAGAACGCGTCGAGGCAAACTCAACGGTACAGACGGTTCGGCCAAAGGATATCGAATGGTGGCGGAACACGGCGAAGAAGACATTTTGCGACCGTCGGGTTGACATCGGCGTTCCGGGCAAACGGAGAGGAGTTAGCATGTGGGGTTTGCGGCGAAACGAAGAAGAGAACACAAGGAACGCAGTGCTCACCTCGGTTTTGGTCGGGCATGCACGGACGGCCGGTGGCGACGCGAGGAACGACGACGCGCTATGGCCCACGGTGGCGATGGTGCTCCGGCGAAGTTCTGGCGAAGGCGAGGTGAGCACCGCGTAGAACGCGACGAGGCGAATCCGGGGATGTGCTCAAAAGTGGCGGGGCTCCACCGGACAAGGCGCAATAAGCCGAAGAACGCCGCTTGGAACACAAAAGAAAACCTCCGATTGCGCCCAAGAGAAGAGGAGTGGGGACTTGATATTTTCGGGGTTGAGTGAGGATGAGGAGGGGCTCACGGTGCTCCCTTTTATAGGTGTGGAGGTGGACAGGATAGGGAGATCAAACGACGATGTCTTTTAGAGCAACGGTTTCATTTTCGTGTAAATGCACATGAAGGAGGAGAGAAACGGTTGGGAATAGAGGAGTCATGAAGAGAGCAAGTGAATGCACTTGATTGCTCGAAAAATCGTGAAGAAAAATGAAGGATTGAAGAGCTTCTAATGCCATTCATGGCGGCGGCTCGTTGCTCTGGATGAAACGCACGTACTGGAGAAGATGAATGGGAGGAGAGAGAAAATAGGAATTTAAAACAATATATTTTTCTCCCAAAAAAAATAAAATAAAATAAAATAAATTCGAAAAAAAAATTCAAGAAAATTCTACAAATATCCTTGGAACCCGAAAATATCAAATAAAATAATTTCGGATTTAATTGAGGTATATTTTAACCATTTAAACATTTTTACTTTCTAAGCTTTAATTTAATCCAATAAATTCAAAAACTCCAAAAAAAAATCAAGCAACCAAAGAACACTTGATTTTATTTTAAATTAAAATAACTTTTTAAATTTTTTTTACTAAACATTTTGAAATAAACAGCTGGGCTGTTACAGCTCTTTCCTCTACCTCACGGTGCTAAGGTCGAATATACACTTCTCAATATGTCTATGTGCTCGATTTTAGGTTTCCCCTTGTGCATCTCACTACTCAACAGTGAGGTGCATTTTTAGATACCTCTAGTCCACCATTGAGTTTGGACTTTAGTTTTGTTCTTTCTCCCGTGAGAGACCATGTGGAGGTTATCTCATATGTGTGATGAGTATTTGACTGTGCTTGTACTTCGTCATTAAAGTTTGAGTTTGAGTGTTTGTAGTTCTCAGTGTTGCTATTAGGTTCAAACGATAGTACCGGCCTGGCAATAGCGATAGTACTGGCTTGGCATCACTAGTAGTACCAGTGTTGAGCGACAGTAGTACCTTCGTGTGGTATGACTGGCTTTTAATTGGTGGTAGCAATTTTTTAGAGAAGGTCATTTTGGAGTTTTGGGTTGTGACTATGTCTGGTAGTACCGAAGTTTGAACCAGATACTACTGGAGAATGATATGATTGGGCTTTGTATGGTACACTACCGGAGCAGTAGTACCAGCTTTGTACAAGTAATCATACCACTCCCCTATTACCAGGAAAGAGCTAAGTCGGTTTGCGGTGGTTTGACGGGCTATTGGTCAACCTATGCTGAGTTGAGTGAGTTGAATTGGTTTTTGATAGTGTTAGTCATGTTGGGAGTCTATGTATTGTATTAATCATGGGCGGGAGTGCTGATGAGGATATCTCTACTATGCATTCATCTTCCACTCCAAGGGTGCATGATAAAGCTAGTAATGAGGCTCCAACAGGTCCTATGACAAGAGTAAGAGCTAAGCTACTGCAACAATAGGTGCTTTTGTTTCTTAGAAAATTCCCTATTGCTTTAGATGAGAATGGTATACCACCTAATGTAAATACATTGTGTGTTCTCAGATTTGAAGCAATGGTAGAACCAGGAGGGAAGGGCCAACTAGCCAGCCTCAAGGAGAAAGAGAGCCATGCGATCACAAGGGAGGAGGCCCATGTGATCACATGTCAAAAGGAGGGGAAGCTCTATGCAGCCCAAGACTAGAAGAGGCCCATACACTACTCGACCAAGGAGATAAACTGAATTTGTCAATTGAGGAGTTTGCGGGCCTGCGTGCCAATGATGGGTTGAGATTGTTTAATCCAACCATGTAACTAGTTAGTGTTCAATTCTGAATTGCTTTAGAACCCATATTAGTAGTAGAGTTTGTTTCGGTTTCTTCAGGCCGAACCACATTGAATTCAGCCTTAGGCCCAAGTGTGTGCGTGCGTGAGGTTAGGGTTGGTTTTAAGTAGCCGCCACCCCCTCTATTATGTTTAGACCACTTTTGATAATAGATTGCTTTTGTTCTTTCTGTTGGCTAAACCAACTTAAGGGAAGTATTGGGCGTTTATTGAAATCAAGATCGTTCAACCTTTCCGCTAGAAATTAAAAGCGCGATAGAACTTCATCTGGTGGTCGTGAAGTTCAGCATATGTGATTGGGCGAATTATAGAGTGCTAACTCTTGCATTGGCATCGGGGGATCACTATAATTCTTTGAATCCACATGGGTATCTTGATCCTACGTCAAGAAGATCGGGTGACCCCGTATCAAGTGCCATGTAATGTTGTTGATGAGAGTCAAGTGCATGTCACTTGTGCTCAGGACAATTATTTGTTCTTTGATGTGTAAGGCGCTTGGTAATTGTTGCAATCAACGGCAAGACCAAGGCTAGGGGTGATACCTTAAGGCCATGGTGTGTCTTGTAAGTCCAGGTGGAGCATCATCTCAAGCAAAGAAGCATAGGAGAAAGACAAGGACCATGATGAGCCAAGTGTATGTATTTGGTGTGCTATTGAACTTGAGCATTTCAAGTGGTGATAGTCCTTAGAGCAGACATACGATGTTGGCAGTGAGTCATTGGGCATCACAGATTTTGTGTGGTGGTTGCTTTGAGGAGAAGTATCATGAAGGCCGGTGGTGGCAATTGAGAAAATTGTCTGATACTGGTGGAAAAGCGGTTAGCAAAACTGTGGCGGTAGCATAAATGGTCTATGTCACGTCTTGGAGGATAGAATGTGTTATCGGGTTATTATAGCAATAAGGAAGTTGCTCTTTGAAAAGCATGCAAGTGTGTGTAAGTGTAAAACCCATTTGTATGTGGATTACCAGTTTTCCCATTAGTAAGTGGTTGTATCCACTATGTGTGTGTTGGTTGTTAGGGTTTGGCGATAGGTGACAGCCTCCACTATTTAAGCCCTTATGTGTGTTGAGAGATGTATCAAGGTAGAGAGAGGCGTTAGGGTTTCCCTGTGTTTGAGATTTTGTGTATGTATATACTCTAGGGTTAACACTCTGTCCTCCATGAGGGATTGGCTGTAAAATATTCATCTCAAAGTGAAATAAATATCCAACTTCATCCAAGTGAGTTGTGCCATGGATTCCTCTTTGTACTTTTGATTTGCTTGGCTTTCTTGGTTGTATTTTATCTCCTCTTGATTTCTCTTGGTGCCAAGGGTGTGTAAGAGGTGGAGATATCTCTTAGAGATCAGATCTCATCTATCTAGACACTTTATATGGAAAGTTCTTGTGATTGATCGGTTTAGCTCAAGAGGTGGATGATTTTGGGGTTTTGATGTTGAGGGTGTTTTGACTTGAGTTCGTATTGTGATCTAGCTTGCTAGGACATGTAAGAACCCATCCAAGGTTATCTGGATCATCAAGGACTCATGCGCAATAATAGATTAAGGTTTTATTCTTTTGCTTGGTTTTGGTGCAACATTCCTTATTTTGGATAAAGGTCAGAACTTTGGTATTGATCTTCACGATCCATAATTAGAATAGGTTCCTGCATCCTAGGGAGGTCTTGTGCTAAATTTCATCCTATTTGGATCATTAGTTTAAGAGTTAACATTTCTCTTGGTCTTGTGCCGTGCTGATTTTTAGCGTCTTCCTGATGAGCGATAGTACCGCCATGACCCGAGCAGTACAACCAATATTACACCTATGATACTACCGCCGGAGTGGTATGATCGCCCCTTGGCATGTGGTAGTACTAGCGAGAGATTTTGTGTCGTGTGCTTTGTGGCCTTTGGCTCTTGACTTTGGGTTAGTCTATAGGCTTAAGTTTTCCGTTGTGTTGAGTTGGTAATACTAGAAGGAATATTTTAAAAGTCATTCACCTCTCACCCCCTCTGACTCGACATACCCGATCCTACACCTTGTCGTCGCTAATTTTTGTTGCAATTTATTCCCAGATCCTTGACGCTGCACCGTCCAGAGATGTGCGCCTTCTCGCGTGGGGTCCTTGTGTGACCCACATGGTTGCCTGATGGAATAGTGCCTCTGTTCCTACCTTTCCCATATGCGTAGCAACACGCAACACCTTTACTCTCTTGTACGCAAAGTAACCCGACCCGCCTAGGCTCCTATGAATTTTGGGCATATCTGGCCCCCCGTGGTAGAGCAATACCAGTTTTGGTCCCCCCCTCGGGTGAAAGTCCATATTTGGCCCTTGTCGTGGCTGTCTACCGCACACGCCTCTTGGCGTGGTGCCCAGAGTGCCAGCCCCTCCTGGCGTGCCCATGTGGCGCATGACCTGCCTGGCGTGCTTGTGATCCGCGCCACCTACCTGTTGTAAGATCGAGGAGGCCGACTAGAGGGGGGGTGAATAGGCGGTCTAAAAATTTTCTTCAAATTAATATTAACAATTAAAGAGCTTTTCTATTTGTCTAAACCAAGTATACAATGCGGAAGCTAAATTCAAGTTGGTTTAGTACAAATAGTGCCTAAGTCAAATGAATTCGCCTAAGTGCACCAACAATTCTAGCCTAGGTCAATGTTTGCAATTCTAGATTTACAAGCAATCAAAATAATGCTAAGTAAGTAAATTGCTTGAATGTAAAAAGAGCACAAGAAAGCAAACCACAAATGACACGTTCTCTTTTTACCGTGGTGTTCGGAGACTTGCCGGTCTCCTCTAGTCCACGTTGAGGTTAGCCCAAACGAATTGGACCGACTCCACGAATTAAGCCTTCCACCTCAAATCCACTAGTGGTAGCTCTTCCCTACTCCGGGTAGGTGAGCTCCAACCTTCACACACGCCGGACCTTCTCACAAGCTTCTTTGAGAAGATCACCGGGCACGACGCCTCCCACGCCGTCTAGGAGTCGGCAAACTCCAAGAGTAACAAGTCAAGTCTCTCACTTGACTCTCACCACATGCAACGAATGCACAAGCTCAATCCGGACACAAAGTCCTCCTCTAGATGCAACACATGCACTCTAGATCACCTCTCCTCTCTCACAAAGTGCAACACATGCACAATTGAGTGGAGAGCCTCACACTAGCTCAAAAGAGTGAAATGGAGTCCCTAGAACCTTGCCCCAACAGGCCACAAGGGAGTATTTATAACCCACACCTCAAAACTAGCCGTTGGAGTCAAAAACAGGATTTTACGGTACTACCGCTGCTACAGTACCGGTACTACCGCTCCCCATCATAACGGCTAGAAAAATAGCCGTTAGTCAGTCATTTGCGGTACTACCGCAGTTATAAAATGCGGTACTACCGTTCTGCGGTAGTACCGGGAAGTCGGCGCGGTACTTCCGCTTCAGCACAGACAGCACTCAGAAAAACGGTCATAACTTTTGACTCCGATGTCGGAATTGAGTGATCTTGGACTCTATGGAAAGCTTATTCAAAGGGATACACAACCCATCTATTTGCATGATCTCAAACACATTAGATCAATGCAGAAATCAAAAGAGATCCAAAAGAGTCACTCTCATGGTCTATGTCCAAAGGGAATAACACTAAACGATTTTAGACCATGCCAAGGAATAATACATGATCTCCAACTTTTGCAAAACACATTTGCAAACTTAGATCATGTCACAAGGAGTAGGTACATGGACTTCAACCTTTTGCAAAACACATTTGCAAAGTATAGTCACATGTTACAAGGATTTGCCACATGGGCTTCAACCATTTGCAAAACACATTCGCAAATGCAAGCCTCATGCCAAGATGAGCTAGAGCAAGTGAGGTTGAGCTATCAACACATGATGAGACTCAAACTACTAGACATGACCCCTCTTAATAGTACGGCAACCTATACTAGCAATCCGGTCTTTCAACCAACCACCGAGACCGGTAAAAGACTAGGAACACATCCTTAGCCCTAGCTAGTCATACCTTTGCCTTGGGTCATCATCTCGATATGCATCAACTCATGATGCATCCCTCTCATCAACTCCATCAACACATGATGGTCTTCCTTGACTTAATCAACACATGATCATGCATCAACTCATGACACAGGTTCTTCTTCTTTGATAGCCTTCAACTCATGAAGCTAACTTCTTCTTGATCTTGACTTGATGATCTTCCAACCATGAAGTCATCCTCATTTGTAGAACCTAACCTATTCATCCAACTCATGGAAACCGTTAGTCCACAAAACAATTGTCATCAATTACCAAACTTCACCATTAACACATAATGAGGGGACTAGATTCAACAATCTTCCCTTTTTGGTAATTCATGAAAATCTCAACAAATAATGAGATAATAAATTGAATATGAAATCATTTTAATTCAAAGTGCGGTACTACCGCTGTTGTAACTTCCGGTACTACCGCTCTGCGGTAGTTCCGCGAAGTCGGCGCGGTAGTTCCGCTTGAGCCGGAACCAAACTTGGCGCTCTCTGGAAAAAAGGTTCCGCTCTACCTCCGGAGCTTCCAGACTCCGGAAGTACCGCTCTATACTGCGGTACTACCGCAACCTGCGGTAGTTCCGGCGTTCAAATCGCCGGTACTTCCGATCCCGTGAAAACTCAAATGCATCCGGAGGGTGCTCTCTGGAAAAATGGATCCGCTCGAAAACCGGATCTTCCGCTCACCGGTACTACCGCTTCTGGGCGCGGAACTACCGCTGTCCGGTAGTTTTGACGTTCAAAACTGCGGTACTACCGCTCGTCCAGACGGAGCACAAACTTTGTTTTAAATCAGATTTTTGATGAATGCAAGTTTATAATGTTGATCCAAATGTATGTATAAAAGGAAACATGGATCAATACTAATGAAACTGCAAAACATAGAGAGAGCTCCCCCTAAATGTGTGCATACAAGTCTATATGAAGAAAAACATATGCACATATTCATTTGAACTATTTGAGGAGTTCAATCTATATTTTGGATCTAAGAAATGCATTAGCATATGAGAAAGTGATTTTGAATGCATACCTCTTTGATTTCACCTTTCCATCCAAATGAGACTAAACATAAATAAACTTAAACAAGCATATTAGTCTCATTTATGCATTTGTCATTATCACCAAAACATTATAAAAGTATTTGTCATTAACATCAAAATCTCATAATGGCATTTGTCATTAACACCAAAACCAACTTAAACGGAGCTTGATCTTTCACCTGTCCAGTTCCCAACCGAGCTATGTGACCCTTTGGCACTGTCTCTTACCCCGTGAGGTGAAGAACGCCCTCCTAGCTGGCCCTCCCTCGTCCCATGCGTGCGTCCCAGGTGTCAGTACCTACGCGACTGGGCCCCTCCCCTCCACTGATTGCATGATAACATGGTCGATGGTTTCATTCTCTGGAAGAGGTAGCAATGCCATTTTATTTGAGTGTAGCCAAGAGTGAGAGAGGCAACAAAGGAAAGGAAGTAAGGCCGTGAAAGAATCCTATTTTTGAGTGGTTTTGAATTTGAATTTCAAGCTTGTGCATTTGGAAAAGTTAAAGATCGGCTTTGGAGCATCCAAAAGAGGTAATTTTTGTTGACATGCGATAATTTTTTAACAATGTGATTAGTATGTAATTAGAAAAATGGTAGTTTATTAGTATGAAAAGGTGGTAGTTATGTTTTTGTAATTAGGTAGTAGCCTTAGTTGATATTGAAGAAGCAGTGTTGTTAGTGTTGTTAAATGTTTATTACTCATGCTAATTACATGAATGTCGTAGTTTATGTGTAGGTTATTTTGATAGCATGGGAACAACATTGTATTTTTTCTGCATTTGGAAAAAGTTATGCATAATGTAGCAACGATAAAAGTAGTGTAAAATGGTGTAACTTAATGTTGGACACTCTGTGAAATATTTTATGTTAGTTTGGATGAAGTGGTAAACTATGATAATTGCGATGGAAATAAAAATATTTTTGAGTCTGGGAAATATAAGCAATATTGAAATCACCTATGAAAAGACCAAAGACCCAATTTATTTAAAATAGAAAGCAACCTCCAGAAAAATATGAAAATTTACAGAAATGTTGTTCAATATGTGAGTGAGGTAGGGGAAATATTTGAAGGTAGTGTTGAAAGATTATTAATTGAAATGTCGGATGTTACTAAGTGGCATAGAATCAATTTTCTCTTTATTAAATGGTTAGTTTAGCATAGGTAAAAATATTGAGAAAGGTTGTAACTTAATGTTACACACTATAGAAAATTTTGTAGGTACGCCATGTCGGGCATTCAAGATCTGTTTGTATTCTATGGGAATTGTCTCATATGTGATGGACCGTATGGGTGGATCTATCAAATTGTGATCGGACCGTGATCTAGGCACTCGGTCTAAAGGACATGGGCCTCTCAGAGCTTTGAAGGTGCATCAGTTCCACGCTTGATCACGCCATTGTAAGGAACAAGCTGCATATTGAAGCGTTGTATGTCTCTATGGTGGGTGGTGAAGAGGGGACCTTGTGGCAACTTCTAAAGTTGACAAGTGAAGAGTTGTGGGACAATTACATAGAGTTTATGTGGAACCCTGCTGCTGCAATATATGGCAGACCAATGGTATATGTTAATCATGGAGCAGACAGATTCATACGGCATGCCTGGTTTTGGTGCAGGTACTGCTGATGTAGTGCCTGGGTTGGTCTCAAGCGCTAATGTAGATGGGGCTATTGGTGGAGATGTGGGTGAGGCGGTGGGCGATGGAGACCTGAGGAGACATGTCAGAAATTTTAAGCCCAATGATGGTGGGCAGCCTATATTGACTACCATGAATACCTGGCTGACCAGGTGGAAGAAGTGAAGAGTGAGGAGGAGAAGGACATGTAAACATATAGTTCTGAAGATGAGGGAGATGGAGAAGCTGTTGTGGGAGGTGTAGTCGGTGGTGTTGTTACCATCGATGGCATTTATGTCAGCTGTAGGTTGGACGACATCACAGTGGCATCGCTGGTTCTGCCACAGCCTGAGGAGATACATTGGGGCTTCAATGAAGACACTCTACTCTTAGGGCAGCACTTTCCTAACAAGAGCATTGCCCAACAGGCCATTGTCAGATATGTCGTGACCATCAGCTAGATATATCAGGTGCATAGGTCAAACCCTGACACCTATATCGTGAAGTGTGTGGATGAATCCTGCCCTAGCAAAGTTCGTGCCCAGCGGTCAAGGGGCGGGGTCATGAACTTCTAGATCACGGTGCTGATGAATCACACAAGCGAGCTTGCTGAGCCACTTCAAAGGCATCGCAACTTGACGTCCTCATATGTTGCCAACCTGATCAGCCACCTAGTAGCTGCAGATGTTTTCATTTCACCGAAGCTTCTGCAGGCAGATGTTGTCAACATGGTGGGCTTTGAGGTTAGCTACAAGAAGGTCTAGAGAGTGAAACAGAATATCATGTATCATATGTACGACACATACGAAGAGGCCTCTGACCTAGTTCCAAGATTGCTCCACCAAATAGCAGAATCAAATCCTGGGACATGCGCACACAAGGTGGAGCGGCTGCATCCCACGAAGGGACCAAATCGCTTCATTCTTGGTAGAGTATTTTGAGCCTTTCGTCAGGCGATCGATGGGTTCAAGGTTTGCCGTCCCATGCTGCCGATGGACAACACCTTCCTATCTAGAAAGTACAAGGGCACCATCGTGACCGCAGTTGCAGTCGATGCCAATGATCGGTTATTCCCCGTGGCATTCGCAATTGTGGAGAGTGAGAACATGGAGAGCTGGCTATGGTTCCTGGCCAATGTAAAGCAGGTGGTGGTTCAGGATCACACAGATGTGTGTGTCATCTCTGACTACAACGCTGGGTTGTTGTCTGCGGTGAGCACGATGCAGAATAGGTCATAGCCCCTGTTCGTACGGAATGACCTTAGGAACCATTGGTGCATGAGGCATCTTACGATGAACTTCCACAGAAAATTTTGAAGTAAGGAGTTGATGCAGACCTTCAAGAATATCTACATGCAAAACCGGAGGTGGAAGTTTCAGGCCGTGTGGAGACAGCTCAATGAGGAAACCAGCAAGCATATTACAAACTTAGAAGACGGTGAACCAGGGGTAGCGACGGGTAGTTCTGTGAGAGTTGGGGAGTTCACGCAATGGGTGAACACGCATGCGTCCGACTTGGAGAAGTAGTCTCTGCTGCATGACACCGGCAGTGCAAGGTATGGAATCATAACGACAAATATGTTTGAAGTGTACAATAGTGTTCTGAAGGGTGTGCACTCCCTACCAATCATTGTGATCATCGAGGAGAGTTAGAACCGTACTGTCGGGTACTTCGTGAATAGAGTCATGATGGGCAAGAAGCATATGGAGGAAGGCAAGCAATTCTCCGAAGTTATGTAGGCGCACATGGACATGAAGATGATGAAGGCTCGTTCGCACACTGCTAGGCCCTTTGGATGGTATCAGGAAGAAGTTTGAGATCTGTCTCAGGGAGAAGTATGTCATGGCTCATGCCAGAGGGGATCTCAAACAAGTCTACATGATCGATGATGAAGCGTCATGCACGTGCAACAAGTTGTAGCTCCTTCACAAGCCCTGCTCCCATATGTACGCGGCCTAGATGGTGTGGAAGTAGGTCTTGGCATCGTACATATTAGAGTACTATGACATGCACCACCTGTATGGCATTGGAGTGCGGAGTTCAACTCATACATGCTGCATGAGCACTACAGGGGACATTTGGCAAGGAGAGGTGCGGTGGGTGCCGAACGACGTGCTCAAGCATGCCAGTCGTGGAAGATGATAGACCTGTCGCATCCATAATGATATGGACGAAAGCTAGCATGGCCAACGGGTCAGGTGACCGAGATGTATACTATGCAAGACAGTTGGACACTCCGTCAGCGAATGCCCAAGCAGGCCTAGCTTAAGCAATGCATCATAGTGATGAAGATATCATTCCCCTATAGTGATATTGCTTATTTGTTTTTTGTGCATTCGGTTGCACTATCTTAAATTTGTTCATGACCACAATGTAATATATTGCACAATGCTTCGTGCATACCAGCTTGTAATTACTTTGCTGTATCACATGCTCGTACTTTGTATTTTGCAGTAGGTAGTTTTACTTTGTATCGATGCTCCCCGACCACACGGCCACGTGCATGAAATGACGTGATGATACCTCCTTAGGCCCACTGCCTCACGGATGCAAAAACACATAAACCAAATTGCACTTTATCCTTGCACATTGCAGTCATCCATTCACGGAGAAAAAATGAGTTACTATGATGTGAAAGTGGTAGCAACATGTAACCATCTACTATGGTATAGGCATGGATATACATTACACATACATATATCATATAAAGCACTACAGGTACCAACGCGAATGAAAACAACACTCTTATCACTACAACTTGAAGATAACAATGAACACAAGAAAGAAAATGACATACAACATTAAGTTAATCTTGCTCTCTAATATATCAAATCGATGCCGTATCTCCACCATTTGCTACCCCTTGTCACAACTTTCTCCTGTGGAACAATGCTGGGCCTAGTGCCCATTTCATCCTCCCACACCCAGAATAAGCAATCGCTTAGACCATCCTACAATTCCATAAGAACATTTTGTAACATTTGCTGAACGATTAGAACCAACCTAAAATAAGCTAACTCACCGAATGGAAGGGGCACTTGCAGCAGTGCTATCCAAGATTCGTGGCCTTCTGTGAGGTCTTACATTTGACAAATGTATTGCACTTTGGGCAAATCACTGTGGGTGCTGACGAAGAGGTGCTGACTTGACTCATCTCAACGTTCGGGGTAGGGAGAAGCTAGCCAAGGCAAAGAGAATGGTAAGAATTACTTCAGGAGGTGAAGGAGAACAATGCAAGGGGAGTCGTTGAGGAATGGCTACCTTTTATAGCTTGAAGTGTGATGGCAAAATGGTATTTTTGCATCCCTAATGAAAGACAGATAATGATCAGTAGACTGAATGTAGATAGTTGAAGTTCATGGTAACCTTACGCACTGACAAGACCAAACGAGAGGGCCTTATGCACTGATAACAACAAACATGATATGCATTACACATACATAAATCATACAAAGCACTGAAGGTAACAACGTGAATCAAAACAACACTCCCAGGGGAAGTGCCTGCCCACCAGAATATGGGATCCGCATGGACACATACAGGGAACTAGTGTAGCAAAAAAAGCATGGCATCATATTACTTTGATGCATTAATTATGATAATTTTGTTCATAACATTCTGTAATGGTATACCGCTTGCATAAAACACTTGTACTTAATTTCAAATATAAATAAATTTATTTACACGAACATATAATTGAATACCAAAGACACACGACAAAATTTGCTAAATACCTATTGGAGGAAATTAGTCAAATGCAACTCCCACATTTCAAGTCACATGAAATCATGAAACCCTAATTTCTGAAATATAAGGTCCTAATTTCCAACACATGAATCATCAATTTTTGAGATAACTTTACAATATATAAAATTTTGAAAATAATACAAATGAAGTACATTGCGTAAGCAGCTTTCAAAATAAATTTCTAAATATTTTGACCTCATTTTCTATATTACAAAATTCGTGCTAATAGTACACATAAATAAATTATGGATGAAAATTCTGAGCGTTTAAAATTAAAAAAATGACACAAGCAAGTAAACTATATTACTAGGCTTTACAAAAAATTTAATTATTTTTGAACCTCATTTTATATATCTAAAAATTCTTATAAAAAGCATGTTTATGTTTATGTTAGGGTTTACATTTATGTCTAGGTTAAGGTTTTGGGTTTTAGGGTTTAGATTTAAGGTTTAGGGTTTTAGGGTTACATTTATGTAGGACATGACAACACTCTGCCTCACCAGCTTTTTAGATCGACATGACAACACTATACTTCCTCTTTTTTAGACCAAAAAGATAGGACTTTACAAAGCAGAACATGACAGCTCCCTGCAATGTAAGATGTGATAACACTCTACCTCGCTAGCAACTTTTTAGAAAGACAAGGCAACACTTTGCCTCACAGGCTACTCACATAAAGTTAACCACAACATGCCAATCCTTTGGCTTATAAAAGAAGGTGGAAGAGGGAGAGAACACTACACTACACAACCAAACCCAACACTACACCAGAGCTTGATTTACCATGTCAAGATGGACAAGAGGCAGAAGAAGCAATGGGACAAGATGATAAATCATTGGGAGGGGACTCGCAAACTAGCAAGGTCTATTGCAGCCCGCGATGAATAAGCAAGGGTTGCTGCGGCCCAGGATGAAAAACCGAAGCATGCCAGGAGGTCACCTCCCAGCAATGACGCCCCCTGTAGTAGCAACCCCATCTTGAACATTTCAACCGAGCATTCGCCACAACACCTGCCTGAGGGGGAGACATCGTCCCTCTATTGGTGCAGAGATTCATGCAAGTTTTTTAAGTCTAAACAGTGGCTTAGCCTGGGCATGCGTTACTGGTGTTGCGCGAGCTACTCCTGTGACTATCCCGACCGCTGTTGGGACACAAGCACCTATCAGTAGCCGGTAAGAACCAGTTACGGTGTGTTACTATTTCTCTTTCAAAGTACGCACTAACAACATATCCCTTCCACTCGTAGTGCCTGAAACTGCTATGTGGCTACCGCAAGTGAATTGACCTAGAGTTCCACCCATATGACCATTGGACTCTCGACTACGAGGAGTGGGATGTCAAAAGGGCCTGTAAGATCTAGGAGGAGGAGCGCTGCAATGCGAGCAAACCAAGCATATACGTCGGAAGACAAAAACTTATCTCGAGATGTGTACGTGTAGGGAGCACGAGAAAAAGAAGAAAATGACGGCCAAGGTCAAAGAGGCCACCGAGGAGTTCAACATCGAGCTCACAAGGAAGGGAAAATGACTCCAGTTCACACAGTAGGTGGGGTCGTTGTGAACTACTCCCCTAATGGTTAAATTATTTCCATTCCAAACAGGCGTATATGTACCATAGGAATACTTCGGTCTATTGCATCGTGCCTGATGCTTTTTTTGTGCACGTAACCAAACCCTGTGCGCCGTGTTATTCCCAGCTTTATTATAAAATATATTTTAATTCACAACATCAAATCTCATCATTCATGTAAAAGGCATCAAACAACATGAAAAAATGAGTTCTAAAAGTACGCACGAAATGTCTATAACATACAAAATTTTCGAGACGTAAACCCTTAATTTTCTAGACAATTTCAGAACATACAAAATTCTAAAAAATTACACAACCAACTACACAATGTAAGTAGTTTTCAAAATATATTTCAAAAATTTGTTTCTCGTTTTCTATATTACAAAATTCATGCAGACTATACATATAAATAAATTATGGACAAAAATTCTTAATGTTTATAATTACAAAAAATTATACAAGCAAGTAAACAAGACTCCACAGAAAAATTATAATTTTTAAACCTCATTTCCTAACAGCGGGATTGCTAGACAGCGGCCACTGGTTGATTCTGCAGTCGGGCTCTATTTTTGACAAAACAAGGTCCTTTTTGAGGAAAAGTTTTTTGAGAAATAACTTTATTTTGGACTATTTGAGAAACCAAAGTGAATTTTTGAATAAGTTTTCCTAAGTAGTTAAACTTATGAAAATTTCCTCGGAAGATCCTGATTTGTTAAAAATGAGTTTGAAAGTGAATTTTGTAAACAATTCGATAATCGATCCTCCAAGGATAAAACATTTTTTTTTGAAAATGAGTTTTCAATTTAAAATTTTGTGACTTCGGCCAAAAGGAGGTTTTCAAAGAGAGTTTACAAGAGGAGTACTGGACTTTGGCCACCAAGAAGTTCAACATTGAGCTCACAAGGAAGGGAAAATGACCTCGGTGCACGTAGTAGGTGGGGCCGTTGCAAACTAGTCTCCTGAAGGTTGAATTTATTTTCATTCCAAAATGGTGCATAGGAGTACTTCGGTCTATTGCATCGTGCCTAATCATACAAAATTCTAAAAAAAATTACACAACCAACTACACTACGTAAGGAGTTTTCAAAATATAATTCAAAATATTTGCACCTCATTTTCTATTTTACAAAATTTATGCAGACTATACACATAAATAAATTATGGACAAAAATTCTTAAAGTTTATAATTACAAAAATTACACAAGCAAGTAAACAAGGCTCCACAAAAAATTATAATTTTCCAACCTCATTTCCAAACAGCGGGATTGCCAGACGTCGGCAACCGATTGATTCCGCTGTCGGGCGGGGCCAGAGCACGAAAAGAAGCTGCCGGTGGCCACAATTGCAAAAGGAGTGCACGACGGGGCCAAATCGACCAAAGTTTCTCTGATATGCAAGTAATTCAAATTTAATGTGATAGATATTAATTTTCTCAATTAGATTTCTAATAGAAATTGTTACTAAAAATAAAAGGAGATAAGCCAGTATCAATTTGCGCTAAAAAGCTGGGTGTGCTGGCGCGGGGACCTGGGGTGGGGGGGGGGGGGGGGGGGAGCCAAGGTGGCGTGCCAGGCTACTGGCGCGGTGCAGTAGCCAGGTGCGCCAGGCGTGCTCGCGCGCTGGGCAGCCATACGAGGTAGCTGGCGTGGTAGTGGGCCGTGCCAGAGGGTATAATCTTTTGTTACTCGTCGTAATTGAATGGCAGAGCTCCTGCCTCTTTTATCAAAAAGATTTGTCATCGTTACTATCAGGACAGAAGGTATAATGATCCCCCCTCCCCAAAATATCTTACAAATCTCTTTGTTTAAATTTGTGAACAAGCTTATCCCTCCCGTTATAGATTTGATAGTGTACAAGGATGACATTAAGCAAGTAGCAAAGGAGTAGTAGCTGAACATTTTTGGATTGTTACTGTGCTACATCTTCCTCGAATGCATAGCTGAATTTCCTTGACTTGCTTATTTGCTTCAAACTATTCATTAATTATGATTCTCGTTTCGATTAATGTGTCTGTAGGAAAATTTTCTTATTTTAGTACTTGTTTGGTTTTATAAAATTCTACATTTTTATGGATATCTTCTTTACTCAATTGTATGGATATATAATTCTGCAGTAGATTACAGAAGTTCTGCTTGTATGTCGGAGAAAACCTTCCACACTAGGTAGTTCGAAGCAACATATTCACTTCATTATGCAATTATGTTGAAATCAAAATTTTATAATTTATGGAAACTTGTTCGGGACCTGTTGAGAAATGTGAAGCATTTGTGTTATATGTTAGCATATATGCCGAGAATTATAAGGTAGAATGTAAACATTTCTCATGGAGATGGATAGCTGAAGGATATGTTACTGAACAATGGAGGTAAAACAGGAAAGCACTACCTTGATGAGTTTGCTAGGAGCCTGATCCAACCTATTGATATCTGCTGTGATGGTAGGCCTCATGCTTGTTGAATCCATGATGCTGTGCTCGACCTTGTCATATTCTTGGCGATTAATGTAGAGAATTTTGTGACCACCTTAGATGGACATCCGTGCAACTCTTTTGCCAGACAAGACTCATCAATTCTCGTTGCAGTGTTGTCAAAGAAACCGGCAAAGTAAGTCAGATATCCACTCGCTGCATACACGGGCATTATTAAACCGATAATCTGTTGGGCTTGCATGCTTGAGAACAATTTGAGTTTGTAACCTGTCAAATATTAGTCCGTATCAACTTCTCTATGTATTTTTGTGGCTGATCAAGCATGCTACGCCGTCATTCATTTTTATTTCTTTTGCTTTAACGTCGTTTTATTTTCGGCCAAGTCATGGTTGTTACATACATGGCAAGTACTACTTTGAACTTAATAGTGTAATAGTTCGCTGAGCCTTTGTTTCCCTGAGTCCTATATGCTACGCCGTGACGCCGTGTCCATGGAAATGACCAGCACAAGTGGTCAAGTCTTTAAGATAAGAAGCAGAGATGAGGATAACAACACAAGTGAACCAAAGGCTTTGTGCCTGCTCTATTCTGTGTTCTTTGATTGGTGGGGAGAAAAGGCTCTTTTTTTATCATCGCACGCACCTGCTTTACCTGCTATTGGGAAACGCCATTTCCACCAACTACAAAACTAAAAATATTTGGACAGCACGTACTAGGATGGCTTATATATGCAATGCAGCTATTACAAAACAGTAGAACAAGCAAGACGATTGGAAAATCGTATCCTATGTAAGCATGATGCAGAATTTGACAAATAGTTACCGCAGCTTGTAAGTCATTATCAAGGGTTAGTCCTGGAAACTTCTTCATGGATTCGGTCAAGCTATAAAACTGTAACTAAAACAGTTTATTTGAAATTTCTTGAAGTCTTCAGTAATCCTGCGCAGGACTTTGCCGGATTTCCGTCAGTTAGCCGTTGTCGGTTTTTCATCAGAGGTCAGTTTTTTCAGTTTCATTTTCTGTTTTGACTCCCGATTGAATCGGTCCTGTTAGGAGTGAGTCTGCAGGGATTTATTTCCGTTTTAATTAGCTGCTTTGTATGATCTGTTTGTAACGGTTAGTATTTAAGTTGTGTATTCTGTTGGCTATAATAAAGCTCGGAGAGAAAACTGAAAAGCTGCTTCAGTCTTGCAGCACAATACATTGTCTTCAGAGATTCATTTTACCATTCCACTTTTGTGTGCGTGTGAGTTCGATTGATTCCTGGAGTTTTAGCTGACATTTGGTATCAGAGCCTCGTGTTCGAGTGCCTGTGATGTCATACTCCGGATCTCCTCCACCACGACGTTCCACTTCAACACTGCCTGTCGGTAGACGCAATGATGCAAGCGGCAGCCAGGCTGGCCGCGCTGGAGCAGGCGGGAGCAACACAGCCCGTGCTGTGATTGGCGTCAACAACAATCTGGGACAAGACATGGTTGTCTAGCGGGTTGTGAAGGAGGTCGGGGTGGGGCGACGTACCCGACTCTGACACGCGCAAATTATGCCGATTGGTGCTTGATGATGAAGGTAATGTTGAAGGCTCGAGGTCTGTGGGAAGCTGTCAGCCGAGGAGGCGTTCCAGCGCAGGAGGACATGATGGCCATGGAGGCGATCCTTCGGGCTGTGCCAGCAGAGCTGTGGTCGACGTTGGCAAACAAGGAAACTTCAAAGAAGGCTTGGGATGCTCTCAAAGCCATGAAAGTTGGGAACCAACGCGCGTGCAAGGCAAAACTGCAGAGTCTGTGTCAAGAGTATGAAGATCTGACTTTCCGAGAAGATGAGACAGTGGATGATTTTTCGGTAAGACTCACAACCTTAGTCAGCAATTTGAGTCTCCTTGGTGATAAGCGCAGTGAGGAAGATGTCGTGCAAAAATACTTGCGCCGTCTCGGATCGGTTCTCCTAGATTGCGCTCTCAATTGAGACATTGCTAGATCTTGAAGAACTCACGGTGGAAGACGTGACCGGGCGTCTCAAAGCTGCTGAAGAACGTCTACAGAAGAGGCACAGTAAAGCAGCAAGCACCGACGGAGCTAAACTGCTGTTTTCAGAGGAAAATTCAGGAGTATCCGGTGGGCGGAATTCGAGCAACCGCACACGTGGACGAGGCAAGTCATTTCGTGGCAGGAGAAGCGATACTAGCGACCGAGACTTGAAGACGCCACAGAGAGATAAATCTCAAGACAAGTGCCGGAATTGTGGTAAGCTTGGGCACTGGGCACGCGAGTGCCGGCAACCCAGACACATTGAAGAGACGCATCTCACAAAGGCTAGTGATGATGAACCTGCACTGCTGCTAGCAGATGCGATCACGGTAACTAATCAACACACAGAAGACAAGAACCCGGTGTTCCTCAGTGAGCCAAAGCTGTTGGGGATGATCAAGAATGACAGCGACTATCATGATGAAGCCTGGTACCTTGATACTGGTGCCAGCAATCATATGACAGGGTGTCGTGGCATTTTCACCGAGCTAGACACCGGTGTCACCGGCAAAGTGAAGTTTGGTGATAATTCAGTGGTCACGGTTGTTGGTAATCTAGCTCGGTTTCCAGTTATTTGATTAGCTTCCGGTTTAGGAGAGTCCAAAGCGGTTTTTGGTTTCTGAATCGGACTCGGTGTGTGCAGAGTCCAGAATTGCTCACGGACTCAGTTTTGAACCCGTTTTGTAATCAGTTTTTGTACTCATACTTGTGCTATTTAAAGAGCAATAGACTCAAGGCAAAAGCAGCAATTCAGGCTGCACCAAAAGGTCTTCTGAAGCTCATTGTGTTCTTTGATTGCCGTGCTTGTTTTTCATCGTTGTCGGTAGGAGAAGCCGAAGGTGAAAACGACATTTGGTATCAGAGCCGGATCGGCCCCGGGAGCGTGATCAAGCGAGCGTGTAAGCCAACATGCCGCGTCATCGATCGGCTTCACCGCCAAGGCAGTCTCGGGAGGAGACGACGTCGCCATCGGGGAGCGGTGGCGGCAACGGCGGAACGGAGCGCGGTCTGGTGATCCACCGGGTCACCAAGGAGGTCAGCAGCAGCGGGGCGTTCCCGACGCTCACGAAGACCAACTACTTCGACTGGGCGGCGCTCATGCGCGTGATGCTGCAGGCGCGCGGCCTGTGGAACGCGGTGAGCGTCGGCACCGCCGACTACGTCGAGGATCGTATGGCGCTGGAGGTCATCGCCAAGGCAGTCCCGGTGGAGTTGATGGGAACCATCGCCAGCAAGGCGACCGCGAAGATCGCGTGGGACGCGATCAGCACCATGCATGTCGGCGTGGAGCGCGTGCGCAAGGCAAAAGCCAACACACTCCGGCGCGAGTTTGACGGGCTCAAGTTCCGCGACGGCGAGACTGTGGACGAGTTCGGTGTCCGCATCAACAAGATCGCGCATCAACTCGCGGTCCTTAACGACGCCTGCGCAGAGGAAGAGATCGTCCGCAAATTCCTCCAAGCACTCCCGCCAAGGTATGCACAAATCGCCATGGCGATCGAGACCCTCCTCGACCTGAGCGAGATCTCCGTCGAGGAGCTCATCGGCCGGCTCAAGTCAGCGGAGGAGCGACATGGTCTTGGCAGTGGCTCCATCGCTAGCTTGAATCTCACCGAGGATGAGCTGATCGCGCGCGTGGCGGCGAAGATGCAGCTCTCCGGCGAGGGGCCTTCAAGACAGCCCAAGGGGTCGTCGTCGAACCAGAGGAGAGGACGCGGCCCAGGGCGTGGCAAGGAAGGTGGCTCACGCGGTGGTTCCAGGCCACCCAAAGCTCCAGGTAGCACGACAATGGCGCCAACTCAATCGGCAAGGATCAATGCCGATATTGTGGGAAGACCGGACATTGGGCCCGTGAATGTTGGAAGAAGAAACGTGACGAGGCGGCCCATGCAGTCCAAGTCGAGGAGAAGACAGAGCCCACCTTATTGGTGGCAACGGCGACAGCATCGCCGGCGGAATCCACCTTGATCCACCTCGAGGAAGAAGAGTTGTTCGTCCAGCTCGGTGGGAAGGACATCGGTGACTGCACCCGGTGGATTCTCGACACCGATTCCCCACCCACGTCAGCATCACCGGCTGACTCATCCTCGATCCACCTCGAGGAAGAGAAGTTGTTTGTCCAGCTTGGCGAGAAGGACGTCGACGACTGCACCCGGTGGATTCTCGACACCGGCGCGACGAATCATATGACGGGAGTGAAAACCGCCTTCGCCGAGCTTGACACGGGGATCCGTGGTACTGTCCGATTCGGGGACGGCTCCGTCGTCGGCATTGAAGGGCGTGGCACGGTGCTCCTCAACTGCAAGAACGGAGAACACCAAGAGCTCGGCGGCGTCTACCACATTCCCAAGTTGACGGCGAACATAGTCAGCCTCGGCCAACTGGATGAGGACGGCTTCAAGATCCTGATCGAGGATGGGATTCTCAGGATCTGGGACCAACGGCGGTGGCTGATGGCGAAGGTGCAGCGCTCACCAAGCCGGCTCTACGTCCTCGACCTTGACATCGGCAAGCCGGTGTGCCTCGCCGCGCGGAGCAGCGAAGCGGCTTGGCAATGGCATGCCAGGTACGGCCACCTCGGCTTTCAGGGGCTCAAGCAGCTCGCGCAGGGGGAGCTGGTGCGCGGGCTCCCGCAGATCGACCACGTCGATCAGGTCTGCGAGAGCTGTCTTGCCGGCAAGCAAAGGAGGCACCGGTTCCCGGCGGCAAGCGTGTACCGAGCCAAGAACCTGCTGGAGTTGGTTCACGCCGACCTGTGCGGGCCCATCACCCCGAAGACGCCCGGCGGCAAACAACTCTTCCTTCTCGTCGTCGACGACAAGAGCAGGTTCATGTGGATCGTGCTACTGGCGTCAAAGGATGAGGCCGCGGCAGCGATAATTCGTCTTCAAGCTCGAGCGGAGGCAGAAGCAGGAAGGAAGCTGGGCACGCTCCGCACAGATCGCGGTGGCGAGTTCACGGCACGGACGTTCGGTGACTACTGCGCCGAGCAGGGCATCCAGCGCCATCTCACCGCGCCGTATACTCCGCAGCAGAACGGCGTAGTGGAGCGGCGCAACCAGACCGTGCTGGGCATGGCGCGGAGCATGCTCAAGGCAATGCGCATGCCCGGTTGGTTTTGGGGGGAGGCGGTCACGACGGTCGTTTTCATCCTGAACCGCGCGCCAACAAGGAGCGTCGAGGGGATGACGCCATTCGAAGCGTGGTACGGTCACAAGCCACCAGTGCATTTCTTCCGCACATTTGGCTGCGTCGCACATGTGAAGAACGTTGGCGGCCATCAGCGCAAGCTCGACGATCGCAGTACGCCGATGGTGTTCATCGGGTACGAGCCGGGCTCCAAGGCGTACAGGTTCTATAATCCGAACACCGAACGTGTGATCATATCACGCGATGCGGTGTTTGATGAAGCAAGGGCCTGGGACTGGAGCAAGCACGACGAGGGTTCAAGCACGGTAGACTCGGAACCGTTTCACGTCGATCAAATGACGGTGACGATCCGCCATGACATGGGAGTGCAGGACGTGGCGCACGACGCCGCGCCAGGCGGAGAGACACCGACAGCACATGCGACCCCCGGTGCAATGACGTCCACGTGCGGGTCTGAGCCCTGCACGCCACAGTCAGCCCCAATCCCTGCGGAACAGATCGAGTTCGCTTCGCCACCGAGCGGGGACCTGGACCTGGATGGCGACCACGACGACGATGTCCCACTCCGGTTCAGGACACTGGAGAACATCCTCGGCCCGACAGCGACTTCAGGATTGGCAGAGCGGGAGATGTGGGATGATCTGCTGCTCGCCGTGGGCGACGAGCCCGCCACGTTCGAGGAGGCACGTGGCGAGGAGTGCTGGCGGAAGGCAATGATCGAGGAGATGGCATCGATCGAGCAGAACAGTACGTGGACACTCGTCGACTTGCCTTCAGGCCATCGTCCAATTGGTCTGAAGTGGGTCTTCAAACTGAAGCGCGACGAACGGGGAGCCATCGTCAAACACAAGGCGAGACTCGTGGCGAAAGGTTACGTCCAGCAACAGGGGATCGACTACGACGAGGTTTTCGCGCCCGTTGCTCGGATGGAGTCGGTCCGGATGCTGCTCGCTGTGGCGGCTCAGGAAGGTTGGCTTGTGCATCACATGGATGTCAAGTCGGCGTTTCTCAACGGCGACCTGAGCGAGGAGGTGTACGTCCGGCAACCGCCAGGTTTCGTCGCGGCTGGGCATGAAGAAAAGGTGCTGAGACTACGGAAGGCTTTGTACGGTCTTCGTCAAGCACCTCGCGCGTGGAATGTGAAGCTCGACAGCAGCCTCCGCGACCTCGGCTTCACCCGGTGCGCCAGCGAGCACGGTATGTACACAAGGGGCGTCACGACGTCACGCGTGGTGGTGGGCGTCTACGTCGACGATCTCATCATCACGGGATCACGCTCGGAGGACATCGACAAGTTCAAGGGCGAGATGCGTCGACTCTTCCGTATGAGCGACCTGGGGTTGCTCTCATACTACCTTGGGATCGAGGTGAAGCAGAGCCAGGACGCCGTCACGCTGTGCCAGGCGGCGTATGCACGCAAGCTGCTTGAAAAAGCACAGCTTGAGGGCTGCAACGCGTGCCAGACGCCTATGGAGGTGCGTCTGAAGTTGTCCAAGAACAGTGCTACGCCGGAGGTGGACGCAACGATGTATCGCAGCTTGGTGGGAAGTTTGCGGTACCTGGTGCATACACGGCCCGACATCGCCTTTGCCGTGGGCTACGTGAGCAGATTCATGGAGAAGCCCTAGCAGGAGCACCTCGTCGCCGTCAAGCATTTGCTCCGGTACATCTCCGGCACGATCGACTACGGCATCATCTACTCCAAGCGCTCGAACGGTGACATTCACCTGACGGGCTACAGCGACAGCGACTTGGGGGGAGATGTGGATGATAGGAAGAGCACCACCGGGATCATCTTCTTCCTCGGTGAGATGCCAATTTCTTGGCAATCCCAGAAGCAAAAGGTGGTAGCGCTCTCCTCTTGCGAAGCGGAATACATCGCGGGCGCGGCGGCAGCATGCCAAGCTGTGTGGCTCTCGCGGCTGCTGGGCGACGTGATCGGCACCAAGCTTCAGCCGCCACAATTGAAGATGGATAACATGTCCGCAATCGCCTTAAGCAAGAATCCTGTCCTTCACGACAGAAGCAAGCATATCGATACTAAATTCCACTTCATCCGCGAATGTCTGGACAGCGGGAAGATATGCTTGGATTTCACGAGCTCTCAGGAACAGCTCGCTGACATTCTGACTAAGTCACTCGGACGTGCAAAATTCTGCGAATTGCGCGAGAAGATTGGCGTCATCAAGATCAAGTGAACCGAGCAAGAATTAGGGGGAGATTGTTGGTAATCTAGCTCGGTTTCCAGTTATTTGATTAGCTTCCGGTTTAGGAGAGTCCAAAGCGGTTTTTGGTTTCTGAATCGGACTCGGTGTGTGCAGAGTCCAGAATTGCTCACGGACTCAGTTTTGAACCCGTTTTGTAATCAGTTTTTGTACTCATACTTGTGCTATTTAAAGAGCAATAGACTCAAGGCAAAAGCAGCAATTCAGGCTGCACCAAAAGGTCTTCTGAAGCTCATTGTGTTCTTTGATTGCCGTGCTTGTTTTTCATCGTTGTCGGTAGGAGAAGCCGAAGGTGAAAACGACAACGGTGCAAGGGCGCGGCACAATGTTGTTCACATGTAAGAATGGACAACATCGTGCGCTCACCGGAGTTTATTACATTCCCCAGCTTCGCTCAGATATCATCAGTCTCGGCCAATTAG
Organism: Dendrocalamus latiflorus; assembly: GCA_017311315.1. NCBI lineage: Eukaryota > Viridiplantae > Streptophyta > Magnoliopsida > Poales > Poaceae > Dendrocalamus > Dendrocalamus latiflorus. The sequence goes on along the minus strand of CM029657.1, from coordinate 10,625,152 downwards.
AAGAAAATGGGTGTAGAGTGCTGATCGAAGATGGAGTATTGCGAATTCATGACCGGGATAGAATCCTACTCACGAAGATGAATAGAGGCCCAAATCGTCTCTATGTGTTGAAGCTGGAATTGACAAAACCGATATGCCTGGCTGCTCATCAAGATGATCAAGCTTGGCATTGGCATGCCCGATTTGGCCATCTGAGCTTCGATGGTTTGCGCAAGCTGACACGAGGTGGCATGGTGCGTGGATTGCCAGAAATTGACCACCCGAAGCAAGTTTGTGATGCATGCCTTGTAGGGAAGCAGTGACACGGACCATTTCAGGGGAGGCAAGGTTCCGTGCCACCGATCGCATTGATCTTGTCCAGGGCAATTTGTGCGGTGCTATTTCTCTGGCAACTCAGGTGGCAAGAAGTATTTTCTGCTCCTGGTTGATGACATGAGTAGATTCATGTGGCTAACTTTGCTGGCGACAAAGAGTGATGCACCGGTGGCGATCAAACATTTCAAGGCAAATGTTGAGGCAGGAACCGGGAGGAAACTCCAGGTGTTGCGGACTGACCATGGAGGTGAATTCAATTCAGTCAAATTCGGCCAGTACTGCGCAGACGAAGGCGTGACATGGCATCTCACAGCACCTTATGCACCACAGCAAAACGGTGTTATCGAGAGACGAAACCAGACTGTAGTGGTGATGGCTCGGTGTATGCTCAAAGCAAAGGAAATGCCCGGTGAGTTTTGGGGGCGAGGCGGTGACCACTGTAGTGTTCATTTTGAATCGATCTCCTACACGAAGTCTCACGAGCAAGACACCATTTGAGGCTTGGCATGGAAGAACGCCGGCGGTTCACTTCATGCGCACATTCGGCAGTGTGGCGCATATGAAAATCGTCAAGCCATACCAGCAGAAACTTGAAGATAGAAGCAAGAAGGTGGTGTTCATTGGCTATGAATCTGGGACGAAAGCATATCGAGTATATGATCCGGTCGCCAATCGAGTTCATGTCACACGTGATGTGGTGTTCGATGAATAAGCCAAGTGGGACTAGGTGCGCAATGAAGGTTCATCGCAGTCACTCACAGGTGGTGATATCTTCACTATAGAGTACGAGGTGCAGAAAGGATCTCCACTAGCTGATGAGCCTGTTTCGCCATCTCTACCTGAAGATGAACCTCATACTCCATCGCCCACACCACAGCCACTCGAAAGGGAATTAGAATTTGTTTCCCCGCCCACTGATGCGTCAGCAATACTTGACGACGACAACGGTGCTCCCCGTTGGTATCGGACTATGGAGGATATACTGGCTAAGGGATCACCTCAAGAGCTTGACACTAAAGACCTCCACCTGCCCGCGGCCAAGGAGCCGAGCACCTTTGCTGAAGCAAACACTGAAGACTACTGGCGCAAGGCAATGATCGAGGAGCTTCGGTGCATCGAAGAGAACCAGACTTGGGAGCTCGCAACACTCCCGACTGGCCACCGTCCAATTGGAGTCAAGTGGGTTTTCAAGGTGAAGAAGAATGATAAAGGGGAGGTCGTCAAGCATAAAGCCCGGCTGGTCGCTAAAGGCTATGTTCAGCACCAGGGGATTGATTACAATGAGGTTTTCGCTCCGGTGGCCAGGATGGAATCAGTGCGTCTTCTTCTTGCCATGGCTGCGCATGAAGGCTAGATTGTGCACCACATGGACGTAAAATCCGCTTTTCTGAATGGAGAATTGACCGAGGAGGTCTATGTCGCCCAGCCACCCAGTTTTGTGAATGGTAAACATCCAGACAAAGTGCTCAAGTTGAAGAAAGCACTGTATGGATTGAGACAGGTGCCTCGGGCTTGGAACGTCAAATTGGACAGTTGCTTAGTTCAGCTTGGGTTCAAGCAAAGTGTGTTAGAGCATGCGTTGTATGTTAGAATAGTTTCTTTTAGTTCTTTAGGATCTCCTAGGTTAGATCTAGCGGGGTGCTTGTTTCTCTAGGGTTCTTGAGGTAATCCGAGAGGGAGAGAGAGAGAGAGAGGTACTAACCGTCCGACGTAGAGGAGGAGGTGTTGGCCATCGCGGGTACGCTCGGTGAAGCTCTGCGCACGGGCAGCGACGGTCGGGGAAGAGGAGCGGGGTCTCCCTGGCGGCCGGCGTCTCCCGAGCGGTGGTGATCTCCTTGGGGCGGATGGCCGGTGGGTCTTCCCGTCGCTGGAGCGCCCCCCTCTTAGATCGGGTCTAGGGTTTTTGTCGATGGGTCTGGTGGCGGCACGGTGAACCTTAGTGTTCGTGCCGCCCCGGCCCCCACCTCTTTTATATGGCGCTGGCGACAGGGGCCCACCAGCCAAATGGGCTGGGCGCCCCCGATCAGGGCGCGAGCAAGGGGGGCGGGGGGCGTTGGGCCAAATCCCCTAAGATCATTCTAACATTGTATACTAGTGGTGAAGTGGCTCCACGGCTCATCGTCGCCATCTATGTCGATGATCTGCTGATTACCGGTGCAAACGAGGCTGAGGTTGGTAAATTCAAAGCTGAGATGCATACTCTTTTCAAGATGAGTGACCTGGGTGTTCTCTCTTACTATCTTGGAATAGAAGTTCATCAGCACAAGACTGGGATCACCATCAGTCAATCGGCGTATGCTCGGAAACTACTTGAAAGCAGTGGGATGGATCGGTGCAATCCACGCCAAGTCCCCATGGAAGCTAGGTTGAAGCTCAGCAAACAGGGAGTTGGAAAATCGGTGGATGCCACTCAATATCGGAGTATCGTGGGAGCACTACGGTATTTGATGCATACTCGCCCGGACATCACTTATGCAGTGGGTTACGTGAGCATATTCATGGCAGCGCCAAAGGAGGATCATCCCGCTGCAGTGAAGCATATCCTGCGCTATGTTGCTGGGACTCTGAACTTTGGTTGCCAGTATCCAAGAAAGAAACAAGAACAAATTGCACTGAAGGGATTCAGTGATAGTGACTTGGGAGGCGACGTCGATGATCGCAAAAGTACATCAGGGGTGTTCTTTTTCTTCGGCCAAAGCCCAATCAGTTAGCAAACCCAGAAACAGAAAGTTGTCGCATTGTCTTCGTGTGAGGCGGAATATATTGCAGCAACTACTGCAGCATGTAAGGGAATATGGTTGGCAAGATTGCTGAGTGATCTCACTGGAAAATCAACTGAAGTGGTTGATCTGAAAATAGACAATATGTTGACAATCTCACTTTGCAACAACCCTGTGTTCCATGACAGGAGTAAACATATTGAAATTCGATACCATTTCATTCGGGATTGCATCGAGTCGGGAAAGATTGAGGTGAGTCATGTCAGAACAGAAGAACAGCTCGCCGATCTGCTGACAAAACCACTCGGGAAAATCAGGTTTCAAGCTCTGCGAGCACAGGTTGGAGTCGCTGAAGTTAGCAGGCTGCGTCAGGATTAGTGGGAGGAATGAAGTCTGCAGTAATCCTGCACAGGACTTTGCTGGATTTCTGTCAGTTAGCCGTTGTCGGTTTTTCGTCAGAAGTCAATTTTTTTCAGCTTCGTTTTCTATTTTGACTCCCGATTGAATCGGTCCTGTTAGGAGTGAGTCTGTAGGGATTTATTTCCATTTTAATTAGCTGTTTTTACGGTATGATCTGTTTGTAATGGTTAGTATTTACGTTGTGTATTCTATTGGCTATAATAAAGCTTGGAGAGAAAACTGAAAAGCTGCTTCAGTCTTGCAACACAATACGTTGTCTTCAGAGATTCATTTTACCATTCCAACTTTGTGTGCGTGTGAGTTCGATTGATTCCCGGAGTTTTAGCTGACATTTGGTATCAGAGCCTCGTGTTCGAGTGCCTATGATGTCATACTCCGGATCTCCTCCACCACGACGTTCCACTTCAACGCCGCCTATCGGTAGATGCAATGCTGCAAGCGGCAGCCGGGCTGCCCGCGCTGGAGCAAGACCCCTTGTCGCCCGTGCGTTGGGCGACTAGAACTCCAGTCGCCCAACCGTTCGGCGATTGGAGCTCCAGTCGTCCAACGCTCGGACGACAGCAATACTTCGCCCAACGGCCAACGGATTGAGATTTGGTCACCTGGCCGTTGGACGATAGGCTCCAGTCATCCTCCTGTTTGATGACTGGAGCTTATTTATGTAAAAAAAATTTACAGATATAATTCTAAAATTCCGAATAAAAAATAAATTATTCGTAAAAAAATTCGTCGGGTCAAGGCAACCACGCGCTTGCGTCAGGAGCTGAAGGCAGCACACACTTTGTTTCAGGAGACGGACCCCACGCGCAGGCGCACACGCGGCATGCAACCGCTCGGGCGGTCGGCAACGCGCGCACGCCACCTCCGTCACTGCACGCCATAGGAGGTCGGCAAGCCAGTGGACCCAAGTAGGAGGCGACGTGCTGCATGCGGCTGGCGTAACAGCGCACACGGCCTGAGGAAGGAGCCAAGGAACTGGGCCTTGCGTGGAGAAAAGAGAAGCGGCAACAGTAGCTGGCAGCTGGCCAGGAAGACCTCACGCACATATAATACAGCAGGGGGCAGTGGACCCCACGGCAAGGGTCAGTGGGTCCCACGGAAGAAAAAAAACAGGACGCACCCTGAACGAAGAGGCAGGCAGAGCGTCACGAGCAAGAAAATTCTGTTGAGGAACCTACGCTGGAGACCAGTCCGAGCGATTCCTCTGTTTAGAACAAGAACGAATCAATCACAGAATCACAGAATAATGGATTAAACACAGAGAGGTAGAGAGAACTCCTGGTCTTTCTTTATTGCTTTAGATTGCATCGGGGTACATAATGAGGGGGTTTAGGTCCCTATTTATAGTCTACGGTAGGGTGCCCAATTAGATCAGGACTCTGGATAGAGTCCAGGTTTCCTAACACTCCCCCTTGGGCACTCACCTAACATGCTCATGCCTCGTCAAAACTCCATAAAAACCCAGTGGGAAAAATTTGGAGAAAGAGTACATGATACATGTGATGCTGCGATGCACGAATTGCCTCATTAAAAACCTTGGTCGAGAAACTTCATGGAAAACTCGTCAAGGGAAAAAGAGTACAATTCACCCAAATTCATTTAGTCTGCAAGACTTTATTTTTGGGTACTTAATCTTCATGATCAAGATTTATTAGCGGGCTTGTGAGAATTCTCCCCCTGAATTCTGCACTTCTCTAAGTCTCATCATTCCAATTCCACGCACGCACCTTTCAAAGCTAGATGCGGGGAGTGACTTAGTGAATAAATCTGCGAGATTTTCACATGACTTAGTATGCAGTACTTTAATCTCGTCCATCGTTTGCAATTCATGTGCATAGAAGAACTTGGGGTTGATATGCTTTGTGAGATGACTCTTCACATAGCCCGTTTGCACTTGTGCAACGCAAGCGGCATTATCTTCATAGATAATTGTGGGGGTTTGCACAATGTTCATCCCACATGACTGCTGGATGTGGTGAACCATTCGGCAGAGCCAAGCGCACTCTCGTGCGGCTTCATACAGTGCTATAATTTCTGAGTGGTTCGTCGAAGTAGCTACCAGGCTTTGCTTAGACGATTTCCATGAAATTGCAGTTCCACCACACAGGAATACATAGCCTGTTTGTGACTTAGCGGTATGCGGGTCTGACAGATACCCAGCATCTGCATAGCCAATCAAGTTCAGATCTTGATTCTTTCTGTAAAACAATTCGAGGTCTTTGCTTCCTTGGAGGTATCGGAAAATGTCCTTTATGCCCTGCCAATGCCTTTTGGTGGGCTCTGCACTATACCTTGCTAAGAGGTTCACGGCAAATGCAATGTCCGGTCTAGTGCAGTTTGCTAGATACATGAGTGCTCCCACTGCACTCAAGTATGGGAATTCCGGACCCAGGACTTCCTCCCCCCTCTTCTCTTGGTCGGAAAGGATCTTTTTCTTGCTGTAAAGACCTACCGATCATCGGTACTTTCGAGGAAAATGCCTTCTCAAAGCCAAACCTTTCAAGCACCTTTTGGGTGTAAGTCGACTGATGTACCAAGACTCCTTCAGGGACATGCTCAAGCTGCAGGCCTAAGCAAAACTTGGTCTTGCCCAAATCTTTCATTGCAAATTCTGACTCCAAGTAGGAGCTTGCTTCTTTTATGTCTTCGGCTGTCCCGATGATATTCAGATCATCTACATACACAGAGATTATACAGAATCCATTCTGGGATCGCCGTATAAATACACAAGGACAGTCTTCATTGTTCGTGTAGCCTTTCTTGCAGAGAAAGTCGCTCAAGCGATTATACCACATTCTTCCAGATTGTTTCAGTCCATACAGTGACTTTCTGAGTTTCACACTGTACAGATTTCTATTTGCTCTGTCTTGATTCGGGAGAGGTATTCCTTCAGGGACTTTCATATAAATCTCCGAATCCAAGTTACCGTAAAGGTATGCAGTCGCAACATCCATCAATTTCATTTCTAAGTTCAAGTTCACTGCCATTGAGATCAAGTATTTAAAGGTAATTCCACTCATGACTTGGGAGTAGGTTTCTTCATAATCAACTAAAGGACGTTGAGTGAAACCTTGGGCCACTAGCCTTGCTTTGTATCTTATTACTTCATTTCTTTCATTTCTCTTTCGAACAAATACCCACTTGTGCCCAACGGGGTGTATGTGGGGAGGTGTGCGGCATACGGGCCTAAACACCTCTCTTTTATTCAGAGATAGCAATTCAGTTGCTATTGCCTTCTTCCAATCTTCCCAATCTGGTCTTTTCTTACATTCAGCGAGCGATGCAGGCTCGGGATCAAGATCGATGATGGTGGCAATTTTCTTTGCGAAGTAGATATCGATATTAGCTGTTGTCCTATTCAGGGACTCTCCCGTGTGCACATAATTTATAGCTATTTCTTCATGAGTTGCTTCTTCTGGAGCTTCACCTTGCGCATCGCTTCTTTCAATTGCGGTGGCAAGTCCCTTTAGTTTTTCGGCTCCGATGTGTGCGCACACATCCATGCCGATGGGGATATTCAGATCCGGTATGACATTTTCGGAAGGTGTCATACTTGTGCCAGGTCTCAACTGGCTCCCCTTCTCATTCTGGGGGACTTCAGTGATCGGCTGTGATAAATCCCTCTTATCATTTTTCGCCAGGCGTCCCCGGTTACTAAGGATTCGAGGAACCGAAGTTCTCGTCCTTTATTATTTTTCTGAGGCCTCTGGACGAGATTAGGGATACCTTCTGATTTCTTTGGTATTTCAACCCTCTCCGGTGCAGTGCGTGCAGGCACATGCGACTTAGTCACGCTCTTCAAATCACTAAAGTGATCAGACAGCTGATTTGCTAATGCTTGCAAATCTATTTTGTCTTCTGGACTTCTCTTGTCTTCTAGACTTCTCTAGTGCGCGGGTCATCTGCATGGATTCCCCAGGCTTGTCACGTAATTTCCCGACATTCTTCATCAAGGGGTTGATTTCCTCCCCCTAATGTTGGGAAATCTTCGGTGCTGACCATTGCGCTAGTTGCATAGGTGAATGGATGTTGTAGGGCGAAGGTCTAAGGTTGATGAGATTCGCTGCATGCAGGACTGCGTGTCCCCAACATGTAGCTGCTAGATTTCAATTATACAAAAGGGGTCGGGCAATAAATTTAATTCTTTTAATTAAAGTCTCTGCCAAACCATTCTGGGTATGGACATGCGGTACTGAATGCTCAACTGCAATTCCTTTCGAAGAAAATTCTCCGGCGTTGTCCATTCGAATGGACTTGATATGATGATCTGGAAACACATTTCTGATGCGAATGATCTGCGAGATCAATTTTGCAAAGGCGTGGTTTCTTGTGGACAACAAACCCACAAATGATCACTTCGAAGAAGCGTCAATGAGCACCATGAAATACTTGAACGGCCCTGAGACGGGCTGAATAGGACCGCAAATGTCTCCCTGGATGTGTTCCAGGAATGCAGGGACTTCATCCTTCACTTTCAGAGTGGAGGGTCTAGTTATTAGTTTTCCGGTGGCACATGCAGGGCACACAAAATCTTCATGATTCGGGAAATTCTTCACATTAATATTATGCCCATGCGAGTTATTTATTATGTTTCTCATCATCCTAAGACCTGGGTGGCCTAATCTGTCATGCTAGAGACAGAAGAGTTAAGAGCTTCTAAACACTGTTTTCAGAACAGTGTACGCTGCAGGCGCTTTAATGTTGGTATAATATAGTCCAGTGAAGGAAGTTTTCCTAATATTCTTTTGTCATTCTCTTCGCGCTTCATAATGAGCAGGTATTTCTTACCGTACTCTTCTTCAGTCTCAACGTGGAAACCATTTGCACGGATATTCTTAAAACTTAGGAGAGTTCTAGTCGATTCTGGGTACAATAAGACTTCTTCAATAACCAAAGTTGTGCCCATTATGGCTCTTCCTGAACCAATTATACATCCATCGCTTCTGGCGATTGTCGTAAGGCTGCCAGTGCTCTTACAAATCGACTGAAAATACATAATCTCTCTTAAGATGGTATGCGTTGTGCCGCTGCTAGCTAAGCACACTTCCTTCATAGGGCGCTACAAGTGTTCTAATATATGGTATTTTATTAATATGCATGAGAAGGCAATCAACACATAGATAAAATACACCAATATCAGAACATATCATGCCATCATAAACTGAATAAATGAATGAATTCTTCAAATATCATCCAACCATCACGAGAAGATAACAATTCTTAAGTACCATCCATGCAAATTCTAACATATTCTTCCACACAAAATAAATGACAATTAAAGTCGAAATGCATTCAGTGCACTGGACTTCTTCTGCTATTTTCTCGGGGTGACATTCTCTTCAAGAGAAAACATGACGGTGGCTGCTTCTAGGTCGAGAGGGGTGCTGTTGTCGTAATGGTCTCAAACACCATCAGTGCAGGCAGCTGCTCAGAACGCTCCCCCTCAACCGATGCAGAGTGGGCTTCATGTGCCCTTTGCCATCCCGTTTTGGCTTGCTAGCCTTATTCTCACGTGGAGCATCTGATTTGCCTTTCTGGGTTGCGGTCTTACCCTTCTTTCCCCTTTTCTCTATCAAGGGCTTTCGCACCTTTTTGCTCCCGGTGTTGGCTTCACGACCAACGGAGCTCCCAGGTGGCTGAGTGACGTAGTTCTTACAGAGAACTTTGTCCCGAGCCTCCGCAACTTGCATCATATCGGTCAATTCGGCGTATTCCTCATAGCCATCTTGACGATAATTGCGTGCGGATTGTACTTTATTTGGGTGGAAGGATTTTCTCAATTTTCTGTATTGGGGTACAAATCCTATGCAAGGCAGAATTGTATTCCCTTACCGTCTTAAAGTCGGCAAAACCTCAGTCTGATCCATTCTCGCTCTGCTTGAGGAAGAATGGTGTACTTTAGTCTCTCAAACCGCTTCTGGAGTGCGGTCCAGAGTGCCAGCGCGCTCTTCTCCGTCATATACTCATTCTTGAGAGTGAGGCAGAGGTGGTGCCTGAGAAAATGAAGTGCCTGATCATTCTCCTCAGGTTTGGGTTGAGCGTCATTCAGTCCGCCAATCCCAATAGCAGCGCGGAGCTTCCTGGCTCCAAGCACAATCTCGACATCGGATGCCTACGTCAGATAGTTTTGGCCATGCTGGGCCAGCTCCTCGAACTTCCAGTTCGTTATGCTAGTCATCTAAATGTGTATAAGTCTACTGCTGGTAGACATGCACGGAATAATTCACTGCAGGTAAATAAATAGTACAAAAGGGTTCTCGCAATGTTCCAGAATTTTCTATGCATTTTCTATAATTTTACTGCTAATTTCAGTGATTAAAAGCAATTTACAGGAATTACAATTAACCAAAAACAGTAAATAAATACAGAAAATACAAAGAAAAATAATGGCATAAATAAATAAGCTTCAAATGCTAAAAATAATGCAAAATTCGGATTCCCGAGGCCCTTTTATGCTAAAATATGAAATTTCAGCAAATTCTGCATTTTCTGGAGTTTTATGCGCAAATTTTCAGTTCAGAGAAAATTCGCGCATTTTTTTTGATTTAGCGAGGGGTTTTCTGCAAAATTCTGGGTTTGTACGCAAGTTTTAGGGCTCATCGGTAATTCTCAAGGTTTTAGGGGCTTTTCTGAACAACCCGGACAGAGCCCCTTCCTCCCTCCCTTTTTTTTTCGTGTTCCGCCCGGCCCACCGTTTTCGGCCTTATTCGGCCCATCTCCCAACCGGCCCACCCGGCCGCCTTTACCTCACCGTTTTTAGGGTTTCCCTTGCCAATCTTCTTCATGGCGGCGGCAGTGCAAGGCGCGCACACGCGCGGCCCGGTAGGCTGCTGGCCGGGAGGCGACGGGGCGCGAGAGGCGAGGCCCACGGCGGGCCGAGATGCGGCTGCCGACCGGGAGGTGATGTGGCGCGTGCGGCGCAGCCGGCGTCGGGCGGCGGCGCGGACACGGCTACTCGGGTACGGCGGCGCGGCTGCATCGAGCGGCGGCGTGGGTGCGGTCCAGCAGGGCAGGCGCGCGGCGCATACGGGCGACCGAACGGCGGGACCGGCGGGCAGGCGCGTACGGGCGCGGTGGCACGGAAGGCCGAGCGGCGCGACAGCTCGGAAGGTTGAGCGGCGGCCGGCGGGGAAAACCAAGCGACGGCCGGCGCGTGAAGACTTTGGCGTGCGGGCCAGGTCGGGGCGCGGTCGTCGGCCGAGGCGGTGGACCGGTACGGCGGCCGGGGAGGCGGCGCGGTCTGCGGGCCGCGGTGGAGACCGGCGGTCGGGTGCCGTGCGGCGATGCGGGGAGGCAGCGCGCAAGGAGGCGCTGGTGCGAGGCCGTGCGGGCGCTGCGGACGCGGTGGCTCGGGGTGGCTGCTGGCCTTGGGTGGCGCTTCAAGCGCGGCCCCGAGGGTGGCGCCCGCCGTGGCTTCGGGCCAGGTGGTCGGGCCGGATGCCGAGCGCTTGCAGGCGCAGGGTGGCTGGTAGCGGCGCCGATGCATGCGGGCACGGGCGCGGTGGGGCCGGCGGCGCCGGCGCGTGCGGGCGCGGTGGGGCCGGCGGCACAGGCGCGAGCGCGGTGGCCGGCCGGTGTCAGTGCCTTCCCTCCCCCTTTTTTTTCTATGCAATGTTATTGATGATGCCGCGCAGAGAAAAGGAAGATGAAAAATAAAACCTTTTCTAATCTGCAATGCTGTGCAGAATCATGAAATCAATGCATATATTTCTTGTGCTTGTGATCATGCAGGATCAGACAACTTATGCAAAAATTTCTAATCTACGATGCAATCAACATCTACCCCGTTTTCGCAATCTACCGATCGACATTGTGCCGACGATTTCAGATCTGCTCGTGGTAGATTAGGGCGGATTTGCATCATTCTACAGTGCAATCAACATCTACCCCGTTTTACAATCCACCGATCGGCATTGTGCCGGCGACTTCAAGTCTGCTCGCGGTAGATTAGGGCGGATTTGCACCGTAGAATTTCAATTTAGAACGCGAAAAGAAAATACAGATTCAAAAGCGATCTAGAAAATTCAATCTGTGCTTCGATGATTACCTCGTTCACCGGAGCGAAGTCGTGCTGATAACGTGTTGAGGAACCGACACTGGAGACCAGTCCGAGCGATTCCTCTGCTTAGAACAAGAACGAATCAATCACAGAATCACAGAATAATAGATTGAACACAGAGAGGTAGAGAGAACTCCTGGTCTTTCTTTATTGCTTTAGATTGCATCGGGGTACATAATGAGGGAGTCTAGGTCCCTATTTATAGTCTACGGTGGGGTGCCCAATTAGATCAGGACTCTGGATAGAGTCCAGGTTTCCTAACAAATTCAATGAAATAATCAGGTAAGGAAGCGCAGCAAAGGGCGACCGAGACCGAGACCGCGACTGAGCAGGACGCGTTAAATCGTGTTGCCATACGAGTGCGGAAACGAGAGAAGATCGGTATGATGTGAAAAAACAAGAGTGATGGTTAGAAATGATCTTGTTTCTTTTTGTTAGTTATATCTGAGTAGTATAAGGTCCCGTTTGGCACAGCTCTAGCTCCGAGATCTATACTGGATCTGTAGTTTGTTGACTAAATTAAAGTGATTTAAATATTTTTATTTAATATATAATATAAATAAAATGAGTCATGTAAATGCACTTAACATGCCTGCAACTCTAGATCCAGGATTTCCTAGAGCTACAGATGACCAGCTCTAGGAAATCTACAGATTTCCTAGAGCTAGAGCTCTGCCAAACAGGGCCTAAATGTATAGGAATTGAATACATGGAGTCTCTATCAGAGTAGAGAAAGGAAGGGAAACTAAGTCGATGGTAGAATCCGTTTTCTAGTCATATAAAAAGCCTTTATAAGACAGAGTTGAGTCTTGTAAGAAGGTAACAAGAAAAAAAGAGAAGAAATTGTAATGACCGAAAACAGAAAAGTGGAGTGCTTTTGTGTCCTAGAATATTGACTTGTGCTTTCGGCTTGTTTTTATATTGTCACTGCCATACTCAAAGACCAAAGCAGACACGAGTGTACCAGAGGAGGTTGAAAGATTACGAGTAACTAGAGTACTTGAAGATCATGAGTACTATAGCGCTCCTGGCTTACGAGTTTCATACCCAAGAAGTCAAAGCGTTTAAGTGTCAACCGATCAAAACTCACGGGCGTAGAGCTATCAAAGTTCGATTATGTGCTATCCAGTCAAAGTTCGAGTACATGCTGAGTGATCGAAGTCGACAAGTATGTGCAAACCGGTCGGAGTTACGACTATACGTTAACTGATCAAAGCATTTGACTACATGTTATCTGGTCAAAGTTCGAGTACTGCTCAACGGTCGTAATCAACACCTCGGCCTCCCTCTTGCTGAAGAACGGGATGGGGGCCACGTTGATTGTCTCGGCGAGTGTTAGACCCAGATTTGTCAATCCAGAATCCCCTGTGAAACCACTGCACTAGTCCCTGGATCAGTAGATAGTGCTTACAGGTACATTGCTATATCATTTCATACATCGCATTGACAACAACATTTTATAATAATATTACACAACAAATGTTTGAATTATGCCACATCGGGCAAGGAGTTTATATAAGGGCCGACCAGGCCAAATGTTTACATTACGAAAGTGCGACAGCGGAAGCAACAGTCAAGTAGAGCCTTTAATCCACAGGCAGCGACTGGGGGTAAATATGTGTCCTATGATTATTACCTAAGCTAAGACAATAATTATAGACACACAACACCGTAGTCTAACTACCTAGGACTCAAAAGTACAAAAGTCGCTCTAGTTCTCGACGTTGTTCCCTCCTTCGGCAGCGGGGGCATCTTCATAGTCATAGTGGTCTTGAGCTCCGGAATCTAATTTTTGGTAATGCGAATATGAGCACAGACCACCGTGCTCAGCGAGCCAATACACAGAATGCAATTAGGTAGTATGTAGGGCTTATCAAGAGAAGGCTGGGGTTATTTTATTTGCCAGAAATTTGCTTGTTTGGAATATAGTATACTTAGAAAATCCCTATGACCTAGCAGTTTGAACCAAAGTATGAAGTGTGTATCAAAATGCTTTATTACCAGTGACCTAGAGACCATTCACCTTTACATGGTCTCCAAACCATATGCTATATCTTCAGCGTTATAGCCGCTTACATTACCACTGGGATGACGCCCAGGACAACACCATTTAGGGCTTCCCACTGCCCTCCCTTTCCCATTGCATCCACCAAGATTTCTGAAATAGAACTATATCTAGTTAAGTTCCCATGTCCGCCCTTAACCGTGGGCATGGCTATTCGAATTGTTTTGACTCTGCAGAGTTTGCACACTTTACCCACAAGAGACAGTTTACTCGTTGCCCCATACGATTCCTTAGATGTGCAGTTGAGCCAACCATCATAGTAACCGTTCAACGTACCTCACCCCTTCCATCATCTCACCCTATGGGCTATTCACACTTGCAGTGGGTCCCATACGTTGTGCGGGATGTTCTCCTTCTGAACGCCTAGCAGCTGACTACTCACACTGCTAGCACGCCACAGCAGAACCTCACCCTCTGCGGATGCCCATTCAAGCCCGCCACACAGACAGCCACTTGCACTATCTTACCTCCTCCACCGATGATGATGATTTTTAGGGTCCGGTAAGTTTACTAGACCAAGTTGTACTTTACAGACTTGTGGTCGTACTTGTTTTACACGAAAGTTGCACGACAAGATTCGGTCCTTAGGGTTATCTGGACGGTTCTACCACTAACCACACTCTCGTGCACCCTTGCACCATTCCCCTGATCCATCCGCCCAGATAAATAAGCAATGAGAGGATTTTGGAATTGCAAATTAAATATTACCAAGCATACCAGTCATTCCCACCATGACTGCCCAACCAATTTTCCCTCATGCTTAAAATGATGTCACTTGGGTCTTTGAACATACCCCATTTATCTAACAGCTAAGGGGGGAGAGAAGAGATAGCGCTGATAACCAATTGGTCGCACAGTGTTACTTGACCATAAAGGGCGCATAACCCTTTTAACCTGACTCTACTGCACCTTGGAGCAGAGGAGTTCGGGGCCGGGTACGTGTAACATCCTGAAAATCGGAATTTGTAAATATGGATTTCTTGAATTATTTTTACAATATATTCTATCGGGATTTGGATTTTATGGTGTTTTCTTGAATTTGGATGAGGTTCCAAAAATTGAAAATTTCATAAGAGACAAAGACAGATATTAATAATGCCCTAAAAGGAAATGTACAAATAATAGAAAAACTAAGAGTTGTAAACACGAATCTGAAAAGATGATCCAGTCTAAGAAGAGAGAAACCTGAGTTAAAAATATGAAACCTCATTTTGAAAATAATGGCATAAATAGCAATAAAAGTACATGAATAAAATACAAACGCATATACATAAATACATATATATATGTCTGTGTATATAAATTGTGCAAGAAAGAGCCTGTCAAAAATAGCAAATAAAAATAAGCTAAATTAAATGAGCCCGCAAGATAACAATAAATACAATTATATGCCTTATGTAATTTTCCTATATATATATATATACACACACACACACACAAAG
The DNA here is from genome assembly GCA_017311315.1 of Dendrocalamus latiflorus. Taxonomy (NCBI): domain Eukaryota; kingdom Viridiplantae; phylum Streptophyta; class Magnoliopsida; order Poales; family Poaceae; genus Dendrocalamus; species Dendrocalamus latiflorus. Next base: position 10,610,131 of record CM029657.1, on the reverse strand, counting down.
TGAAACAAAATATGCAATATACTAACATAATGATAAGCATAGCCATGGGAAAATAAAAGCTGAAAATTTCAAATGGCATGCAAGAAATTAAATAAATAACCTCAAATATGAGATAGAAACTTAAATTAAAAAAACCCCAAATTTTAAGTTAATGCTTGAGCCTCTCATTTTCTCATCCTTCTATTTTTCTCCCTCTCACTGCCTGTGGGCCCCGCTCCCTACCGATCTCTCTCTTCTCCTGCCACTGGCCCTCAATTTGTCCTGACGGTTGGGCCCCCATCTTCCCATCTCTCTCCCCTTTTCTTCCTCTGGCCGTCGGCTTTTTCCCCTCCTCCCTTTCTTCTCTCCCTCCCCCCACGCTCTCTTCTTCTCTCTTTCCCCTTCTCTTTCCCGTTGTGCGGCTGCGCCTGCTCCACGCTTCTCGACCAGACGCAGTGCCCATGCCGCCCCTGCCCCCCTCTGCGCCGACCCGCTCCCGCACCTCTGCACGCCGAGCCCCACGCCGAATCATGCCCATGCCCTGCGGCGCCGCTGCGCCCCGACGTCGCGCTGACCAGCCATGCTGCCGCCCACGCCTCGGCTCCGCCCCCCTGGTGCGCACACTCGCCTATAAGATCCCCAACCGCCTCCTTCCCTTTCTCCTTGCCGCCCCCTCCTCCTCCCTCTTCCCATTGCGGCTACATCCCCTTCCCGAGTCGAATTTTTCCTTCAAGACCGCCGCCGCCATTATCGTCGCCCACATCCCCTCGGAGCGCCCCCGTTCAATTCCTTGCCTTGGGAACTATGACTCGACACGCTGAGGTCTCCTCAAGCGCCGGCCGCGCAATTCCTCTGCCCCAGCTCGCCGGCACCATGGGCATGCCCGCTCCGCCGTTGGTCACCGCCGCCGGCCCTCCCTAGGACGACTTCCCCCCGCGTAGATGCCATGGTGAGCTTCCTCTGTGTCCCACGCTGGCAGCGCTGCCTCGTTTCACTCCGCCCCGGCCGCTGAGCCTCGTCGTCGGGCCACTTCGTCGCTGCCCCGACCACCGCGCCACCTCCCCTGGACTCCCTCACCTCCCTACAACCCGTTTTTCAAGTTACCCGCGCCAACCTGACTGCCTCTCACCGGTGACGCCGCCCGGCCCCGGCGCCGCTGGGATGCTCTGTCTCGGAGCCGCTCCTGGCGCTCACTTCTTGAAGTATAACACCACGCACTAGTTAGTCTAAATCTTCCGCCCGTTTGGTTAGCCGAACGCAAGCCTTAAGCCCTTAGCCCTCAGGTCGCTGGTTCGATTCCAGGCGGCTGCAACTTTTGCCCCATTTTTGTATTAAATTTTGTGGCTCATATAAATTGATAAAATCAAGGTAAAATTTAGGGATAATCTAGAAAAGCTAATAAATTTAATTGGGTCATAAAACCAGATTGATTAATATATAAATGTGGATTAGTTATTATGTTTGAATAGTTAAAGCCTATTTGAATAATTAACTGACAAACTAAATATTAATTAAAAACTTCGATAAAGAAAAACAACTTATGGTAAATAACCAAATAAAGATTGCCATTAATTAAAATTAGGATGTATGCCTAATATTTAAAATGTTGCCATTAAATGAACTCTAGTGGTAGGTTTTACTAATTATCAAATATTGGAATATAACCTTACTAGATAAATAAATTTTAAGTAAAGCTAATAACAATTAAAATGTAGAGACTTTCTAAGTAAATATGTATATAAACATATAGATATATATATAAAATGGGTTAGAGAAATGCGGATAGCATGTACGCAGCCCACTAGCAAATATAATCGTACAATTCTTGCGTTCACCGTAGACCCTCCTAAAAATAGATATACAAGGGAACACTATCATTAAAAATATACTGTCAGTCATAAAATCTTAAATGGTAGCTTAGTTAATAATGATGACAAAATACCATCATATATAGCAGGCTCGAGTTATAAAGGGATAAAATATCAGTAGCAGTAGTTTTTAGAGAGCACTCAAATTAAAAGGTCATAATAGTATACAGATGCTAAAATATAATAGCCCTAGGTCATCAAGCATCACAATAATTTCACAGACATATAGGTACTCCAAAGTAAACATGTAACCATTAACACGAGTAATCAGGATCACATAAAATGATACATACCAAGCTTTGCCCAGACAGCTAAATTAGAAATAAAGTTAAGCCTAATTGTAACTAAAGCATAGATGAAATAATAATGGTGTCATTAATTAAATCTTCATACTAGATTTAGTAAATAATAATGATGAGCATGAAATAACAATATATGGCCCATACAACTGAATCTTAATTCAAGTTGAAATAGGCTTAGTGAAAATTGAGGCTACATAAAATGTCACCCCCACAAAATGCTATACATCTAGACTCTAAAATTAATTCGGTAAGCCAAAATGCCCTGAAAAGTAGCGCTCGACAAAATAATACCCAGTTAGACCTGTATCCCGATTCATAGGTCCATCATAACTCATGGAACTTCCTTGATAAATATAAAAATAATAAAAGAAACTGTTAATAAAATATTGAGTCATCGTTTTCTACCACCGGCCTTGCCTCAAATCACCCAAATCACCTATTAACTCATAATAAAACAAAAGTTGAGTTTATTCAGATTTATTTGGATCTCTTGAGTTATTTGCTTTCATTTGGATTCAATCATTTGTCACGAAATTAGAAATTGGAAGTCGTGAAGATTTAGTGGACACAGCAAGATTAGGCTCGAAGTGAAGATAGAGACCAGAAGCTCAAGAGAAAGTGTTGTGTGAGCTCAAGACCGCGGTAAACTGCGCCAGGCGAGTTAATACTTTGATCATGTTGAACTTACATTTTATGCAAAATACTTTTGTTTAAATTATCAAATTGCATGTTGTTATTTTATGTGCGAATATATGTTTGATTTAAGACTTTAGCTATATGCTCATTGTTCAACTTGATTAAGTATTACACCCCCCTTTTGGAATATTGCATATGTGAGCCTTGTCACCCTAGTGGAAAAATTTATAATGGTCAGCTTTCAAAAATAAGTTCTTAATTATATGATATGCTTAACACTACTTTGAAACCCCGGGGCGATAAAATGCCCCAAGCATCACTTTTAATTATGAGAAACTGATTTGGACAGTCATGGTGGAAATGACTGGTATATTTTGACATGGTTATTTTATGCTATCAAAACTCTCAACTTGCTTAAATATCTGAGCGGATGAATTGGGGGCTGGTATGTGGTGCAGTGGAAGCACAAATTAGGGAGTGTGGTAGAACCGCTCAGATACCACTAAGGATTGAATCTTGTCATGACCTCCTGTGTAAAACAGTACAACCACAAGTCTGCAAAGTGCAACTTGGCTAAGTAAATTTATCGAAACTCCCGAACTCATCTCACTGGTAGTGGATGGAAGTGGATACGCAAGGGCAAGGGAAGGCCTAAAGGGACACTGAGTGGAGGGTGAAGTTTCCCAGCTGTTCTAGCGTTGCAGGGAGTAGAGCCTGGCTGCGTTAGTAACTGTGGGGAACATCTTGTGCATAGATGGGACCCACTGCAAGTGGGAGCAGCCCATAAGGTGAGATGACAAAAGGGGCTAGATACTTTGAAAAGTCACTGTGATGGTCTGCTCAACCACATGACTAAGGAATCGTGTGGGGCAACGAGTTGATTGTCTCTTGTCGTGAAAGTGTACAAACTCTGCAGAGTCAAAACTATTTGAATAGCCATGCATACGGTCAAGGGCGGACATGGGAACTTAACCAGATATAGTTCTATTTCGAAAACTTTGTGGGTGATAATGGAAAAGTGAAGGGCTACAGATAGTCCTGGTTTGAATTGCCCTGGGTGTCGCCCCAGTGATAAGTTAAGCGTTTATAACGCTGAAAGATAAGCATATGGTGCAGATGCCATGTAATGGTGAACGAAAAATCTGGATCACTATTAATGATATTGCATTATTTTCACACATTATGATTTAGTTCAAGCTGCTAAGTCTCAGGAGATTTCTATGTACCATATTTCAAATGCAATTTATGGCAAATAAAATAACTCGAGCCTTTCTTTGATAAGCCATGCATATTATCTACTTGCATTCTGTGTGTTGGCTCACGGAGCACGGTGGTTTGTGCTCACCCTCGCTCTCACAACTAATCCAGCATCTGGCATCAAGTCACTTCGCTTCAGCAATACAACTGGCAAGATGGTGAAGAAGATGAAGATGGCAAGAATTAGGTCGCGAACCTCCAGTTGGCTGCCTGTGTTCTTCATCCCGCTACTACAATTTATTGATTTCGGCCTAATCGGCCCATGAGTAAGTCTACTATTTTATGTATGTTTCCGCAAGATATGCATTTCGATGTCCATTATTGTAACTGTGAGCACTATCTACTGATCCAGAGAATAGTGCAGTATAATTACAGAGGATTCTGGATTATAAAATCTGGGTCTGACAGTACGGGCGACGGTGCGATCGGCGGTGGGCTGCCGGAGGGCTGGTGGTGGCGGCCAAAATGGGTCGTCGGAGTCACGGGGAAGCTGACGGTGGGGTTGGCGGGGGCTAGGGAGCGCTGGAGAGGGGTCGGCGGCGTGCAACAGCGGCGCGCTCAGGGAAGGATTACTGCCGGCGGTGGAGAGGCGGCGGTGAGCCCGGCGGATGGTGCGGTGGACCTCACGGCATCCTGGGGAGCGTGTGGGAGCAAACAATTGAAATATGGTGGCGCTGTTTGGCGGATTCCCCGGCGGCCGGACTTGGAGACGATGAGGTGCGCCGGCGAGAAATCGGGCACGTGGGGCCAATTATGCGCTGGGGAGGAGTGAGGGAGGTGTGGCGATGCAATTATGGGCTTTGGCCGGGGCTCTTATAAAGGGGAGAAGCGCACGTGGCGAGGCGGGTTGTTGGCCAGGATGGGGCGGTGGCGTCGGCTCGGCATGGCTACAGGGCCAACTGCCCCGACCCGACAGCTCAGTTTAATGCTACAGCAGGCAACCGTGGATGACGATGGCCGAGGACGGGGAGAAGTGCAGCAGGGAATGGAGCTCGCGGCTTTCTCGGCGGCGACCGCGTGGAAAAAGGGGGAGTAGACGGGAGCTGGTGGCCGCAGGTGTGACGCAGCTCGGGGCAAAGGTGAGGTGGAGCGAGCCTTGCTGACACGGGCGGCGTGGCGCCGAGGACCAGTGGTCCGAAGAGGAAAGGGACGCCGCATGGGGTCTTTGGCCCCTGGTCCAAAGGCATGCGCGAGGTGAGGGAGAGGCAGGGCGAGGGGGTGGGTGTTGGGCTGGCTGGCTGGGCTGGTCAGGCCGACTGGTCGGCCCATTTCTCTCTTTTTCCTTTTATACATATATGCATACATATTTATATACCTCTTTGCTCATTTTTGGATATATCTTTGCATGAGAAATCTCTTTGCATATTTTTCCTTTATTCTTCTTAACTTATATCTTTTCGCTGCTTTTATTTTTATTATTTCTTCATGTGTGCATTTATTTATTCTCATCTTTCCCCTTAATTCTTTATGGTTTTAATCTTTCCTTTATTTAGATCCTTAAACCAAAATTCCAAGAAACTTCAAAAGAGCTCTTATGCCCAAAACAAATATATTCAAATTTACCCCTGATCTACATCATTCCCAAAACTTAAATTTCCAAGGTGTTACAGCGAGCCTCTGCATGCACTTCTCTAGCTCATGGATTTCCTCGAGCAGGTCACAAGATTGCGCCTGTCCTTGTGCTCACAATTCTTGTGACCGAAACACATTGTGCTGTGCGCAATCCGGCATGGAATCTGCTCTATCAAATACAGCTCCATCTGAATCAATCATATAGAAAACAAACAGAAAGAATTGATACGATAAACAGCCATCCACGTTTGTAGCACACTAGTATGCCCGTATTTAGTCCTCGCCGACAACACTCGCCACAGCGCCAGTGCAAGCAGCGGCGGTGCAACGAGCCGAGTGGCCACGGCACTGAGGCGAGGTTAACATCCAAAATTTTGTAATAAACTAAAAAGCCAATTTTCGTGGATTTCAAAATCTTTTGATAATTTTTTATGGATTCCAATTCTATATGATATTCAGAAAGACCAAAATTTTGAAAACAAATCATTTGAATTCAAACGCTTGAAGTGGTTTTGTGTGTAAATTTCAAAACATGGAATATATAATGAATTTGAACTAAACTCAAATGAACTTCTGAAAATTATAAATTCATTTCAAACTGCAGAAGCCCATCCCCACCGCCGTCAGCCGTGCGTCACCGCCTCAACCACCCGAGAACACGCCGCCCTCGCCTCATTAGTGCGCCCCCACAAATTCACACTGCGAATTTCACTACCCTCACATCAAAAGATTGGCCCTAGTCAAACTAGCATTGTTGCTTAGCCACCACTTTCTGTTGGCAAAGAACGATCACGATCGCTCACGCTCGGACGAAACCACGGAGTTGAGGCAGCAAAAATAATTGGGAAAACACAATGCTTTCTATTGTGCTGCGCTGCTATTAGCCGCACCTTGATCTCTCTATTTATATGCAATACAAAGACCTAAACTGGGCAAGCAAAACAACTAAACCAACTCTTAATCGGACTCCAAAGCAGACTCCAATTCGTGTACAACACAGACTCCTATTCGGCTATTCATGTACAACCGAAGCAAACTTTGAATCGGTAATGGATTATACTAACAAACTCCCCCTAATCCTATTGCCTTCACTTGATCCCGATTACGTCGATACTGTTGTGGAGCTCCAAGAATCGAACGCGACCGAGTGGCTTCGTCAGGATGTCCAGTTTCAGTGAACTCGAGAACAATTTTTCCTCCATCGACCGCCTCACGGATGAAGTGAAATCGGGTGTCGATGTGTTTGCTCCTGTCATGGAGGACTGGATTCTTGCTGAGAGCGATGGCGGACTTGTTGTCCACCCTGAGTCTCGGCGCCGGAAGTTTCTGTTCCAAGAGCTCCTGCAGCAGCCGGTGAAGCCAGACGCCCTGACAGGCTGCTGTTGTAGCAGCGATGTACTCCGCCTCGCACGAGGAGAGAGCCACAACCCGCTGCTTTTGAGATTGCCAGGAGACTGGGCTTGTGTTGAGGAAGAAGAGGATACCCGTGGTGCTCTTTCGCCCATCAAGGTCTCTGGCCATGTCGCTATCGCTGTAGCCCGACAAAGCCAGCTCGCCTCCTTCTTCTCTCGGGTAGGTGACGCCGAAACTCCGTGTCTCGGCGATGTACCAGAGGATGTGCTTCACTGCGGCGTGGTGATCTTCCCGCGGATTCTCCATGAACCGACTCACATACCCCACGGCGAACGTGATGTCCGGTCGGGTATGAGTCAAATAGCGTAGGCTCCCCACAATGCTCCGGTAGCGGGTTGCGTCCACAGGCAGTGCCGTTGATGCCTTGGACAGCTTGAGCCTCTCTTCCATTGGCGTGTGGCAAGGATTGCACTCTGCCATGCCGTTCTGCTCCAGGAGCTTCTTGGCGTATGCACTCTGACAGAGCGTGATCCCGCTGACGCCTTGGCTCACCTCAATGCTGAGGTAGTAGGTGAGCAGTCCTACTGCGACATGCCGGGTTTCCTCCCGTGCCAGGCCTCAAACGGCGTCATGCCGTCCAAGCTCTTGGTGGGTGCACGGTTCAGGAGAAAGACAGCGGTGGTCACCGCCTCCCCCCAAAACTCAGACGGCATCCCCTTCGCCTTGAGCAAGCAGCGTGCCATGCCGAAGATTGTCTGGTTGCACCGCTCAACAACGCCGTTCTGTTGTGGCGAGTATGGTGCCGTGAGCTGCCGTGCAACTCCCTAATCCGCGCAATACTGCACGAACTCGATTGAGGTGAACTCTCCCCCTCGATCAATTCGCAGAATGCGCAGACGCCAACCGGTCTTGACCTCGACACTAGCCTTGAACTGCTTGATGACAGTAGGCGCCTGATCCTTGCTCGTCAGGAGGCGAAGCCACATGTAGCGGTTGCAATCATTGACAAGGAGGAGAAAGTAGTGCCGGCCACCATGAGTCGCCGGTGAGATGGGCCCACACAGGTCACCGTGCATGAGGTCGAGCAGTCCCTCAGCACGGTAGTAGATCGCTGCTGGAAACGAAGCGCGCCTTTGCTTGCCAATGAGGTAGCTGTCGCAGATCTCACTGGGATGATTGATCACCGGGAGTCCGCGCACCATCTCGTCTTGCGCCAGCTTCTTCAAAGCGTCGAAGTTGAGGTGGCCGTAGCGTGCATGCCAAAGCCAAGCCTCATCATCTTGCCGCGCCATTAAGCACACCGGCCTCGCAATGTTCAAGTTGAGCATGTACAGGCGGTTTTTAGCGCGCTTTACTTTGGCAAGCAGTTGACGTTGCCGATCGCAGATCCACAGCACTCCCCCGTCAATCAGCACCTGGCAGCCACGCTCATCGATCTGGCCGATGTTGATGATGTTGCTCTTGAGCCTGGGAATGTAGTAGACATTGCTGATCGCCCGGTGTTCACCATTCCGGCAAGTGAACAGCACCGTGCCGCACCCGCGGATGTCGACCATCGAGTCGTCACCGAAGTTCACCGATCCGATGATGCCCGTGTCCAATTCCGCAAAGAGGTTGTTGCAACCGGTCATGTGGTTACTGGGCCCAGTGTCCAGGTACCACACGTCGCTCCGCTGTTCTCCATCGCACCCCAGATTCACTTGGGCGTGTGTTTCATCGAGCTTGACGAAGTTTGGCGGCATCTGCTCGACGTCGTCAGTGAGGGCACACACCTGCGCCATGAGCAGCGTCTGATCATCATCATCCTCCCGGGTGAGATGGACCTGCTCGCGCTTTGGCTGCCGGCAATCCTTGGCTCAATGGCCAATCTTGCCGCAGTTGCGGCACTTGTCACGACTGACGTTGCGCTCGCGCCCTGGATTGCGCTCGTCATGCCCGGCGTCACGGCCACCCTCGCCTTTGGGTCGCCGATTGTCCCTTCCACGGCGACGGCCATGGCCACCAGACTTGCTTGGCAATCCCTCGCCGCTCTGCTTCTCCATGAGGCGCGCCATCCATTCCTACTCGTTCAGCAAGAGTTTAGCTTCCGAGGTAGTAGTCGGTGACGCCGATTGCGAGATGCAACGATCATCGGCGCCTTTTAGACGCCCGGTGACCTCCTCAATGGACAGCTTGGAGAGATCGAGCATGGTTTCCATGGTGTAGATGACGTGACCAAACCGGAGCGGGACAACGCGAAGGTATTTTTCTACGGCCTTCTGCTCGTCGACGGGTTCGCTGTACTCGGAAAGCTGGCCGACCAGGCAGCTCAAGCGAAGCGCGAAATCCTCAGGATCTTCGCCTTCCTTGAATGCGAGCGTCTCAAACTGGGTGCGCAGCTTTTGGAGCTTCGACTTGCGGACATGATCGGAGCCAATTCGTATGGACTTGACGTAGTTCCATGCTTCCTTGGCCGATCGCTTGATGGCGAGCGCACGAATCATCTCCTGCGGGACCGCCTTGAGGAGCGCCTCGAGTGCCGCACGATCCTCCTGCAGATCGGCGTCGCCATACTCGACGGCGTCCCACAAGCCCTCGCCTGGAGCATGACCTTCATTACGAGCGACCAATCCGTGTAGTTGTCGCGCGTGAGCATCGGATAGGACGCACCTCCAACCTCCCGCACCGTCTTCTGGACCACCATGTCGCGGCCGCGAGTGCGACCACGACGAGGGACGAACGGCAAGGCCAAGCGCCGCCCTCGGCCTCCGCGGCGCGGCGACATACTCCGGTCACCATTGCTTGCTGGAGCCGACATCGCGCAGGGATCGAGTAGCCTTGCTCTGATACCAAATGTTGGCAAAGAACGATCACGATCGCTCACGCTTGGACGGAACCACGGAGTTGAGGCAGCAAAAATAATTGAGAAAACACAATGCTTTCTGTTTTGCTGCGCTGCTATTAGCCGCACCTTGATCTCTCTATTTATGTGCAATACAAAGACCTAAACTGGGCAAGCAAAACACCTAAACCAACTCTTAATCGGACTCCAAAACAGACTCCAATTCGTGTACAACACTTTCTAGGGGATTTTTGCCTTCCACAAACGTCGATTAATATTCCTACACCACATTGTCACCATGAACGACTCATCCGGTCACCATGGACTCATAAACCGTGTGATCAAAAGACACACCAGACAAGGCGTGTCATTTGTACCACAATGGAGAGGGAGGCGTTTGAATGCCTGGGGTGTGAAGTTATTAGATCCAATCTTAACACACACACACCCATCATTGAAGATCTCAAGAAGTTCGTCCTCGACAAATTGTTAGACTTTGGAACAGGGGAACATCAAGACTGGAACTTTGCCAGCACCCGTGGCGAGTTATCGACGGTGTGGATTTCCCCACAAGCGTGCTCATCTGGCACATTGCAACAGACATATGCTATTACTTGAGAGATGATGCCAGCACGGATTCTGATTCTGACCAAATGAAGAGGAGCAGAGAGTTATCAAATTATATCATGTACTTCGTCTTCAAGTGTGGTGTGATGCTTACAAGCAACTTCCCAGTTTGTACATCGCAAAGCTCATGATGAAATGGAGAAAATTTTTGCAGGTAAACAGTCTCAACATGATAATCTAGACGAGAAGAAAGCTGTCATGATGGTGTTTGAAGCCAAGAACGACGAACGACGACCGGCCAACACGGATGATGCTACCTCCAGCAGCACTCAACCGGTAACTCATCTGGAACTTTTGAGACACGCAGCTTCCAGGACACTTCCTTGGAACAATTGAAACTACTTGGGAGAATAACACGGCAACTTCCAGGACGCTTGCCTAGAACCTAACATGGTTGGGCACACGCACACACAAATACCCTCACTACACGTCTCTCTCCGAAAACAAAAAAAGTCACTACACGAATTTGACAATTGAAACCATTAGGGACAATACAAACGGGCCTGCTCCAATCAATAATGGGGAATTGCAGGAATGATTGTACCTTAGCATGACATGATCCGCTATCCACGGCAACTTCTAGGACACTTGCCTGGAACCTAACATACTTCGCACGTTCTTTTTGTCAAAATTTGCAGAATTGCACAAGAAAGTAGATAGTGCTCTAAATTAGCTACATAAGACCGCTTGCACCAGCCTTTGGTTGCATCAAGCAGAACTAACCAACGCAATACCCTGCAGGAAGAAGAGGAGAGAGATGGCGGTGGTGAGCGCTGGAATGGGGGCGATGAGCTCCCTCCTCGGCAAGCTCTCCGCCTTGCTCGGCGACGAGTACAAGCTGCTCAAGGGTGTCCGCAACGACGTCGAGCTCCTCAAGCGCGAGCTCAGGAGAATGGAGGCCTTGCTGCAGACGTTGGCCGGCATGGACAAACTTGATGCCCTACACAAGGACTGGAGAAATAATGTCCTTGATTTGAGCTATGACATCGAGGACTGTATCGACCTCTTCATGCACCACCTCGGTAGCGGTGATGCCGATGATGCCGATGCTGGGTTCATGAAGAAGTTCGTGCGCCGGCTCAAGGCACTATGGACGCGCCATAATATTACAAGCCAAATCAAAGAGCTGAAGGCTCGCGTCCTGGAGGAGAGCCAGCGACGTGATAGGTATAAGCTTGATAGCTCCATATCAAGGCCAACTACTGTTGATATAGATCCCCGACTGCCTGCGCTCTATGCGGAGGCCAAGGGCTTAGTAGCAATCGACGGCCCAAGGGATCAGATCGTTGGCTGGTTGATGGATGAAACGGCGGAACTGAAAGTGGTCTCGATTGTTGGATGCGGAGGGTTGGGAAAGACAACACTTGCCATGGAGGTATATCGAAAGATTGAAGAGAACTTTCGGTGTCGAGCTTCAGTATCTGTGTCACGCACCCTCAACCTCAACAAGCTCTTGAAGGATATCCTCTTTCAAGTCGACGAAGATGAGTATAGCATATGCCAATCAGAGATGTGGGAAAAGGAACAACTAATTCGCAAACTCAGACATATCTTCACAGGAAAGAGGTATGTGGTGTTTATTTCTTCCTTCATGCCTGAAACTAGCGTTAATTCATAAAAGCTCAAATAGGAAACTGTCGGCATGGCATGATCCAAACCATGCTATGTAGTACCGTACTAGTTCCATAATCAGTGGCTAGTGCACACAGTTACAATAGAGTTGAATCATCACGCATACATGATGGTAGAGTTTTACAAACTGGGCTATAATAAGTAATTGACAATAATCATGTTCCCAAATAATAAAAAGGTAGGTTTCCAGTACCTACATTAGTATGGTTGCACAACCCTAATATACCTCATTGTGTCCAAAACTATTTTCTAGAAATTCATTTTCTAAAATCAAAATCTAACCAATCCATTTTCTAAAATCAAAATCTAACCAGTATGGCCTTTTCTTGCAATGCCCACATCATGAGTAGCTATTCTAATAGATTTGACATATCACTCTGTAGAGAATGTACAACTTTACTTACAAGATATAATCATTTTACCATGTCAGCCATGGCTCAAAACAAGGGATCCTAACTATTGCAATGGAAAAATTGCCAAAAAATATATTTCGTTGCAATAGTTAATGTTATTGCCATAAATTATTTGTTTATGACGATAAATTTGTTATATTGCCATAATTCTAAATTGCTGTGATAATTTTTCTTTTTGTTGAAATAAATCGATTATATTGCAATGAAAAATAAATCATTGCATTAACTAATTACTATTACAACAATTTCATACTGTTGCAATATATACATTCTTTTGCAATGATATATAGCTATAGTATATCCTAATTTATTGTTTAACCAAATTTGATGCTGGTTGACTCCAAGATGAACAATCGAATTGTGGTGATAGAATGCTATTGCAATAGTAAAATCATTGCTATATGATAATTTATCAACATGATTTGTTTTTTATTGTAATAAGCTATTACCACAAGGTTTATTGTAATACCTACCAATGATTTCAATTCCATTGCAAAATGTGCATATTGCAATGATTTTAGACTTAAAACAACAATTAATTTTATTGCAACTTCTCGTAGGTTGGTAGAAATTTCAATATTGAAACAATTTCAAAAATTACAGAACACATGCAAAAAATTTCAAAAAATTAAAAATGTAAATAACATATAAAATAAAATTTCCTAGAATTAAAATTATTGAAAAATAGTATAGGAAATTTAAATTATTTGAATTTTGAGGTAAATATATAAACATCTATCAATGATTTTTTACACTCTAGAACTATTTGAAATGCTAAAATTGTAGAAAATAAATAAAATAATTTGAGTAGGGCAATAATGATTCAACATTTGGAACAAACTCTTTTATAGTTTTCTGCAATGATGTAATGTAAATTCTAGTGCATGCCATGGCAAATTTATGGTACCGAGCTTAATATTACAAAAATTGTATACAGGTACTTAATTGTTATTGATGATGTGTGGAGAATACAAGATTGGAAATTTGTGGAGTCAATATTTCCTGAGAATAATAATGGTAGCAGAATAATTGTTACCACGCGCATTACTGATGTAGCTAAGTCATGCTGCTCTAACTCTGGTGATCAGCTACATCAAATGGCACATCTAGATGATGTTGATTCACGAAGATTGTTTTTTAAAAGGATTTTTAACTCCGACAACTCATGCCCTACTGAATTGGAAAACGTTTCTGATCAGATCTTAAAAAAATGTGGTGGTTTGCCATTGGCCATAATTACAATTGCAGGTTTGTTGGCCACTAGACCACAAAATAAGAATGAATGGGAGAGACTCCAAGATTCCATGGGTATTGGTTCTTCACATGAAAATGATCATAGTCTACAAGGGATTAAAGATATATTGTTCCTTAGTTACTGTGATCTACCACACCACCTGAAGACTTGTTTATTGTACATAAGCATATATCCAGAGGACTACGAAATAGAGAGCAAAGAATTGATATGGAAATGGATAGCTGAAGGATTCATTACTAAGCAGGGGAGAAGTTTGGAGCAAGTAGCAAAGGGTTATCTTATTGATCTTGTCAATAGAAGTATGATCCAGGCAAGTAGAGTTGATGATGATGGTTCGGTATCAACTTGCAGGGTCCATGATTTGGTGCTTGACCTTATAATATCTCTATCAGAGGAAGAGAATTTTGTTACTGTTTTAGATGGACCTGAGTGCAATTCTTTGCCAAGCAATATTCGCCGGCTCTCCCTGCAATCTAGCGACACAGAACATAGCACAATACTTGCAACCACAGAATCCAAGTCACATGTTCGGTCACTGAATGTGTTTGGGGCACTTGAGCAGATACCTCCCCTTGTGGACTTTCATGCATTGAGAGTGTTGGATTTAAGTAGATGCAAATGGTTGGAAAACAAGCATATTAAAAATTTAGGAAGTTTATTTCAGCTGAGGTACTTGCACCTTGCAAGTGTTTTCATTACAGAGCTTCCAGAGGAAATTGGAAATCTGCAGTATTTACTGACTCTCGATTTGTTGGATTGCCGTAACATAACAAGATTGCCATCAACAATAGTCCGGCTAAAAAAACTGGTGCGTCTAATTGCGCACGACTTTGTGACATTCACAGGAGATGAGTTTGGGAGCATGCACGCCTTGGAGGAGTTACAAACTGTCAGTCGGTGTGACAACCCAATAAGATTGGCAGAAGAGCTTCGACATATAACGAAGCTGAGATCACTCTACATAGGAAGTATTGGACCTTCCTGGAAGATGTCTGGTGACAGGGAAAGGTTCGAGGAAGTTTTGTCGTCGTCTCTTAGTGAGCTTGGGAGATGCAACCTTCGATATCTGGAGATAACCGATAACTGTCTGTTTAAGAACACGAGCTGCACCTTCCCACATCTCCAAGTTCTTAAGATACTTTGCTCTCTTCCTGGGGTTCCAAGGGAAATGGCCTCCCTTACCAACCTCGTCAAATTATTCATCGCGTGTGAAAACTTCGAAGACGAAGATCTCCATGTCCTCATGGGCCTGCCCTCTCTGACCCATCTCGATCTAAGCATTTGCGATTATGGCAATGACATCGATGATGGCGAGGACACCGATGATGGCGAGGACATCGATGATGGCGAGGACACCGATGATGGCGAGGACATCGATGATGGCGAGGACATCGATGATGGCAAGGACACCGACAAAATGATCACTGTTGGCAGCAGCGGATTCAGGCTTCTAGAGGAGTTTGTGTGTTTTTCTGGAAGTCGAACGATGTTGGTATTTGGACCAGGTGCTACACCAGCGCTCCAACGGCTCTATGTTCACATCTCCGAAAGGGAGACGCTGTCCAAGTACTGCGGTGGTGCTGGCTTCGGCATCGAGCATCTAACGAAGCTCAGGCACTTCGAAGTCAGGACTCATTTTTGTGATCTCACTCCTACCCAGGGTGAAATACGGGCTTTGGCGGACGCCATCAACAGAGAAACTACCTCACATCCCTACCGCCAAACTCTTCTTGTCGAAATCCATGCTAATTTGCCAGGTCCAAACAATTCTCGTCGAACTGCGCACTATCTACCGGTTTTTCTCAGGTCACGAAATGGGGGAAGCCCATATGAAATAGTACACGGGAAAGGCTACATGAAGGATTGGAGGGAGCATGGCTTCATTTGCTCTCCAGCAGGTATGTGTCGGTCAGTCCTTGTTCCTCTTTCCAGGAAATAAAAGTTTACAAATTATACCCCATGTGCTTAAAAATAGAGCGCATAAATTTTTTTCAACTTTGTTTTAAAATATAAGATTTGCGTATGAATTTAATGATATATAATATCTCTGTTTTGCCCTCATTTATTTTCTCTTCTTCGAGCAAATATACACATTAACTACTCTCTCTTATTCCCAGTGAATTAATAATAAAGATATTATTGTCATTTTCATAGAGTTGATCTAAATATTCACAGAGACACTGTTGGTCAAAGCTGAAATGGTTTTATCACACGTGTAACATCCCAAAAATTTTATTTGCCTTTTATTGATTTTCTGGAGTTTATTTGGATTTATCTGGATTTTATTTCAAAGTCTAAAGCAAGAAAATGTATTTTAAATATTTTAGCAAAGCCAAAAAGAGTTTATTTTACTTTTCCAACCTTTCCTAAAATTTTAAAATAATTTTTGAGAATTTTCTGGAAATAAAAATCAATTTTAAAGGTTAAAAAGTATTTTATAAACTTATTAAAGGCAAATCTAAAATTAAAAATATTTTTCCTAAGTCTAAAATACCTCCAGGAATATTCTATGAATTGTCTGGAATTTTTAGACATTAATTACTATTTTTCTAAGCAATTATAGTGTTTCTAGTATTTTCTGAAATTTAATCCGAAAATAAAAATCAAATTAATCCTAGCTTGCCACGTGTCGCTCTCAGGTTGAATCCATCTCTCTCCACGATTTAATCCTAGCCATACAAAGTCACTTACCCCTTCATACCAATCCATGCCACGTGTCGCCAATCTGACGACCCGTACCCCTTCATTCTCCTCTCTCCCACCGACGCATGGGTCCCACCTGTCATATCTTTCTTTTTCCTCCCCTTTCTTCTTCCTCTAGTCTTCTCTCTCTTCCACCATTGATGCCGAATAAAAGCTTTAATTGCCGGCCGTTTCTTCCTCTTAACTCCCGTTTAAAGCATGCATTTGAATACCCTAATCACCCCCACTAATCTACCGGCCGTTTTTCCCATTAATTCCCCTCTAAAGTTGCGACCGTTTCTTCTCTCTCTCCACCTATAAAATCCTTCTCCATGCACCGGCTCCTTCCCCCTTTCGGCCGCCCTTCTCCTCCCCTTCGGCCGCTCTCCCGCCGCCGTACGCCACCGTCCCGGTAGCCTCCCGCCGCCGCCCCGCGCCTCACCACCGCCGCCCGCCGCCGCCCCTCCTCTCCCCGCCGTCGCTCACCGCCCCCGCCGCCGGCCGTGCGCCCCCCGAGCCGCCCGTGCGCGCCGCCCGCATGGCGCCATGTGGCCAGTGTGCCACGTCGGCAAGGCCCGTGGTCCGTGGATCTGGTCCACGGTAGACCGGGCCCACCGGTCATTTAAATCTTTTTCCCGCCCGGAAATTCAAAATGGTTGACGTCATAAATAGTATTTTTCAGTACAAAAATAATTCCCGAAAACCGGCTTTTCCTTTTCCCCTCCTTTTAATCTTCCGAAATCCATAACTTCTTCATTTTAACTCCGATTTAACCCGTTCAAAATTTTAAATTCTTCTAAAATCATAAAATACCCATTTCTAGACTATTTTTGAATTTTATTTAAATTTTTTTGAATTTATTTTGGTTCTTCACGTGTAGATTACGACATATCCGAAATGTATTTCTTCGACGAATCGCAGCAAGACTTCGAGCAAGGCAAGTTATACCTTTGACTATGTTGATCCTAGTAATTTAAATTATTTATGTTGTTTTTAAATTTATATGCATGCGTACTTTTATTCAAACTAGTTCAAATGTGATTTAAACTTTAGTTACGTCGAATTCCTTTGTGTATGGCCAATCTTGTTATTGAACGAACATATCTTGTCACCATAGATGAAAACCTAGTTGGTACATTAGTATTAACTAGAAAGTTTTATAGAATTGCTTAGCCATGCTCAGAATAATTTAGGTGGGAAGAATGGTTTCGCACAAAATGATGGTTTATAAAATCTATTCTTGACTTTGGTGAGTCAAGAAAGTCTATGAAAGTTTGGTAAAATAAAATTATAAAATCTGTTCTAGACTTAGGAATTGGTATGGTAGTGGGTGCTTGCTGGCATGCATCGTAGTTTGTTGACTCGATGTTGACGCCAGGCACAAGGGGTATGCGGGTAGGCCTAAGACAAATTAAGGACTGGTCTGTGAACTACTAATACAAAGTCACACCGTACTACCACAAGTCTGGTATGGGACAGACCTGGCTAAGTAATTTGTGAAGTTCCATCTTAGTTTCGCTATAGGCTGAATGTGAGCGTGGCGTAGGCCATGAGAAGTCTCACATGGCACAAGAGGGGGTTCCAACATGTGGATTCATATTGTGGTGAAACCTTAGTGGCGGCGTAACTATTTTGGTAATGGAACATTGGAATAGCCTTGTCATGAACTCTCAGCCGCACATCTAAGGTAGTGTGTAAATCGCGTGGCAAAATGAGAGGACATGTCTTGTGGGTAAAGTTGTACACCTCTGCAGAGTAACAAACTATCCTGGATAGCCGTGTCCACGGTCAAGGACATTCTTAGTATGGTTTTTCATGGATTAGACTTTGGTTTTAATAAAATTTGGTTTGTGGAAACTTGAGAAATCTTTTGGAAAGATGGTCCGGGTGGGATACCCGTGGATAGGTTAGTGTTAGGTTATTGCCTGCACTAACGTTATTATTTTAGTTAAAAGAATGTTTGCATGTTGTATCAAATTTTAGCTTTTGCACTTACTTTACTATATTATTTCAATGATGCTCTTTATGCAAATAAACCATAATATGCCTTCCTTTGTAAACCCTTATGCATGCATCAAATCTGCTATAATTCCTGGTGTAACTTGTGGAGTACTTTATGTGCTTACCTTGCTTAAAATCTGTTGCCAGAGGACGACGACGACGACTTTGTTGAGGATTGCGACGAATAGGCCACGTCTTACAGTCATTCGCCTGTGGGCAGGCAGGATGGGCTGCTCCTTTTATTTATCTTCCGCTATTTACTTTTATGTTTGGCCATGAAGCCACCTTATTGTAAACTTGGCCATAATGCCCGTACTTTTGCTTTATAATAAAGTTTGGTTATCATGCATGATATGTATCACTGTTAAACCTGTTTGCACTAGCTTTTTCTGGGATAGTGCGATTTACACAGAGGGGTTCGGAGTTGCTGCTTCGGGTCCCGACAATACGCATCTTAAGATGTCACTTTTATTAACTGGAGTGAGTATACTACACTTTGTTTGTTTCATTTAGTTTCACTTCATGTGCTTTTCTCTAGATATGGAGGAGCACTAGGGCTGCTAGCGTTATGAAGGAATGATCTGGAGCAAGGATGCCTCGATACCGATACGCGATACGGGAACGACGATATGGATACGGCGATATGATATTTTTCAAAAATAAGAATACATCGATATGGTAAGTATGTGTGTATATATATATGAAAATAAAAAAATCATAAACAGGCTACGAGAGAGAGGGAGAAACTGATATTACTCGATGAATTGAATGCTATATATTCCATTAATCAACCAGACAAGATATCACTTTCCAGTTGGTACCTTGTACAACTGCAATGTATCAGATTAATTCCTTATATCTCATATATCCAATGGTACAAGAAATTAACCATCAATGCTTGGATAGTAATGAAAAAAATGAAAATTGAAAAGTTTAAATGACATCCTGCTGCATAGTCAATCCTACAAGTAAAAACTTCCACTTACCTCCACAAAATTGTTAATGAAACTGAAAGAACAGTGATGCATGTAGCTTAATGCCTGTCATCAGGTCAACCGCTTCAGCTGGTACTTCCTTCCCCATCTCCTTAAGGCCCTGTTTGTTTCCACTTAAGATTATTATAATCTAGCTTATAAATCATAAGTGGAAACAAACAGTCCAGATTATAAGGTAACTTATTATAATCTAATAGCTCAGATTATTGTAATCTAATAAGCTCAAAAAAGGAGCTTATTTCAGCTTATAGATCCACCTTTTATCTTAATGACCATAAAACTTTAGGAAATTACCCACCTTTGCCATTCATCCAACCCCCAACTCCCGTGCCTCTCTCTCTTTTCCGCTGGCAGTCTCTCCCGTGTGCCTCCTTCCTCTCCTCTTCCAATCTCCTCCAACCCTAGCAACCTAGCCCAAATCCAGCCAAATTTTCGGTGTGTTCCGGCCAAAATAGATCCCCAAGATGGTGTTCAATGATGCTTTACGTAAATATGCCACGCAGTTCCCACATCCTCCAAATGGTATAGTAACATTTTAACTAGTTATCTCAAAAAGTTGCATACTGTAGCTATATCTCATTGTGTATGTTTACATTTTGTAGGAAAAGTTTACCTTGTCGACTCAGGCTATCCAAATCGACCGGGTTTTCTAGCTCCATACAAAGGGACCAAGTACTATTTACCAGAGTTTCGAAATGGACCACGCCCTAGTGGCAAGAAGGAGGTATTCAACCACTTGCATTCATCACTTCGTAATGTGATTGAGCGATCTTTTGGTGTGTTAAAGATGAAGTGGAGAATTTTGTTGGACTTACCAAGTTATCCAATGCTCAAACAAACCAAAATAATACATGCATGCATGACACTCCATAACTTCATTCGGGATAGTGCTTTGAGTGATGAAGAGTTTGACCGGTGTGATCGAGATGAAAACTATATGCCGATGCCTTCCTCTCATGTGGGTTCAAGTCAATTGGGAGATGAAGAGGGGGGCATGAATGCCTTCCGTGATAATATTGCTAATGCTTTATTTGCTAGAAGAGAGTAATTTGCTTGTAAGAGCATATTTGTACGAACAAATGATCATGGATATTTGAATAATTAAGTTTTTCTACCACTTATATATTCAAATTCGTATTTTACTAATGTTTTGCAAGTCCAAACTAATAAAAACATGTCATAAAAGAATAAATAAGTCACCAAAAAAGGTCAAGGGCATTGTAGTCTTTAAACATTCGAATACAACAATCCATAACTCTGATAATCCAGGCTGCCAAACACCTGATAGCTTATTTCCCACCAGCTCATTATAAGCTAGCTTATATAATCCCCACCTATAAGCTAGATTATAATAATCTTAAGTGGAAACAAACAGGGCCTAAATCGTTTCGCTGCCCGGGATTTGAGTTCACTTGGCAATGGGAACATTACCACAACAGTCTGTCGCATATAAGAGTAAATGGCATTACATACGGCATGAAACCATCCAACATTAAGATCTGTTAAATCAATAACCTCTCAGCAAAATTGGCATGTTTCTCCTTTTGCAGCTTACCTTACGGTAATTTGTAAATGGCCTCAGCTTGCGTATGCGGACATTTTTGTAAACATTTGTTTGGTCGATGATGTCATTGCGAGGGATCTTTACAGCCCCGTCCAGCAATGTGTTGGAAATCACTGTAGCACGATCCATCAAACGATCAAAACGCTCGCCTTAATTATGCTTACGCAACAATCCTGACACCTGCAGATATTGTAATACTAGTAAGATGTCCGTACATTGCAACAGAGTATCAAATGAGGGTGATTCATATTATCAAATGATGATCCCAAACTAAACATTAAACATCAATTTTATCTTTCGAAAAACATGTATCAAATAAAGCACACATGTACAAACTCATAAATAAATTAAATTAGAAATAGATGTTCATGTTTAGTAGCTGAACGACTATCAACCATCGACCACTGTAGCTACGACTATCGACCAACGACCTACTGTAGCCACAACGATCGACCATCGACCGCTGTAGCTGCGACCATCGACCATTAACTATTGTATCTACGACTATCGACCATCGACCGTTGTAGCTACGACTATCGACCAACGACCGCTGCACAGTTTGACTGACGACTGCGACAGTACTCCTCCAAGTACCAACGGAGTCACTGTGGCTTCGAGCTCTCCTTCAACCACACATCGACGACGGCTTGTCGACCACGTCTTCAACCATGGCATCGACTACAGCTTGCCGACCACGTCTTTGACTGGTCTGGAGTCTTCGACGCTCTCCGACTCTGGGTCTTCAACTACTACACATACTTGGACACACTAACTACGCAGTACTCGAACACACCGAGTACTCGACAACGACTATGCAGTACTCAAACACACCGAGTATATTTGCCTACGACCGCTATGGTTACGACCAATCAGTACTCGAACACATCGAGTACTCGACTACGACCACACAGTACTCGAACTCCCTAAGACTATGCGGTACTCGAACTCACCGAGTACTCGACTACGACCACTCAGTACTCGAACACACTGAGTACAGTGCGCTACGACCACTATGGCTACGACCACGCAGTACTCGAACACACCGAGTACTCGCCTATGACCATGTAGTACTCAAACTCACCGAGTACTCAATACTGACCACACATTACTTGAACACTGTGACCGTGGTTTCAACCACGGCATTGACTAGGCCTTCGACCACAACCAGTGCACACTCCTGCTACAGTGACCGCCGACCACTACAGTGACAGGCCGCACACGTCTGCTACAACACACTGCTCATTCGACCATGGCCTTGACTGCGCCTTGTTGACCACATCACCGATTAAGGCTTGTCGATCATAGCACCTCGACTGCATCTCTGACCACATAGGTCTTCCAGCACCAACTATCGACTATGGCTACAACCATCAACCACTATAGCTACGATCATCGACCACTATAGCTACGATTATCGACCATCGACCATTGTAGCTATGACCATTGACACTATAGCTACGACTATTGACCATTGACCACTGTAGTTATGACCATCAACCACTTTAGCTACGACGATCGACCACCGAGCGCTGTAGCTACGATGATCGACCATCGACCGCTGTAGCTACGACCATCGACCATTGACTACTGTTGCTATGACCATCGACCACTGTTGCTATAACCATCGATCGTTGTAACTACGACCATCGACCACTATAGCTACGACCATTGACCACTGCACAATTTGACTAACGACTACGATAGTACTCCTCCGAGTACCGACTGAGTCACTGTGGCTTCGACCACGGCTTGTCGATCATACCTTCGACTGATCCAGAGTCTCCGATCGCTCTCCTATTATGAGCCTTCAACTCCTATACATACTCGGACACACTGACTACATAGTACTCGGACACACCGAGTACTCAACTATGACCACACAGTACTCAAACACACTGAGTACTCGGCTACGACCACGCAGTACTCGAACACACCGAGTACTTGACTATGACCACGCAGTACTCGAACTCACCAAGACTATGCAATACTCGTACACACCGAGTACTCGACTACGACCATGTAGTACTCGAACACACGGAGTACTCGACTATGACCATGCAGTACTCGAACACACCGAGTACATTTGGCTACGACCACGTAGTACTCGATACTGACCACATAGTACTCAAACACATGGGTACTCGACACACAACCACTCAGTACTCGAACACATGAGTATTCGACACATGACCACACTCGATAACATGATTGTCAAATAATATTCCCAAATAATATTATCCATCATATTTGAAATATAATAAAAAAATTAGTATCAAACTTGAAGAAGAAAATAAGAATATGGAATCAAACCTTGTAAATGACAACTTCAACCTTCTCTGCGTCCTTATCCACTATCTTAGCAATGTACTCAACCTTCTCCACTGCTTTCTACATAGGCACATCCTTAGGAAGTTGGTCGGCCACATTAGTAGCTAGCTTCTCCGTTACCTCAGCTATATGCTGCACAACTTTTGTAGTAGTCTCCAATTTCCCATTGTCTCATCTGAGATCATAGCAAGACCATGGCAATAAGATTCTCTAAACATATAGCACACCTTAATAGTGTTTAATTACTCAGTAGCAATTCATGAACACAATAATTTTTACTTGGTAGCAATTCATGAACTCCATAATGACCGCTACTTTAGTAAGTCATGAACTCCACAACAATTACTATTGAGTTCTACTCAAGATTAGCTGCTTGTATTTTTGTAGGTGAACGATGAATTACTATAGGTGATTTTGAGACAGACAATAACCGGTATTGGGTATTGAGTTGTGCATATATACCTTCAACATGCCTGAATCTCTTGTAGAATGGCACTACCGTGTACACCAAACTCCAAGCACCCATTGCGCCTTGGGAGATCACCGAAACAAAGAGCCAAAGAGACTTGCTCACAATCTAGCAAAGAAAATACCCAAGTGAACCAAGAAATCACTTGCCTTGAGTTTTCTTGGGTGGCCGAGGTGGGCACAATTGGCTACATGGTGAGAGTCACTGTGTTGAGAGCACGAGGGTGGCGAATGGTGGATGCGCGGTGCGCACAAGCGAGGGCGGCCGCTGGAAGATGCGCGGTGCACACACGCGAGGGCGGCAGACACTAGCGGGGGCGTGGATCGAGGCTGCGGCGTTGGGTGCACGAGGGCGGTGGTCGGTCGACGTGTGGTGTGCGCAGGCGAGGGTGGCGGTCGTCAGTGGGGGCACGAATCTACATCGCGATGTCAGGAGTGCGAGGGTGGCTGCTGGCATGCGTAGACGAGGACGGCGGCCACCACCGGGGACATGGATCGGGGCTTGTGGCCCATGCTGCTCAAATTTGGGGATTTCTACTGCCCCTTTGGGTTGGAGGAGGAGGCGAGTGGGAGGATGGTGGTGGAGGAGGAGATTTGGAGTTTAGAGAGGAGGCGAGCGAGAAGAGGAGCGACTTGGAGTTTGCGGAGGAGGCGAGCTAGAAGAGAAGTGGCTTGGAGTTTGGAGAGGAGGCGGGTTGTGTCATGTGTGGAGGGAGGCAGGGAAGAAGGGAGACATGGGTTGGGTGAGTGGAGGTTACACGAAGAGAATTCAGGCGTGGACGTGGAAGGGGAGGCACACTGTGTGCGTGCATAGGAGCCAGGGAGGAGAGGTGAATGGACAAACTCCTATGTTATATTAGTAGAGATAATTTCGAAGATAAAAGTGAAATCTAAATACTCAGGCAAACAATAGCAGAAAAAATATACTTTTGACAAAGAAACCTCACATTGTACACACTCTATTATCTAATGTGACTTACATGCATTTCAATATCTACAACAGGTTCGGGGTTGAACTCAGGGACCCTAGAGTACCATCCAAGATGTTCAACCTGCCACAACACCAATGTATCCATTACATCATTATGCACACAGTGAAGAATATTATGCAATTAGTTATACCTCTAAGATTTTGACAAAAAGACGCATTGCCTCCGCTGACGGCATGCTTCCAAGCCCATGCTAGCTAAAAACACAAATAGTGTAAGCAAGCAGCAGTGATTTAAAGGCATGCAAGATCAATGTTAAATTGGTATTTTCTAGATATTTTGCCTACTCAATCATCTATCTAGGTTGATCATTCCAAAATCCAAACTAGAAAAGAGTTGTGGTCTTTGTAACATAGGAAATTCATTTTCTAACTTCTGGCTGGGTGACAATATTCTGTTCTAACACTGGCTTAAGCAATAAAGTAAGAAGAGTACAAGTCAAGCAGCTGTATCTGCTTATGTTTACTCACATTTCAAGCTCAAACTAAATCAATTCTCCATAGATTTAACCGAAACTTCCACAAAAAATGACTTCTAGTGCAAAAACTTCAAGTGGGATTTGAGTGCAGTGATACCAACCTCGTCTATTTGCTCTGCTCCATAGGGTTCCACGCCCTCGGCTTCAGTACATTGCATGGCTCCACCATCACTTACACCACAACAAAACCCAAAATCACCAACCGAATTCCGACGACCAAAGCAAATCTCTCCCCTCCAAAAACTAGAGATCAGCAAGCTAACACCATAATTCAACTCTTGACCAGCTCCAATTCCACCATTTCACCCTAGGTTGACACAAATCTCAACCCCTACCCCCAAAGTGATCGCCAAAAATATCAGTTGACGTGTCACCTAATGGTATAGGCAGTAGAGGAGGGTGATGTCGTTGTGGAAGTGGGATATGGCAGTGGAGGAGATGGCCCTATTGCGCCATCATGTATGTACCTGAAGGCCAGAGCTTTCCAGGCATCGCCAATGAACCCACCGTTGAAAAGCCCACCACTGAAAAGCCCGCCTTGGCCACCGCTCTTGCACGCCTTGGGGCACGGCTAGGTGCGGGCATGGGTGGAGGCATGGAGTCGTTGAGGAGGGGTGATGGAGGAGGGTGGAGACGGGATCCAATTTAATTGGGAGGAAGTTAATAGAATTGGGGAGAGGAAGGATTCTTGGATCTGGAAGGCATAGGTGAGGGGAGGGGATTAGTTGGGGTGGAAGAGGAAGAGGATGTCGCGGTTGCAAGGGAGGGAAGGAAGCTGGCCATGCCATTAGAGGCAGAGGCGGAGGCGGAGGGGAGGGATCGGTGGGATGGCGCCTCCTGGTGCTCCCTCTACTCGGCGCTCAACCTCTAGCCACTCGCTGCCAACGTCGGGTGGAAAATAAAAATCAATTTAAAGTAAATGAAAACACTAGTTGTAAGATAAGTGGAAAACCTTCATTTGGTCTAATGCAAGGTTAGTTCCAAGAAGAACAAAGCATTTATCTGGATGTTCCTTGACCCACTTCTCTGCCCATGTCGACTCCCCTGAAGCTGGGAGACCAACCATCATCAGAACCTCACATTCTCTTTGTTCTACAAACACAGGGCCAAATACTACATTTCCAACGGCACAAGCTGAGGCCCAGGGCTCATAACCATCAACTGGTTCCAGCCCGTCCTACCCGCTAAACTGCATCTCAATGGCAGCATTCTTCAGCAGTACATGTGGAAAGACTGCCGATTCCCATTGCATTGGCCTCATAGGAGCATCAACCAAACAAAGACCTTTCTTACTTGCATCAAAAATTTGTGGAGCAGGGAGAGGCCGCGAGGGAGTAGAGGGAGCGGTGGTCAGTGGGAGTAGGGAGAGCGGTGGGGGAGCAGTGGGAGCAGTGGCCAATGGGAGTAGGGGGAGCAGGGAGAGTGGCTGGCAAGCAGAGGGAGCAGTGGCCGGCGGAAGCAAAGGGAGCAGGGAGAGGCGGCATGGGACCAGAGGGAGCGACGGCTGGCAGGAGCAATGGGAGCAGGCGGATCTCTAGGCGGCGGCTAGCCAGTGGCCTCCGGGCAGAGGTGGCGGTGACCGAGGAGGAGCAAATGCTCGAGAGGAGGGGAGGGTTCAGTTTGGTGTGACCAACGGCTTGGAATGGTGGGCGTGAGGAGACATTAGGGCTCCAGTGTTGGGCCGGCTCCTCTGTTGGGCCGAGATTTAATTGGGCCATACTTATCGCTTGTGTATCGCGTCGTATCGGTCACATATCGAAGTATTTTTATTTTTTTCCTGCTGAAATTCACCGATACTCCGCCGATACCGTATCATCGTGTATCAGAACATATCGCTGTATCGGATACGTATCAAACATGCGTACGACAGTTGGAAGCCATATTGGTGCTTCCTAGATCTGGAGCTCCGGACCATCACCTACCCGGTGGTTCATTTGAAACAAAAAACAAAAAACCAGATAGAGGCAGATCCTGACAACAACCTCCGTTCGACAGTTATCACCCGAATCGTGGAGACATCTTTTGGTGCGAGACAATAGCCGTCGCTTCATCAGCTATATAAAGGATAATGACTGAGGAGAAAACAGGGAGGAGGATCAAGTTAGAGATAGCACAAAGCTTTTCTGCATCATTTCCAATTGTAATCCCATCTGAGTAAAAGCTACACAGGAAGCAGGGTTATTATTCTCCTAGGAGAAGGTCCGAACCTGTATAAAAATTCTCGTGTCTTTCTTCTGCATGGGCATATCCTAATCTTCTAAGAGATTCCTCGAATCCAAATAAATCATACGTAAGATCGGTATTAAAACATCAACATATTGTATCTGGCAGTTGTTCCAAGGGTGCTTAGAGGCATTTTCTAAGTTGTGATACATGGAGCACATTGTGGATTCTTCAGAGTTGGCTTGGCAGTTATATCTGATATGCTGAGGTTCCCTTTTGCTCAAGAACTTTAAAAGGACCAACATATCGGGGACTCGGTTTGCCCTTCAGTCCAAATCGATGAATCCTCTTCATCGGTGATACTTTTAAGTATACCAGATCACCAGGAATGAACTTAAGATCTCTTCTACAATGATATGTGTAGCTTTTCTGTCTACTTTGGGCAGTCTTAAGTCTTTCTCTTATGATTTGTATCTTCTCATTATTTTCTCTCATAATTTCTGGTCCTAGCAATGGCTCTTCTCCCACTTCATACCAGTAAATGGGAGATCTGCATTTTCTCCCATACAGTGCTTCGTATGGAACCATTTGAATACTAGATTGATAACTCTTAGTATAAGAAAATTCGGTTAAGGGTAAGTGCTTGATCCATGACTCTCCAAAATTTAACACACTTGCCCTAAGCATGTCTTCAAGTATTTGATTTATTCTTTTGGTTTATCCATCAATTTGTGGATGATAGGCCATGGTGAAGTTTAGCTAAGTTTCCAATGAGTTTTGCTAACTCTTCGAGAATTTAGAGGTGAAAACATATCCTCTATCTAATGGTCTCTGGAACCCCGTAGAGAGTGACTATCTTCTCGATGTACAACTCTGCCAATTTGTTAAAGGAATATTTTTCGTTGGTGGCGATGAAGTGAGTCGACCTGGTGATTCGATCCACTATTACCCATGTGACATCTTTCTTTGTGGGGGTCATTGGTTGTCCACTAATGAAGTCCATGGTGATATCCTCCCACTTCCACTCTGGGTTTTTGAGTGGTTCAATTAAGTTGGCTGGACATTGATGTTCAGCCTTTACCTTTTGTAGGTGTCACATTTGCTGACATATTCAACAATTTCTCTCTTGATGCCACTCCACCAAAATGTATCTCTGAGATCTTGATACATCTTAGTGTTCCCCAGATGGATGGTGTACAGTGTGTCATGTGCTCCTTTTAGGATGATCTCTTTGATATTGGAATCATTTGGTACACAGACTCTGTTATGATTGTAGAGGATGTTTTTATCATCGAGGTTGAATTCAAATGGTTGCCCGGCTTTAATTATTTTTACTTCCTCAATTATGAATGAGTCTATTTGCCGCCCTTCTTTCATTTGGTCCAACAAAGTTGGGTGGAAGGACATGGCTACTTTGTTGCATATGAAGGAGTGACTCTAATATTGATTTCCATCTTGGCCAATTCTTGTATCAGTTCTAAAATATGTTCTTGCATTGATACGCTATTGCTGTGAGCCTTTCTACTCAATGTGTCAACCACTTCATTGGCCTTTCCAGGATGATAATTTATGGTCAAGTCATAATCTTTTATGAGTTTGAACCATCTTCTTTGCCTTAAGTTTAGTTCCTTCTGAATGAAAATATATTTCAGGCTTTTGTGGTCACTGTACAGAGCACACTTTGCTCCATAGAGATAATGTCTCCATATTTTTAGAGCAAGACCACTGATCCTAGTTCTAGATCATGAGTTGGGTAGTTCACTTCATGTGATCTCAGTTGCCTAGACGCATAAGTGATTACCCTATCTTTTTTGCATTAGTACATAGCCCAATATATACCTTGAGGCATCTCAATACACGACATATTCAATGCCTTCTTAAGGAAGGGCTAATACTAGTGTAGTAGTTAATATTTTCTTCAATTCTTGGAAACTTTTCTCACAAGCTTCCATCCAAACATGTGGTGCATCTTTTCTTAGCATCTTCATGAAAGGTGATGTTATTTGGGAGAATCCTTTTTATAAATCTATAGTAATATCCCACAAATCTTAGGAGGCTTCTGATTTCAGTTGTGTTAGTTGGTTGCATCTAAGATGTGACGGTTTTAACCTTTCCTGGGTCAACTTCTACTCCCCGCCCTGATACAATATGACCTAAGTATGCCACTTGATCTGACCAAAATTCACACTTGTTGAATTTGGCATAGGGTTGATGTGCTTTGAGGGTTTCTAGTACTATTTTAAGATGATATGCATGCTCTTCTTTGCTTTTGGATAGATGAGAATACCATCTATGAAGACAACCATGACTTTATCTAGGAATTTCATGAATATCTTGTTCATCAGATTCATGAATACTGCAGGCGCATTAGTTAATCCAAATGGTACCACAGTGTATTCATGGTGACCATATCTGGATACAGGTATGGTTTTCTCGATGTCTATAGCCTTCATCCGGATTTGATGATATCTTGATCTTAGGTCTATCTTTGAGAATACACATGCCCCCTTAAGCTGATTGAACAAATCATCAATGCAGGGCAAAGGGTATTTATTTTTTATGGTGACATTGTTAAGCTCTTGATAGTGCATAACCATACTCCGCCATCTTTCTTTCCAGCGGAAAGCACTAGGGCTCCCCACGGTGATATACTTTCTTGGATAAATCCTTTCTTTTTGAGTTCATCTAGTTGTTTCTTTAATTATGTCAATTCTTGCAAATTCATCCTATATGGCCTTTTGAATATTGGGGTTGTCCTAGGAATTAGATTGATTGAAAATTCAATCTCCCGATCTGGAGGCATACCAGATAGTTCATCGGGGAATACATCCTCAAATTCTTGAACTATTGTTGTATCTCGAACTTTTTTTCTTACAGATGTGTTATCTTTGGGTCAGTTGACTTTAGGTAGGCTCGGGCTCCCAAGTATAGCATCCTAGAGCTTTCAGATTTTCTTATAGAAGCACTCTTCTGCTTACAATTTATGTTTACTCCATTCTTGGATAACCAATCCATGCCCAGTATCACCTCAAGATCTGATAATGCTATGACATGGAGGTCAGAGGTGAATCTGATGTTATCGATGATTATCTCCTGATCATTTTGGAGTGAGGATACAATGATAATTCTGGCTGGGGTGCTCACTCCCATGGGTCTTTCCATGGGAATACAGTCTAATTCATTGGTATGAATGAAGTGTTGTGAGATGACAGAATAGGTGGCACCATGATCAAATAAAACAGTGCCCATTGAAGGTGGAAGAAGTAATTTACCCGATACCACATCTGTCGCTTCTATTGTTCGGCGACCACATGGTTGAGCTTTATTGGCCCTCTTTTGCCTGCCCATCTTGGTGTGGCTGCCATGGCTAATCCCTAGCCATGGCCTACAGGTGCACGAGGTGGTGGTGCTGGCAATCTTGGAATAGGGTTTTGTGAAGTAGTTGGTCCCCCATATCTGGTGGGATAAGGACATTCGAACTTGTGGTGGCCTATTTCCCACAGTTGAAATAGGCCCCCGACCACTTGAGATAGTCCTTGGTGAGATGGTGACTGTTACATCTTGCACATATAAGGGGTGTGATAGCAGGTGGGGGTGGGAATACTGGTCTTTGTGGAGGAGTGTTAGAGGGTCTGGGTTGTGGAGTTGGGAATATGGAGAAAGGCATTGGGGTCTAGACTGATTGAATGTGACGGGAGTCTATTCTGGCTCTCTTCCTCCTTTCCTCCTGTAAGTTGGAGTGCTCATTCTTGAATATGAAGGTTCAGTTCACTAAGTCTTGAAACTCAGTGATATGATGGAGTTTTAGATGGGCTGCATGTAGGGGTTCATTCCCTCTAGAAAATTTTCTATTTTCTTTGCTTCTAAGTTTATATCATCGGGGGCATAATGGGATAGCTCATTAAACTAGCTCAAGTACTCATTGAGCTTGCTACCTGTTGTGGCTACAGACCAAACAGAGAGAGAGATGGTAGTGGAGAGTAATGAAGTTGAGTGTAATGGCCCTTGGCCCCTCCCCATGGCTTACTCGCATATATATATACTCATGAGGAGTGCTTTTACAGTTATACCCTTACATCCGGTCATCCCCTCTGAGGGCAGTTATGTCATTACACAAGGCCTATTTTGGGCCTTATAATCTTCTACCGGGCCTGCTGGGTTTAGGTGGGGGCCACCCCTACGACAGGAGCCTCTCATGGTGAAGGGCTTCACAGGGACGAAGCCATGTCGTCGAGTCCTTTGGCCCCCTCCGTCCCCTGCGGCCTGTGAATTGCTCTAAGCTTGTGGTTGAGGAGCCTGCAGCTTGTGTCCTGAAGTAGACGCGCGCTCCGTCCCCTACCCTTCGAACGGGTGGCGGCGAGGCCGGCGCCTAGTCGAAGTAGACGCGCGTGCTCCGTCCCCTACCCTTCGAACGGGTGGCGGCGAGGCCGGCACCTAATCGAAGTAGACGCGCGCGCTCCGTCCCCTACCCTTCGAACGGGTGGCGGCGAAGCCGGCGCCTAGTCGAAGTAGACGCGCGCGCTCCGTCCCCTACCCTTCGAACGGGTGGCGGCGAAGCCGGCGCCTAGTCCAAGTAGACGCGCGCGCTCCGTCCCCTACCCTTCGAACGGGTGGCGGCGAAGCCGGCGCCTAGTCGAAGTAGACGCGCGCGCTCCGTCCCCTACCCGTCGAACGGGTGGCGGCGAAGCCGGCGCCTAGTCGAAGTAGACGCGCGCGCTCCGTCCCCTACCCCTCGAACGGGTGGCGGCGAAGCCGGCGCCTAGTCGAAGTAGACGCGCGCGCTCCGTCCCCTACCCTTCGAACGGGTGGCGGCGAAGCCGGTGCCTAGTCGAAGTAGACGCGCGCGCTCCGTCCCCTACCCTTCGAACGGGTGGCGGCGAAGCCAGCGCCTAGTCGAAGTAGACGCGCGCGCTCCGTCCCCTACCCTTCGAACGGGTGGCGGCGAAGCCGGCGCCTAGTCGAAGTGGACGCGCGCGCTCCGTCCCCTACCCTTCGAACGGGTGGCGGTGAAGCCGGCGCCTAGTCGAAGTGGACGCGCGCGCTCCGTCCCCTACCCTTCGAACGGGTGGCGGCGAAGCCGGCGCCTAGTCGAAGTGGACGCGCGCGCTCCGTCCCCTACCCTTCGAACGGGTGGCGGCGAAGCCGGTGCCTAGTCGAAGTAGACGCGCGCGCTCCGTCCCCTACCCTTCGAACGGGTGGCGGCGAAGCTGGCGCCCACGTCGAAGTAGAGACGCGCGCTCCGGGGCTGTTGTGACCTCGTAGCCTTGTAGTGCGCTTTTAATGGCGGCTGGAATTGCGCCGACGCTTGGCCTGGCAGAAGTCAGGCTGTCGCGTCGTGCAGTCTGCCATGCTGCGGGTGGGGCACGTGGCGACTCGCGACTGGTGCGTCGTGGGATGTGAGCGGTTGCGTGACCGCGGCCGTTCGCCTCGTCCCCCGAGAAGTTGGACGCGTGTTGAAAAGGTAGGGGCGTTGTGCGCTGCCTGGCCACCTACCAGGCGCGGCCTTCTAGGTCCGGGCGGTTCTTCTTTCCAAATCCTGGACAGCCGAATCGCCGGGAATTTGATCCGTCTGTGCGCTGAGCCCCAGAGCAGGCGAGCGGCTTTTATAAGGTGCTAGCGTTGGGGTGGAGGCACCCTTCCTCGTTTTGCTTTTTGATCTGCTGCTTCGCTTGCGCCCGCGCTAATTGTTAGGCCCCTTGCTCCTTTGCCTTCTTCTTCTCCTTCCCCTATCGTGAAGAGCAAATGGCTAGCCACGACAATGCCAGCTACCACCCCCGCAGCGGTTCCTTGCCTAGCCAAGGCGGGGGGACCCATCCTTCCTCAGGGTACAAACTGGTGCCGCGAGGGAGCTCGCGCGCCAACAAATTGTGGAACGCGGTGGAGCATTCGGGAGGCTCCTGCTCCCGGGTGCTGGGGAAGAGCCGCATGACGGAGGGGACGCTGCAACGGCTCGTGGATGAGGGGAAGATCGTGCATCGCGCGGGGCTCGCTTACCCCGCCGGGACGAGACGGAGCCGAAGCCCGGGCCCTTAGAGGCAATTGTTTTTGTCGCTTTCTTCGATGCCGGCCTTCGGATGCCCTGTACGTTGTTTGTGGGCGAAGTCCTGCGGGCCTACCAGTTGGAGCTAGCCCAGCTGACGCCCCACGCGATACTCCGCCTAGCTGTCTTCACGTGGGCGATGCGGACCGAGGGGTGGCGCCCTAGTGCGAGCCTATTTGCCACCCTGCACGATGCACACTGTCGACCCAGGAAGGTTGGCGACGCGGTGTCCAACTTCGGTGGTGTGGACTTCGTGCTCCGGGTGTCCTGCGCGACGTTGTTCCCTGTGCTAGCCTCGGCAGGGCAGTGGGCGTCCGGCTGGACGCGGTGGTGGTTCTACTACACCGTGACCGACAAGAGCGGGCTGCAGTGCCGAGGTGGGCCAATCTCGTTCAACAGCACGCCGAGTCTGAAGGCGGAGATTGACGACACGCGAAAGCTACAGAGCCTCGTCGGTGTGGCTCGTCGCATGAGCGTGCGCGACCTGGTCGAGGAGTTCACGATGCATGGGGCGGCGCCACTGTCCTCCCGGGGGAAGTATGTTGCGCAGAATGGCCCCCGCGGGGACGGGTTCGATCCGTCTGTGTCTCGGCTGCTTCCGCCCTCCGCACCTTGTAAGTCTCCCAGCACGCCCTTGCCTCTGCTTGGGTTCCGCCTACCTGACGTGATTTCCTGCGCAGTGGCTCGGCTAGAAGATGCGGAGCGCGCGGTTGCGGCGCTTCTCGGCCCGTACACACTTAAGGAGCACCGGGCTCGCGAGGCCGCGGTCCAGGCGGCTAAACAGGGGCGGATAAACCGCACCTGCGAGGCTATAGGCATTGCCGTGCCCGAGCGCATGGTGCCGGAAGAGCTCCCCGCAAGGACTCCCGGTGCCCAGGAAGGTGATAGCCCCGCAGGGGGGCTGTCTTCGCGACGCCGGGCCTGTTCCCCGGCTGTCGTATGCAACCCGGCAGCCCCCCCGGCGGGTAGCTCGGCTGAGGCGGAGCGTGCGACCGGTGGTGGGCCTGGTCACACTGCTTCGGAGGGGCGCGCCGCTGCGGATCCCCCGACACTTTCTGCCGCTGCCCACTAGCCCGTGCTCGGGCTCGCGGCCACCGCTGAATTGGACCCCGTCGACCCAGGGGGTAGCGCCGTCCCCGGTGAACAAACCACGGGGGGCGGTGCGTTATCAACCGTAGCGGCCGACGAGGGCGTGCCCCCTGCGGAGGAAGCCGCGGGGGCGGCAATGACTGGAGGTGGTTCTGCCGTGGAAGAATCGCCTGCGCCACCGCAGGCGAAACGCCCTCGGACGCAGTCCCCCCGCCAACGAGGGGTCGGTTCACTGTTGCGGGGCCTTGCCGCGGGATTACGGCGGCTGGCGCGGCCGAGAAGACCTTCTCCCCAACCGTCGAGGCCCCCGCGTCCCCCTGGGTGGTCGACCCGGTGCCGCTTCTTGCCGTGGCGAGGGGCGCAGGAGGTAGGTGTGAGTCCCTTTCCTCCCTTGACTTCGCGAGACTTTCTCCGATCTGCTCGCTCATTCTGCCGACATCAGGCGAGACGACGTCTCCCGTGCGCGGCGAAGGATCGAGCAGCGGAGGTGTGCGCGAAGTCGGGAGCCGTGTGCAGGATGCCCCGCCGGTGCCCCTTGCTGCTGACGTGGCCGTGGCCGCGGTAAATCCTGGTGTGCTGGAGCCGGGGCTCGCTCGCTCGGACTTCCTCCCTCGCCCGGAGATATTTTGCGACCTCACCGCCGCCGCCGAGCGTGCCGACAACGGCCTCAACCGAGAGGTGCTGTCGTCATGCGCTAGGGACCTCCTGGCGCTCGCGTTGCAGGCCTCCGAGATGAGGGTAAGTACGTGCACTTCAGCTTGTACGGTACGGTTAGCCGCCTGCTGATTCGTTGTTCCTGTCAGACGCTTGCCCTCAGCCGGTCCTTTGACGAGGCCCGCGTTCGGGAGCAAAGGGCTCTGGAAGCCCACCTCCGCGAAGCAAACACCGCTATCACCGCGAAGGATGAAGAACTTCGCGCGCTGGAGGATGCCCTGGTGGCCGCACAGGTTGCAGCCACGGAGGCGCGGGACGCCGCAGCTGGGGAACGCGCCGCCTTCGTGCAGCAGATCTCCGTCCTAGAAGGGGAGAACGCCCAGCTGGCGGAGGCTGCTGCTGAGAACCACCTTGCCTTGGAAAATGCGTCTCTGTCGGCGTGGCGGGCCATGGAGTCTCTGAACCAGGCCCTTGGGGATCTGTGCGTCCGAGTGCCGGATACTACGCATAGGCCGGAGGCCCTGTCGGAGACGCTCGGGCTGATCGAGGAGGGGGCTGGCGTTGCTCTTCGTGGCGCCAGGACCTTTGGCGAGCACTGCAGCTATGTTGGTGCGTGCTTCGCCCTCGCCCTGCTTCATACTCGTGGGTGTAGGCATACCCATGAGCTAACGAATCCTCAACTAGATCTTCCCGACCGACCAGAGGTTATGTCGGACGCCATCCGCTCCGTCGGGGCTGGCCTGCAGAACTTCCACCAACGGATCTGGGGCCGCTTCGGGGAAGGTGCAGCGAGAGTCGCCGTGCAGCAGACGTTGCATGGGGAGGGGGACCTCCTCCGATGGCTTGAAGGGGTCCTTCAGCGCCGTGGCGACGACGGCGCGGGCTCGTCCGCACCGCGCCAAGGCTGAGCGGTTGGTCGGGTGGTGCCGGGGGATGATGTACTGGTTCTTACGCATGTGACCATGTAACCCCTCTGCTTTTGCAATGGAACCAAGTAGTACTTTATGCTTGGTGTTACCTGTCGCTGGACGTGAAGGACAGGTGTATGCATCTCGTTTGTGCTCCGTGGAGCGGCGCGTGCAGATGCCAATCTCGACGCTACGCTTTCGTTTATAGTCCGGAGACTCGCGCGTGCGGAGCTAGGCTCGACGCTACGACTTCTTTATAGTCCGGAGACTCGCGCGTGCGGAGCTAGGCTCGACGCTACGTCTTATTTAGAGTCCGTGGACTATTGCGTGCGGAGCTAGGCTCGACGCTACGTCTTCTTTATAGTCCGGAGACTCGCGCGTGCGGAGCTAGGCTCGACGCTACGTCCTATTTAGAGTCCGTGGACTATTGCGTGCGGAGCTAGGCTCGACGCTACGTCTTCTTTATAGTCCGGAGACTCTCGCGTGCGGAGCTAGGCTCGACGCTACGTCTTATTTAGAGTCCGTGGACTATTGCGTGCGGAGCTAGGCTCGACGCTACGTCTTCTTTATAGTCCGGAGACTCGCGCGTGCGGAGCTAGGCTCGACGCTACGTCTTATTTAGAGTCCGTGGACTATTGCGTGCGGAGCTAGGCTCGACGCTACGTCTTCTTTATAGTCCGGAGACTCGCGCGTGCGGAGCTAGGCTCGACGCTACGTCTTATTTAGAGTCCGTGGACTATTGCGTGCGGAGCTAGGCTCAACGCTACGTCTTCTTTATACTCCGTAGAGTGCGCGCGAAGGCGTCCCCCCGCTGCGTCTTATTTATACTCCGTAGAGTGCGTGCGGAGCTAGGCTCAACGCTACGTCTTATTTAGAGTCCGTGGACTATTGCGTGCGGAGCTAGGCTCGACGCTACGTCTTCTTTATAGTCCGGAGACTCTTGCGTGCGGAGCTAGGCTCGACGCTACGTCTTATTTAAAGTCCGTGGACTATTGCGTGCGGAGCTAGGCTCGACGCTACGTCTTCTTTATAGTCCGGAGACTCTCGCGTGCGGAGCTAGGCTCGACGCTACGTCTTATTTAGAGTCCGTGGACTATTGCGTGCGGAGCTAGGCTCGACGCTACGTCTTCTTTATAGTCCGGAGACTCTCGCGTGCGGAGCTAGGCTCGATGCTACGTCTTATTTAGAGTCCGTGGACTATTGCGTGCGGAGCTAGGCTCGACGCTACGTCTTTTTTATAGTCCGGAGACTCTCGCGTGCGGAGCTAGGCTCGACGCTACGTCTTATTTAGAGTCCGTGGACTATTGCGTGCGGAGCTAGGCTCGACGCTACGTCTTCTTTATAGTCCGGAGACTCTGTGCTGCTTAGCGCGGACAGGGGATGCTCTTGGAACAGCAACCTTTATTGAACTCCCGTTTGCGCGGGCGAGCATCGCCTAATCAACAGGCCGGTGACCCTACGCCTACTGTGCTGCTTCTAGGCGTAGTATCGCCGCAACCTGTCCGCGTTCCATGTGTGCCGGAAGGCTTGTCCTTCAAGCGTGGCGAGGCGGTACGCCCCCTTTGGCAATGCCTCCGTTACGATGTACGGGCCTTCCCACTTGGATTCCAGCTTGCCGACGGTTTCTGCCTGAAGCGCCACTCTGAGGACGAGGTCCCCAGGCTTGAACCCCCGCGGGCATATAGAGCGGTCCCGAGTACGCATTGTCTGCCGCGCGTACTTCTCGACGTGGTGGGCTGCGTCTGCCCGTATCCCGTCGAGGAGGTCCAAGGACACACGGCGCTCCTCTTCGGGTGCTTGGACGAGGACCCTACGCGAGCTGGCCTTAATTTCCTCGGGCGTCATTGCTTCGTCGCCGAAGAGGAGCTTGAACGGCGTGAATCCCGTTGGGCGCGTTACCGTTGTGCGAAGCGACCACAAAACGCTGTGAAGCTCGTCTGGCCACTTGCCCTTCGGCAATCCCACCAGGCGCTTCTTGATGGCGGCAGAGATGGCGCCATTCGCCCGTTCGACCGCCCCGTTGGACTGGGGATG
This sequence comes from Dendrocalamus latiflorus, assembly GCA_017311315.1. Classification (NCBI taxonomy): domain Eukaryota; kingdom Viridiplantae; phylum Streptophyta; class Magnoliopsida; order Poales; family Poaceae; genus Dendrocalamus; species Dendrocalamus latiflorus. The sequence continues at coordinate 10,572,023 of CM029657.1, read as the reverse complement.
CCCTACCGAGGCGAATCGGAGGGTGATGCCCATGCTGTCACAATAATCCTTGAAGAGGGCGGCGTCGAACTGCAGGCCATTGTCGACCGTGAGCTCCCGAGGTACCCCGAAGCGACATATGATGTTTTGCCATAGGAAGCGCTGTATGGCCGCAGAAGTTACTTTGGCCAGAGCGATCGCCTCCGGCCACCTGGAGAAATACTCCAGCGCGACCACCACGAACCGGAGGTCCCCTGGAGCTCGGGCAAGTGGTCCTACTATGTCGAGACCCCAGCGCGCCAGTGGCCAGACCGGGGGGATTGGGTTGAGGCTTGTCGGGGGCCTGCGGATGATGCGCGCCATCCATTGGCACCCTTGGCACCGGCGGACGAGGTCCTGGGCGTCGGTGATGGCAGTCGGCCAGTAGAAGCCCTGTCTGAACGCCTTGCCGACTAATGACCTCGGCGCCAGGTGGGATCCGCATACGCCCGCGTGGATTTCCGTCAAGAGTTCCTTTCCTTCCTCCGTGGAGAGGCAGCGCAGGAGCGGCGCGCAAACCCCCTTCTTGTAAAGCGTCCCTTCAAACACCTAGAAGGACCGTGCGCGGTGCTGCAGTCGTCGCAGCTCGGCAGGGTCCTCCGGCTCGGCGAGGCCTTGTAAAAATTTGAAAATGGGCTCCCGCCAATCTCCTGGCCGATCAATGCGGTGGACAAGTGCCGCGTCCCGGTTGTCCTGCGCGATGGCCGCCTTTGCTAACACCTCGTAGAATGCCCCCTCCGGGGGGGCAATTGTTGGCTGGCCGCCTTGGCGAGGGCATCCGCTTGCTCATTCTCCGCTCGAGGGATGGCCTTGACGGTGACACCCAAAAAGTGCCTTTCCCTCGCCCGTACCGCCGCGAGGTACTTGGCCAACTCAGGGTCCTTGGCTTGATATGACTTGTCCACATGGCCGGCCACCAAGCGCGAGTCGGTGCGGACCAACACCCGTCTCGCGCCGGCTGCCTTGAGCTTCGCCAGGCCAAAGAGCAGCGCCTCGTATTCGGCCATGTTGTTGGTGGCGGGGAAGGCAAGGCGCGCCGAGTACAGCAAACGCTGTCCCTCAGGCGTGACGATCACCACCCCCACGCCCGCACCGGCGACGCTGTAAGCTCCGTCGATTGTAAGCGTCCAGACGGGGTCATCGTGCGCCTGGCCGGGTTGGGCCGGCGGGGTCCATTCGGCGAGGAAATCTGCCAGGACTTGGGATTTAATTGTCGTTCGCGAAGCATACGTCAAGGAGAAGGGAGCGAGCTCGGCGGCCCATTTACCGATACGCCCTGTGGACTCCTTGTTGTGTAGCATCTCGGCCAGGGGGAATGAGGAAGGCACGGTGATCGGGTGAGCCAGAAAATAATGCCGAAGCTTCCGGGAGGCCATGACCAGCGCGTAGGCGAGCTTCTCCAGCTCCGTGTATCTTGTCTTGGCGCCTTGGAGGGCTTCGGAGACAAAGTAGACAGGCCGCTGCATGGCGCCTTCCTCTAAGACGAGGACGGCACTGACCGCGGTGGCTGACGCAGCCAGATAGAGCAGGAGGGGAGCCTCTGGTGCTGGGGCGACCAGAGTGGGGAGGCTTGCCAGGTGCTGCTTGAGCTCGTTGAATGCCTTTGCGCAGTCTCCGTCCCAACGAAACCCCTCGCACCCGCGGAGTGTCTTGAAAAACGGCAGGCCCCGCTCCGCCGCCCTGGATAGGAAGCGGCTTAATGCTGCCATGTGGCCCGCCAGCCTCTGGACCTCCCTCGTTGTCTTGGGCGGCTCCATACCCAGAATAGCGTCCACTTTGTCGGGGTTCGCCTGGATGCCCCGTCCGGACACGAGGAAACCGAGGAGTTTGCCCGCCTGTACCCCGAAGACACATTTGTCGGGGTTGAGCTTGATACCCGCCTTCCGGAGGTTGTCGAAGGTCTCCTGGAGGTCCCGACCGTGTAGAGCAAGTTGCCGAGTTTTGACCACCACGTCATCGACATATGCTTCGACGTTCCTCCCGAGCTGGGCTGCCAGGGCAATGGCGACGAGGCGGGTGAAGGTAGCGCCTGCGTTCTTCAAGCCAAAGGGCATTCTGACAAAGCAGAACGTCCCAAGTGGTGTGATGAAACTGGTCTTCTCCTCGTCGTCTTCGGCCATGTATACCTGGTGGTAGCCAGAATAGGCGTCTAGGAAACTCATGAGTTCGCACCCAGCAGTGGCGTCAACCAGCTGATCGATGCGTGGCAAGGGGTAGTTGTCCTTCGGGCACGCCTTGCTGAGTGTCGTGAAGTCGATGCACATGCGCCAGGCCCCGCTGGCCTTTTTGACTAGCACCGGGTTAGCGAGCCATTCTGGATGGTGGACTTCGCGGATGACCCCGACGCGAAGAAGCTTCGCCACCTCCGCTTTGGCCGCCTGCTGCCGATCCATCGACATACGCCGGAGCCTTTGCTTGACCGGCTTGGCGTCAGGGCGAACCGCCAAACGGTGCTGGATTACCGCGCGATCCACGCCCTTGATGTCCTCCAGGGACCATGCGAAGACGTCCACGTTGTTCTGAAGCACCCGGAGCAGCTCCCGTTCGACCCCCGGTGGGAGCCCCTCGCCAATGGAGACAAACTGCCCCTCCGCCTGGAGCGGCACCTTCTTGACGCCGCCTTCGGGCCGAGGCTTGGGCGTCCACCCGGGGGCGGAGGACCCAGCACCGGGCGCGCCGGAGAGGGCATGCACTGGGCGATGCGAGACGCGGCTGCCGCCTTCGGCACGTCTTGCCAGGTCCTGGTCACCGAAGATGGTGATGACACCCTCCGGGCCCGGGAGCTTTACACACAAGAAGGCGTGGTGCGAGATTGCCTCGAAAGAGTTGATGGCGGGTCGCCCCAGTATGGCGTTGTAGGGGTGCTGGATATCTACGACGTCAAAGGTGACATGCTCGGTCCGGATGTTACCTTTGTTGCCCTCCTGACGGAAGGTGATAGGAAGGGAAACGTGCCCCAGGGCCAGCAGCGGTTGGCCCCCGAAGCCTTGAAGTGGAGCTCCCGGCTGCTCCAGCTGGCTTCGGGGGATTGCCATGCGGTCGAGGGCGTCTGCGAATAAGATGTTTGCGGAGCTTCCCCCGTCGACAAGGACGCGCTTGACTTCGTAGCATGCTATGTGGGCCTGGATGACTAGAGGGTCTTGGTGGGGGTACTCCACGCCCCTAGCGTCGTTCAAGTCGAAGGTGATGTTGCGGGGCGGCATCCACATCTGCGGCTGCTCCCCAGGGGTTTTTGAGGAAGAGCCTCCGGTGATGACGTTGACGGTGTGATGCTGCGCGCCCTCCGCTGCGGTGGCCCGTGTGGGGCTATCCCTTGGGTGCCCCGCATGGGCTTCGGCGGGGGGCCGAGAAGGCGGAGACCGAGATCCAGCCATCACCCTCCGCAGCTCCATCACCGCGATGCATGCCCTTGTGTAATGATCGCCGTAGCCGTGTACCTCGCACCACTTACCATAGCGCAGAAGCTCCTGCTCTGCGCGGGGTTGGCTGGGGTAGTCAAATCCACCCTCCGATCCCCGGACTCCCCTTCGCGAGGCGGGGTCGGGTCCTTGGCGGGTGCTCTCGGTGGCGAGGACGTGATGGGCCGTCTGCGACCGGCGCTGGCGGCGCCGAGGTTTGGGCCTACACCGTGACGAGCCTTCCTGTACTCCGTCCTCACCGCCTCGGGGAGGGCTGCCTCGGGGCTCTCGGCTACGGCCCGGCTTCGAGGAGAGGCCACCCGCCCCGACCTCGCGCGGGGGCCGCTCCTCGCGGGCGAGGCCGAGAGCGGTGATGCTGCGTCTTCGCGCATCCTCCTCCGCCCGCGCGTACTCGTCCATTTTGTCGAAGAGCTTGGCCACTGTCGTAATTGGCCTCCGCGCGTTGTATTCGGCCATCGGGCCCGGGCGAAGGCCCTGTATGGCTGCATTAACGACGGTGATTTCATTAACATCATGTACCTGGCTTCGAATTTTGGCGAAGCGCTTGAAGTAGTCCCGAAGCGTCTCCGAGGGTCCTTGCTTCACGGCGAAGAGTTGGTCCGCATCGATTCGCTCGAGATGATACCCTTGAAAGTTGGAACGAAGCCGGTCGCGAAGCTGCTCCCACGCATAGATGGAGCCGGGCTCTATGGTAAAAAACCAAGAGAGCGCCGCCCCGTGCAGTGCGAGGGGGAGTCCCTTCGCCTTCGTGGTGTCGTCTCCGCCCGCGGCCTCGATCGCGGTTTCGTACACGCGCACGAACTCGCGAGGATCCGTGTCGCCTTTATACGAGCCGATGGCGCCAGGGAACTTGAAGTCTTCGGGCCATGCCGCCTGCTGCAGCCCCGCCGAGAGCGGCGACTCCGGATCCACGCGTCGCAGCGGCACGCGGCTGGACGCGGGGGCTTCGCGACTGTCCGCCCTTTCCGGCGCGGGCTCGGACGCGGTTGCTGGCGCAGCCGGCTGACTCCGAGCTTCTTGTATATCTCTGACGGCTCCGCGAAGGGCCCCCAGCTCCCGCTGGAACGCGTTGAGGGCCGCCAGCAGGGCGCTTTCCATCCCCGGTGTGGTGGGGGCGACGGGGTCGGCTGTCGTTGCGTCGGTGGGGTCGGTTGTCGCCGCACCCGTGTCGACGTCTTGGACCGCGGGGTCCATCCTCGTAACGCCAGCGGTGGTGTTGAACGTCGCGGTGCTGGTGACGAGGTTGGTCGCCGCCACGCGAACGTCGACGTCTTCGGCCGCCGTGACTGCATCGCCACCCGCGTCCGCCGCTGTCGACGGCGGAGCCCTGGTACTCCTGCGGCGCTCCGGCCCGGCCGCCTTCTTTCCCCTCGCCGCGGCTGAGGAAGCTTTTTTCGGTGCCATCTTTTTCTTCGGTCTTCAGGCTTGTCTTCGTCCTCCCCACGGACGGCGCCAACTGTTGTGGCTACAGACCAAACAGAGAGAGAGATGGTAGTGGAGAGTAATGAAGTTGAGTGTAATGGCCCTTGGCCCCTCCCCATGGCTTACTCGCATATATATATACTCATGAGGAGTGCTTTTACAGTTATACCCTTACATCCGGTCATCCCCTCTGAGGGCAGTTATGTCATTACACAAGGCCTATTCTGGGCCTTATAATCTTCTACCGGGCCTGCTGGGTTTAGGTGGGGGCCACCCCTACGACACTACCCTTTTGGGTTAAGGCTCATAATTCCTTCTTTTTCAACTCTATTTTCCCAGGCTGCACATGGGTATTCGTGAAGTTTTATTTGAATTCATCCCAAGAAATGGGATGGTTCTGCTGAAAGTTTAGTCACCAAGTTGCGATTGGCCTGGTGAGTTGATGCGAGGCATATCACACATTCTCCTCATCAGAACACCCTATAGTGTCTAATTTCTTCTCTACTTCCCACAATTAATCCTTAGCCTCTAGGAGATCTATGGCTCTAGAGAAATTGGGTGGGAAAGTTTGGAGAAATTCTCCTAAAAGTACCCCATTGCTTTGGGGATGTGGATTTGCTGGGGGCAAATTGAGAAAATAAGGCCTCCATGAATTTGTCATGGGATTCTTGGGATTCTCTTCTAGATGTTTCTAGGAATTGGAATAGGTTATTGAAGTTATTGGGGCTTGAGGGATTTTCCTTATTTGGGTTTAGAGGGTTTGGCATTTGTGGGGTTGGTGGTGGAGGAAGTGGAATACCCTGGTCCTCCGCCGTCCTGGTTTCCTCAATTGGTTCCCAGCCAGCTAACCCCAAATTAGCTACCCTGCTTGGTTAGGGTCTCCCATCCTGCAGGTGTTCAAAATAATTCTTGGTATTAATTTGTATGAATGTATACATTGGTTCTTAAGACAAAATAGAATGCATGGATGTATTGGACCAACTTATTTTAATGATAACATTTGCGGGTTGCTTCATCCCGATTATGAACATTTCTAACTCCTATGATGCATTTAACAGTGAGATAGAATTTTTTTGGCTATGCGGTGATTGATTTAGCACTTTTTGAGAGAAGTTCTTATTACAATTTCTACTTTTAGAATGCTATTTTAACTTCCTTGATTTTTATTCTTGTTAACTAGCTTCCCATTTAGCAATTAACATCAAATAAGGAAATACTTACAAAAAGAACCAACCCTGGATTCTCGTACTAGGAACGCTTGAGAACCTGCTCTCAACGTCACCCAAACTAAGTGTTTGGGAACACTCAGGGCTTGCTCGTGAGTGTGACCTATCAACTATCTTAAATATATACGCCTAGGTGCGCTCGAGAATCCGCTCTCGAGACTGCCCAAACAACGTGCTTGGGACCTCTCAGGGCTTCATCTCATGAGTATGCTCGAGCACCACGCCCGAGTACACCACGGACCACTTGTCTGGGAAATCTTGGTTCAGCAATGTTATTCACTAGGTTGTTTTTGTGATTCATTATATTGCGAGATGGATGTATCCCTTTCTTTGTTTGTGTTTAGACAAGATAAGTAAAGGAGACCTATAGAAATGGTTCAATTTTCTAGCTATTTGGACCTAAGGTAAGATAAAATTATCTACCTTAAGATATAACATTTATTTTACTTATAGCTAGCATGAAATGTTAATTGCATTCTTAATCATGTTGAGAAGTAAACTATAGTACCAATACAAAACAAAGGATGATAATAACATGTTGGATATGAATAGGAGTGCATAAGCTATTTTATGAAAACAAGTAATCATGGCATTTAATCATAACGTCATATAGAATTGTAGATACAAGAGCTGAAATTACAAAACCTTAAAAAGGACAACACCATCAATAAGTAACAGAATAATAACATAGATAAGGGGGTACCAGATCCATGATACATGTGAAATAAAGGCAGTGCTACAATGGAATTACAATGACTTCATGAAATAAATAAAGACATAAATTGATACAATACCTGGAAGTCACTACTTCTCATCCTCCTCCTCCTCACTATCTCCCTCCTGCTGGGTCTCCTCTCCTGCACGTGCGCTACCTCCTACCTTAGGAAAGGATGGTTGATCGCCACTGAGGTGGCTAAAGTAGGTATGGTAGAGGTCGCTAGAAGTGGTGGCATCCTAAACTGCTCCTCGGTGCATGAAGATATGCGCCCCATAAGTCCCTAAATTTGGTTGGGGTGGTGGCTAAGAATAATGGGTGGTTAGATAATCTGTCTAACTGGTAGTGGGACAACTGGGAAGAAATCGAAGGGTGTGGCGTAAAGTGGTATGCGGGGTGAGGGGGTGGAGAAACAATAATGGGAAACTCTAAAAAAACTAGCTGGGGGATGGACAACTCTAGTGTCCCCAGGAGGAAAGACCTAAAATGCTGGACTCATAGAGGTGTTTTGTTGACATGCAAAGATAAGAACTGTGTGGTCCAGATCGACCTCTAGATGCTTCTCCCTGTTGAAAGATATGGTGAGGGAGTACTACAATAGTGTGTCGGCTATTGTAAGGGTGCTGAGGGTTTCTCTCTAGGCCCTCAAGATAGAAGGTGTGACCTCAACGGTTGAACCGGCTCCACCCTAAGGTGGGCCATACTATGCTCCCAGACTACCTAGGGCTATCGGTGGAACTTCCCTGAACTAGGTAGTCCGAAGGAAATCCTGAAAATGCACTATCAGACCCAGAAACAATACCTCCGGATCCTCTATGTTAATCATACTAGTCCAGAAAAAGCTAATGCAAATAGTGGTAACAAAAATACATATCATGCATAATGACCAACTTTATTAATTAAAAGAGTATGGGCCTTATGGCCACGTTTTACATCTCCACGGCCCATGGGCCAAATATCAAGGTGAATAAAAGCATAATATAGTAAATAAAGCAAAAGCCCAATAAGTCCACCCACAGGCAAATGACCTATAATGGCCTCTAGGGTATATCACTAATAGGACAGACTCCTGACCATACGAGAGACAAGTTAGGGGGCGTTTGGTTCATGGTACCAAGTTGGATGGAACGGTCCAATTGGCATGATATGATTCGCTCGATTTTATCGATGACACAATACAACATTTGAATGGAATATTTCTTATCAAATTAACTAAATAGAATCATCTCATTCACGATTGAACCATTCCATCTCATGAACCAAACAAGGGGATGATGCCTCGTTCGGGATGGAATGGTTACATCCTGCAAATCAAACGCTCACTGGTTACCAAGGCGGTGAACAACATCATGAGCGCTGCCATCTCGCCATGGGAGAACCTGACAAACTCAATCCATGCGGCTTCTCACGGTGTCGCCGACAGCGAACGCGGGGATGGACACACTGACCGCGGCCCATGGCAGTGAGTAGGAGGAAGGAGACAGGATATCGACAAGAGGAACAGAGCAAGGTAGGGAGAGAAATGGAGGGAGGAAGAAGAGGAGATAAAGTAGAGAGGAAAAAATGTGGAATTCAGAGCAAAAGTTTTTTTGTTGATTGGGACGCTACATCACCCAAAATTGCACAGTGGTTTCATGTCAAGGGGTACTTTGACTAATTTTGAAAGTTCAAAATTGTAAAATGAACTATATCTAAGTTGTAGGTTGAAAAATAGAGACCGACCATGGTTTAAGATCAAAAAGTGGACTTTTCCCCCACAAAAACATGCAGCTAGCTCTCCCCAATATTGGACATGTTCCCCGTGCTGTTCCCATGCAGCTATACACTGTACTTCCCATGCAGAATGCTCAAGAAGAATACATAATTAGCGCAATGCAGGACCTATTCGATGTTATCTGCCATGTCATTCATGGGCGTAAAACCACTTACTTAGTTCAAATTTAAATATTATGTTATCACACAATTGGGATTATTGCAAATCTGATTCTTGGGAGCAAACTTACATGATTGTTCGTCGTGCAGTGGTTGTTGTTAGAGAGAGGTCGTGTGCAGTTATTAGCAATAGACGCACATTCTAACCACCTTGTCAGATGACCCTACTATGTGGCAAGACATCGTTAGACAAGTCGATTGGAGACGCATGAGTCGCAGAAAGGTCTACGACCATGAGATGGTCATAGAACACCTTACGAGCACATGGTCGTAGAAGAACTTATGATTATGTGCTCGTAAGAGGGCTTACAACTATATATGGTCGTAGAAGAACTTATGACTATATTGTCGTAGAAGAGCTTACAACTATATGGTCGTAGAAAAAGCTTACGACGTAAGAGCAGTCGTAAAAAGACTTATGACTACCATGTTCTCCCTTATTGATAAGGGGTATACTCGAAAAGTGTGATGACATAATAATTTGAAGATTATTCTATTCCTGTCACAACATTCAATTACAAGATGACCTCACCTACGAAGAACAACCTCTCAAAGTATTAGGGACAAAAGATCAAAAACTGAGAAATCGTACCACTTGGTTTTGTAAAGTGCAATGGAAGAATCATTCTATTCGTGAGGCAACGTGGGAGAAAGAAGACGACCTTCGTGAGTGCTATCCTAACCACTTCAAGTAAGTGATTTCGAGGGCAAAATCTTTTCTATGGAGGGGAGGATGTCATAACCCTCAAAATTAATTAATCAAAACCACAGTTAAGAAGTAATTCATATAGTTATAAGAGCATTAACATGTAAACAAGCGAATTAACATTCAAGCATCCGGCACTAGATTAAAATGAAGGATCATTAGATAAAAAGTCCAGTTGTAGAAAATTAATTACAAGGAGTCACTCAAATATTCAATTATAATGTGACAAATCCAACGTACATGAATTACAATCTCAAGAAGTACAAAAGAATAAAATTCAAAAGCATTTCAAATTACATTCCCTTTGTTTACAAGAATAAAATTATACAAGGTAGTACATCAATTATATCTAATATTTTCAAGTCTTCACAATCCCAAGTTAACATACCTACAAAATCATATTAGCTAACACCACAAACATAAAGCTAAAATGAATTTAAATAACAGATTAATGTTAGAACCTGATTTATAATAATAATGCACGAGGGCAATCGCTCACCGAGATGCAGAATTGTCCAGGGCCAATGGGCACCTCTCATGTATTGGGTTTTCATCATTCGGCGGTAAAACTCCCATTCTTACCTTTTTACCCTTCCTTAGGAGTCATTCCTTTCAATGCCATGCACAAGCCACGTTATAAGCCACTGGTCACCCTCAAGGCCAATCAAGCCCATGAGGTAAGCCAACAAGAACCAACAGAGGAGAAGAACCACACCTCACCGCCATAAGCCACCAGTGAGCTTGCAAAGCTCACTGCCAAAGCCATTGCAAAAGCACTGCAAATAGCAGACTAATGGCTACCCTTATCCAACACTTCTCATAAGCACCACCACAGTAAGTTACTCCCATGCAACCATTGACCAAAACAATCATGAGCCACCAAATGCTAATAGATAGCCAAGAAGTTGCATCACCCATTTAAACCCCCTCTGATGAGGACATCTCGATTGGACCATTTACATGAGCATGAGCTAAAAAGATTAATCAACAAGTGAAGTCGCTTCTAGTTGAATTTGATTTTAATTTAAGTGAGAACTGGATACTATCTCATACAAATGTTTTGTGCATTCTCAAGTTTGAACGTTGTGAAGCTTTTGGAGTCGAAACAATGGAGGAGAAGCTCATGAAGGCCAAGCAAGGGGAGAAAAGTCCAAACAATCAAGGCCAAGTTGGATCGTCCGCAAGTTCAACCAAACTCATGAATCCACTCAGGACATTCAATTGGTGCTACAGCAAAGAGTAGAGAAATTCAATCCTTTAAGTGCTTGGGACGTGGTCACATTTCTAGGGAGTGTCCCAACGATCGAGTTATGCTTATGACGGAAGATAGAGAGTATAAATCTGCAAATGAAAATGAAGTTGAGCTCAATCATAGAAAGGAAAAATATGAGGATGCCTTGGATGACAATGAAGAGGTTGATGTGTTACATTATGAAACGGGAGAGACACTAGTAGTCACCAAAAACTTGAGCATGCTTGCCAAAGAAGGAGATGCACATCCATAACGGTTCAACTTGTTTCAAATACAAGCCAAGGTAAACAAGGTAATCAAACTTATTATTGATAATGGTAGTTGTCATAACTTGGCTAGTATTGAATTATGTGAAAATTTTGGGTTAAAGATGCTAAAACATCTACATCCATATCATGTGCAACAGTTTAGTGAGTGTGGGGATGTGAATATTCAGTTTATGGTGCATGTTACTTTCAAGATTGGTGGTTATGAAGACACCATTGAATGTGATGTGGTGTCTATGATAGTGTGTCATTTGCTGTTGGAAAGGCCAGGCAATATGATAGATGTGTGCAACATAATGGTCGTTCCAATATATATTCTTTTAAGTAGAAGAGAAAGACAAAGGAGTTTAATCCAATGACTCCTAATCAAATACATACTGAACTTCAGCAACGAAGCTTACTGAAAATGAGCATAAAAAGAAAGAAGAGAGAGACTTCCACACATCGGTGAGTGAGAGCCACAAGCCAAATATGAGAAGAAAAAGTAAGAGTGAGGGAGGGAAGGTTATGCTAGCCACAAAATCAGGTTTAAGAGATGTGAGCAATGACCCATAAAAGATGCACTTTGTGCTTGTCTACAAATATGCAACTGTTTTGCTTTCAACTAATGACTTAACCTATCTTCCTAATGGTGTTTCCTCCATTTTGTAGGCATTTGATGACGTGTTTCCAAAGGAGATACCAGCGGGACTTCCACCATTGCGCAGAATAGAGCACCAAATTGATCTAGTTCCTGGCGCATCACTTCCAAACCGTCCACCATGCCATACCAACCTAGAGAAAATCAAAGAAATTCAGCGCCAAGTGCAAAAGTTACTTGAGATAGGGTGTGTACGCGAAAGTCCTAGTCCTTATGTTGTTCCTGTAATTCTTGTTCCTAAGAAAGATGGTACATAGAGAATGTGTGTTAATTATTATATCATTAACAATATCACTATTAGATATCGTCATCCTATTCCTAGATTAGGTGATATGCTAGATGAACTTAGTGGTGCAACTGTATTCACTAAAATTGATTTGAGAAGTGGCCATCAGATTAGAATGAAACTGGGTGATAAATGGAAAACTGCTTTTAAAACAAAATTTGGATTGTATGAGTAGTTAGTAATGGTTTTTGGTTTAACTAATGCACCTAATACATTTATGCGATTGATGAATCATGTTAAGAGCATTCATTGGCAAATTTGTTTTGGTATACTTTAATGACATATTGATCTATAGCAAAACCATGGAAGAACACATTAATCATATTAAACAAGTGCTTAGAAGTGAGAAATTATTGCTTATCTTGACAAATGCACTTTTTGTACCGAAAAAGTTATGTTCTAAGTATATGTTGTTTCTGGCCATGGTATTGAGGTAGATGAATCTAAAACTGAAGCAATTAAGGATTGACCTACACCTATGAATATTAGTCAGATCAGAAGCTTTCACTATCTTTCTAGCTTTTATCATTGTTTTGTTAAAAATTTCAACACCATTGCTGCTCCATTAAATGAATGGACTAAAAACGGTGTTGTATTTGAATGGGGTACTTCACAAGAAAAAGCTTTTCAAGAACTAAAGAAATGATTAATTGAAGCATCACTGCTTGTTTTTACTTGATTTCACTAGGACTTTTGAAATTGAATATGATACTAGTGGAATAGGCATTGGTGGTGTTTTTATGCAAGAAGGAAAATCAGTAGCAAACTTTAGTGAGAAACTAGGAGGTGCTCAATTGAACTATCCTATGTATGATAAAGAATTATATCCTTTGGTGCGTGTGCTTGAAACTTGACAACATTATCTTTGGCCTAAAGAATTTGTTATCCACTCTGATCACGAAGCTTTGAAATATTTAAAAAGACATGCTAAATTGAACTATAGACATGCTAAGTAGGTAGAATTCATTGAGGCTTTTTCATATGTTGTAAAATATAAGAAAGGAAAAGAGAATGTGGTAGTTGGCACTTTATCTAGAAAGAATGTGCTTTTAACTCATTGGAGGTAAAAGTACCTGGATTAGAGAGCTTGAAAGATTTATATACTTCTGACCATAAATTTTCAGAACCATATTCTAAATGGAAAGATGGAAAATAATGGGATAAGTTTCATGTTCATGATGGGTTCTTTTTTCGTGCTAACAAGTTATGTGTTCCCGATTCGTCCGTGCGTTTGCTTTTATTATAGGAACCTCATACAGGTGGATTGATGGGACACTTTGGTAGAGGAAAGACCTTCATGATGTTGAACGATCACTTTTATTGGCCTAAAATGAGACATGATATTGAAAGGTTTATACAGCGATGTGTGACATGCTACAAAGCAAAATCTAAACTCAATCCGCATGGTTTATGTTGGACCGAAATGGCGACAAAGGGGGGGTGAATGTCGCTTTTCAAAGATTGTGTCCCCTCAGAGTATCCACAAAAAGGTCTCTCTCCAATAGCTATTAGGAGCTATGAAAAGAAGAAAATCATACTCTAAAAGAAGAGTTAAGCCTACTGAAAACTCAAGCAAACAAGAAAGGGGGAAAGATAAAAGGACAACCAAGAAAACCAAATGGACAGGAGCTCAAAACAGCACAGACAGCAGCTGAATTCAACAGGGGCGGTCAGACCGCTTGGCATAGGCCGGTCTGACCGCCATCTTGGGCCGGTTAGACCGCCTAGTCGATGCCGGTCTGACCGCCGGTCCTTCCCCGGTCTGACCGCAAGTCATATAGCGGTCTGACCGGCCTTCGATTTTTAGCAAATATTCAGACAGAGCAGCGCAGACTGAAAATACAGAGACTGGCGAGGCTTAGAAGAAAATTGAGGACTACTGCTACTCTCCTCAACCAAAAACAATTGAGCTGCAAGCCAAATAGCCTCAGAACCCTAAAAAAATCAGAGAAGACAGCCAGAAATCTCAAGAGTCAAGTTTGGAGAGAAAAATTGAAACTTATAGAGAGTAGCAGTAGTCCAAATGCCCAACCAATCCATAATCCTTTGAATATGAAACTGAGGGATTAGCTAAGCAATAGCCTAAGGACTCAGAAATTCACATCAGGACACTTCCTTTTGGAGAGAAAGAGGAAATCTTACCAAACCCTAGAAACCACCAACAGAGAAAGGTATGAACACAGGGAAAGAAAAAAAGGAGATTCTTGCAAATCGATCAAATTGCTCTTGGAACTAGATGACCAAAGGGTCTAGAAATGCAATTCTATCATAGAGCAACCCATTTTGCCACTCCTCAGCAAGAATCGAGCCAAAACACAAAAACTCAAGAATCAAACATAGGGAGCATCGAAGAGAAAACTGAACAGAGAAGCAAGAACTCAAATGATTTCTTGAAGGCATTCATTTCCATAAACACAAAGATCACAGAGGAGTCCCCATACATGATTGAATATAGAGGAATGATTACATGGTGGCTCAACTCATCTCCTCTCACTCTCTCCCAAGAACAAGAACCCAACTCAAAAAAACACACACAGGGAGGAGACTACGATGGAGACATGAACTACTGCCCTCTCCACCAACTCTCAACTACTAAAGCCTAAAGCAAAACAATCTCTCCAAAGGTCATTTTGACTAAAGCAAACCCTAAAGTCATGCACTCCCTCTCACAAGGCATTCATGCAGCCACAAGGAGACATCCCCTCCTTATATAGCCTTTGGCTAACGGGTCTCCAACCCGTTACACCTGCTAAGTCTCGAACGGAACCGGCCTCCACTCGTGCAGCTTTGCGTTTTTACCGAAACGCCCCTCCTGCACCTTCCGAGAAGCTTCCGCGTTCCTTGTCATCCAAGCCTCGCAACTACCTCGAGTCTCCGCCGTCTTCGACACCTCTGACCGTTCTGACCTCGACACCGCCTGTGTCTAGTCCGGTCACCTCGTGTCTTGCCACGACTCCGCCTCGACGTCCTGCAGCCATCACAGACAAGAAACACATCACATAGCACCGCTCGATACATGTAAGCACAAATAGCATCAATGAAACATACTGACGCATGAAGAAGCCCAAACCTGTCGAATCAACAAAGTATGCATCCTAATCACTTTGACCAAGTTTGACCAAGTCCGACCGAAGCCGATTGCACCACGCAACGACATGGTCCGAACCACATAATCCAAACTCGACTTTCCTAAACCGATGTCAATTACTCATCACACCCATGGGGTCATAACCACATGGTCTCTCAGTTTATATACTCCACTTCTTGTTCCTAGTGCACCTTGGGAGGATATTAGTATAGACTTTGTTTTAGGATTGCCTAAGACTAACAGGAGGGGAGGGATTCCGTTTTTGTAATTGTGGATAGGTTCTCTAAAATGACATATTTTATTCCCTGTCACAAAAGCGATGATGCATTGCATATAGCTGATTTATTTTTCAGGGAAATTGTAAGATTGCATGGCATGTCAAGGACAATTGTTTCAGACCGTGTTGTCAAATTCATGAGCTATTTTTGGAAGACTTCGTGGTTAAGCTCGGGACAAAGTTGTTATTCTCAGCAACTCATCACCCACAAATGGATGCACAAACAGAAGTGGTGAATAGAACACTTTCAATGCTACTACGAACGATGATCAAGAAGAATTTCAAAGAGTAGGAAGATTATTTTCACATGTGAAATTTGCATATAACAGGGCAGTACATTCTACTACTCAATTGTGCCTATTCGAGGTGATGTATGGGTTTAAGCCAATCACGCCACTTGATTTGCTACCACTGCCACTACATGAACATGCCAATACGGAGGCATCAAAATGTGCGGAATATGTGAAAAAGATTTATGTCAATACTAAAGAAGCAATTGAAAAGAAGGCACGTTACTATGCTGAGAAAGCAAATAAGTCAAGAAAGAAGGTATTATTCGAACCAGGTGACTTGGTTTGGGTGCATCAATGCAAAGAACGCTTTCTGGATAAGCATTAGTCTAAGTTGATGCCTTGAGGAGATGGTCCATTCAGAGTACTCGAAAAGATCAATGACAATGCATATAAGAAAGAACTTTCGGGTGATGATTATGTAGTGAGTTCTACATTTAATATTGTCGATTTATCGCCATTCTTTGGATTGGAAGAATCAAAGTCGAGGATGACTCTTTTTTAAGAAGAGGAGGAGGATGAGGACATTCCGATTGAACCGTTTACGCGAGCATGAGCTAAAAAGATTAATCAATAGGTGAAGTTGCTCCTGGTTGAATTTGGTTTTAAGTGAGAATAGAATATTACCTCATACAAATATTTTGTGAATTCTCATGTTTGAACGTTGTGAAGCTTTTGGAGTCGAAACAATGGAGGAGAAGCTCATGGAGGCCAAGCAAAGGGAGAAAAGTCTAAACAATCAAGGCCAAGTCGAATCGTCTGTAAGTTCAACCAAACCCATGAATCCACTTAGGATGTTTGGGCCAGTCCAATTGGCATCAAAAACAACTTCCGGATCAGGCCGAACTACTTCGGATATAGTCGGCACCGTTTGATTGTCTTCAGACTGTCAGATCACTTCGATGACGTTCGGACCACTGGTGCTTTCGACCGCTTCACCGACCACAGCTTGTCGACCACATCTTCAACCACAGCTTCATCAACTTCTTCACCGACCACGGCTTGTCGACCAGCATTTTCGACCACACAGGTCTTCGAGCACTGACCGTCATTGTAGCTTACGACTGTTGATCTACAACTATGACTAGCATTTCCGACCACACAAGTCTTCGAGCCCTGACCGTCACTACAACTTACGATTGTCGACCTATGACTATGACTGCTACGACCACTGCACAGCTACGACTACAACTTCTACAACCTACGACTATTGAGCAGCTCGACTTACGACTACAACTGCTACGACCAGATTACTGTAGCCACCGTTCGATTGTCCGCAGACCGCCCGATGGCTTCGGTGATGTTCGGACCAGTCCAAATGTTCACACCGTTCGATTGGCTTCAGAAGCACGCAGATCCATTCAATCAGTCTTGGTGACGATCAGACCAATCCGATCGGACCTCGACCTTGTTCGGAGTAGTCCGAAGGTATATCTTGCGAATAAAAAGCAATAACTTTCACATACGGGTCTGATTGAGGAGTTCTTGGACTCATTGGAAAGCTTATTTGAAGAACTACGTAATGGAAGAGACTCCATCTTCAGAAACATCACAGATTTCTATCTTATTTAATTTTAGTTTCTTTTTTTAGAGTTCAAGCCTAATACAATATAGAGTTGAGTAGTACATGATTAGGGGTCTTGCGGACCCTTCCAAAGGGCTATATAAAGCCTTTTACTACGTAACCTTTTGAGAGGGACCACATTATTTTCAAGATAGCTAATATTTCTTATTCTCAGGTTGATGCTATGCGCTGCCTTGGGCAATTTTCTTGAGAATACCTCTGTTGTTCTTATGCTCTCTTGTGATTCGCAGGATCGACGACACGTCTACTGGTGTTGTTGGGTAGACAGGATCACGAGTGTATGGTTTGGCGAATTTTTTTGTTGCAGGTTGTTATTCTAACAGTGGTTGGCGCCATCGGTTCGTCAAGTTGCACGGATCCAAAGTTATCATTATCGATCTTACGTTGTAAAGATCGGGTATCTCCTATATCACCCTCCCCACAAGAACCTAACTTAGCCGAAAGAGAAAAGTCAAGAGAGCAGCCCAGACCAAGCGACAACCAAAGTGTACCATGGTCGGAGGACGACATCCACAACACAACGTAGCCAAATCAGGAAAACAGTGAGAACAAGAGCATTCTCAAACCTCTAATTCAAGCCAACAAACATCAGTAAGGTAACATCTATACCATTCCCATTTACTAGCAATAGAACTCAGCCAACAGAGCCACGACAAGGCATCACCTCCAGCTTACCACACTAAAGAAGAAAGAGCTGGTGGCTATCCAATGAGCCGCGGGCCATGGTCACTACTCCCCGGCGCATACCAAAGCTAGGACTGTGCAATCGGTTTTTCGGCATAATCGGTTTGGTATATACGGTATATACGGTAAATACGGTGTTTGTAGTTCGGTAATATACAGTATTTTTAGAAGTACAATTCAGTATTAGTAAATCCCAATTTAGTTTGGCGCGGTATCGGTAAATACCATATTTACCAAAGTTGACGCGAATTGCAAACGATATAGCGACTAGCGAGACGAGTAGGCGATAATACATATACTACTGGCAATAGAATTAGAATTTTAGAAACACTCTAATGGAGTATGGAGATTCGATGACATATGCATAAAGTAATAAATCATAATAATTAATGATGTTCTTTGCCCATTAGAAACATCTGTCTCTTAGTCTTATTCTGTTTGAAGTGAGCTATACTTGAAGTAGAGAAAACCAGAGCTTTTCAGTATTTTCGGTTTTTAGCCGGTTTTCCCCCCAAAAAACCGAATGCCAAAAAACCCAAAATTTGAAAACCAAACCAAAAACCGGTCAAACTGAGTTGACCAGTTCGGTTCGGTTTTTTCGGGTAGATTTTTTTGATTCGGTTGAAAAATGCACAGCCCTAACCAAAACCCCCGTACCTCACGGTTGCTCACCATAGTACCCCAAAAGAAAATAATAAAGGAGGGTAGAGTGTGATCTGGTAGAGATTTCAGAGGTAGGTGAGACCCTCTACATATGAATATAATATAAGGACTAGAAAAAATATTCATTCTAGAAGGAGATGTAAAATAGCATCAACCATATTTCCCATCTTAGTCAGGCGGAATATGTTACTCTCTTTTGTTGCTAATATCTCCATAATAGGTAAGTAATATAAAACTAGAGGAGGAATTCAGGATAGGTATAGAACTCGAAAGTTCTAAGGCACTTATATTAGTGTAGATGGTGTGTTGAGTATTCAAGCCACTTGACCAACGGCTATTTTATAGGCAGACAGAGATGTAGCGATAAGAGACGAGAAAACATTATATATTCTGAATTGGGGATTGCATCAAAGGAAATGCGAAAGACCCAGTGTCCATGAGTATTCAAAATAGCTATAGGTAAAGTGATACAAGTCTGCACAGTACTTAATCAATAATAAATTCATACTAGTCTCTTAAATAAGAGTCTATCGAAACCACTAGGGCTTTCTCTTCTCTATAATGATTATTAGAACAATTTTAGAAGTTAAAATCTTACAAACTCTTCTAAATGATAAAAAAATAGAATTTTGGATAATGGATCGGGTAAGAATTTAAGAAATATACGAACAAATGTGCATCATTATTTAAAAACTTGCTAAGTACTTCATACTCACTCTTGCTATTAAATCTCCTTCTTTCAGAGCTTTATTTAGCTAGGGTATGCATGGGATTTGATGAGGGTGGGTTGATAATGAAGGCACCCAGCGGTACGAGGTTGAGGTTGACTAGGAGTACGACGATGTGGAGGCCTTATACGGCAGATGGGAGGACTAGATCACCTGTAATTCATCATAGTGGGTCGGACACATACTGTGATATATATGCTTTTCTTTTATTTTGGTACCTTGTATAATTATTGGTGATGAACAGTTAATATTGTAAAAACTTTAGGCTTTTATGTGTCTAGACCTTAAAGCCCTACGTGGCTTGTATTTAATAAAGTGCATTTGTCTCTAATTATTGTTCAGCTGCAGCTACTCTAATGGGCTTATTACTTGTTAAACCATTGTTCTACCAAATAAATGAGTAATAATCTATTGACTAGTGTTATTACCCCTCGGTAATAACACGGGTCACCACAACTTTGACATTGTCTCTTTGGGAAAACTCCTACACGACTTGAATGTCAAAATTTTGATCTTATTCCCAGTAAATTTGTTCTCAAGTTCACAATTTTAACTCAAGGCAAGCATGTTGTCATTTTCCATTTACTAATAATCCTTCTTCCTATTATGTAGCTAATTAGTGGTCTAAATATGGATGTATATTCCTCGCTTGCAAAGATTGGCCAAAAGAATCATCTGTTGACCTCAAGTTTTGACATGGTAACTCTCAAGTTTTACTAGTCTCAAGTCTCATCTCTTAAGTCTCAAGTGTAATGCAATCTAACTAAACTTCACTTTGCAACTCGTAGATATATACAAAGAAGAGAAATAAACTAGATGCTTATCGTGTCCATGTTCAATTCAATGCACGATTGTTGAACAAAAAATAGAAGAGTAAATCAAAGAACATTGATGTCCTTCTAACTTCGCATGCTACTTATACTCAAGGATGGGTAATTGAAGGCGAGGATGAGGATGTTGATCTCGAAACAAGTCTTTCATAGAAACTCATTGATGAAACAAATGGGGCTAATGAAGCCACACAAGTTTGTAGGAGCGCAAGAGTGAAAGAACTTAATGAAGATGATTTCGAGTCTGATACCAAAGAGGAAGAGGAGGTAAATAAGGACCTTGAGGATGTTGAGTTTGAATTCGACCAAGATAAAGTGATTCTAATCAAGGATTATGGATAAGAAGATGAAGATTAATTCATGTTGCTGCCTTGCTTAAATTTCTTTATGAACTATTTTACTTGCTTGCTTGTGACTTGCGAGAACTTTGCTATGTGTGGTTATGAACTTGTTTTATTTGATCCATGTCATATTGTCTTGTTGTCAATTCTTTCATTCTTTTATACTTTACTTTAAAGTTTAAAGTACAATAGGTGGAGCATATTGTCCAAATACTAAGAGTCTCATGTATTGCTTAATTCTTAATGTGCAGGTTAATATGAAGCATTTACATCAAATGATGAAGTACACATCATCATCAACTCTATTTTATATCATTGCTACTTAGTCTAGGTAATATTTTTTTTCTCAAAACATCAAATATATGTTGCTGTCACCCGTAGCCCCCCATGGCCAAGTCGGTAGCCTATGCGCCCCGGCTTGCCGCCTGCCTAGGCACTAGGCCCCAGCTTGCCACCCGCCTAGCATCTACTTGAACACTACTTATTCTCTACTCCACAAATGTCAATGATAGTTTCAGAACTAGCAAGTTACAAATTTGACATATATTTCATTTCATCGTAATGAGCTCAAGAAGCTTCAGTAAGTTTTGCTTACAGCCTAAATAACATGATCATTTTACTAGTAGAAATTATTTATTTTTTTCCAAAAGTAATTCATAAAGACAATAAATTCAACAGTTTCAAAATAATGTATTTTCAAGGTTGAGGGACTAGCATTTGGCTGCAAAAAGAATATGTATGTCATGTCGCTAGGTCAAAGTAATCTTCTGTTAATCTACATTCAAGGCCATCATCCTTTGGCACAGTTTGTAGATAAGTTGCATAGCCATCATCCTTAGGAACTCAAAATAGGTACACGGCCTTCCTAATACCACTCTACCTTGCTTCCTGATACACAGACAGCTGACAAGTTTTGGAATTGCAGAATAGAAGAGAAAAATCACTCACATGAAAAAAGTGCATTCTAAAATTTGATGACCACATAAATAGATCCCCTGACCACATAAAATTCAGAAATGCTTGCCTAATGTGTATATCTGGCAACTATGGTAGCTTTTTATCATTGCTGAATGCTTGAATACATCCATAACCAGTAAAGGGAAAAAGCAATGCACATGTGGACATCAATGATGCAATGCAAGAGAGTTAAAATTTTAGATTACAGAAATACTCTTTTACCTAATCTAGTAGGCCATATATATAGAAAGATCATCTTGGCCAATGAAGTCATGCCATGCTAATTTGAGAAGTGCCTATAGTTGGAAAAAGCTACCTTCCATAGCTGAGAAGGTCCCTAAAACAATAATAATAATAAAAAAACCGGTATTCATCCATAGCTTGCTTTGATTGTTCAAGTTAGTAATGGTTCCTACTTTGTAGCAAAATAAAATTTGCAGCCGACCTAATAACTTAGGAAACATTTGGTTTATGTATTACACCGTTGAGAAATTTATAGTGGATCTATTGTACTATTTAGCAAAAAAAAGGATCCTTGAGAATTTAAGTAAAGAAAATGGGAATCTTACTAATTTTGTCGGTTTCTTTATCTTAGGTGGTAATTGAAAATGCTTATGCAGTACATCCACCATGTCAATCCCCTAGAAAATCCAATCAATGCAGCATATTTAAGCACACTATTTCAGCTTCCATTTCCACCGAGGTCCACCACTACAGCTAGAACTACTGTCGGACGCAAGTTAACCGCAAAAGGTACTTAAGGAGTAGCAATAGTTTACCAACCTACACAAGAACATCCTTACAACAACAACAACAACAACAATCATCATCAAATTATACACCAACTTTGCACCAGTTGTTTCAGAAGGGGAGGTGCTTGTAGCTCCCAACTCCTACCAACAGGCAACAACTAGCACTTGATATACCTCCATGTGAGCATAGAGGGATGGAGGCATCACGGTGGCACACCGGTAGTGTGTTGTGGCGGGGAAGAGAGTACACTCAGTACAGGTCGAGGAGGAGGTTACAGATGCAGCGTCGGGGTCACAAGGGGTTGGCACACTCAACCTTGGAAAGAAATTCTATGGGGATGGGCCTTCATTTGGAGCAACCAAGGCCCCTTCATGATTCACACCACGTGGTGAGCACAGATCTCAGAGCAAGCACAAGAGAGAGTCCTCTTCCTCTTTAGCGAACCCAAAACCAAATTGAATAGCAGAGGGGAAGGAGCTACACGTGCGTGTGATAGTGACATGGATAGCCACAAGGCACCATCGCCGAGGCCTGCCACTGACCGCCCCGTGGTGCCGTCACCGGAATGGGATGAATTGTTGAGTACTTCTCACCTTGAGGGGAACTCATGGTGGAACACAACATCCCTCTTCTCACACAAATCATATAGGCTTTTTAGCCATAAGTTCCCATCAAGATGATAAGTACTCAACAATTCATCCCATTCTGGCGACAGCGATGGCACCATGGGACGACCGGGGGCGGGCCTCGATGACAGTGCCTTCATGGCAGTCCACATCACCATCACCCACGTGTGCGCTACTCCTTCCCCTTTGATATATGTTTGATTTGGATCTGGGTTCGCTGAAGAGGAAGAAGAGGACTCTCTCTTGTGCTTGCTCTAAGATCCGTGCTCATCACGGCCCGTTACTATAGGCACGACCCATGTCACAACATGATCATCCATAGGCTAGGCCGACACGACCAAAGGTGTGGGCCATGCCTAGGCTACCACCTCGGCCCACCGTGCCGGCATGGCACAGCCCACCAGGCAAGCATGGCCCATTGGCATGACGTGGCCTATTTAACATGCGTAGCCAGTGTGCATGGCCCATTTGGCATGAATATCGACTGTTGGGCACAGGCATGGCATGATAGGCATGGCCCATTTGGCCCGTTTAGCCCATTTAGCATGACAATGGTTGATTTTTCGAAAAATATAGCCATTTTGAGGCCGTTATGAGTTTAAAAATACAAAAAACTAAAAAAGATCTAAAATTATTTCCTATAAATCGCCAGCATATGCCGTCATCAACCCACACTCAAACCAACATTCTCCTCTCCTCACTCTCTTGTAAAAACTTCAAAAGCTCTTTGTGGTAATTTAGCAAAATTCGGAATAATTTTGTGAAAATTCCAAAAATTCGAAATCTAGCGTGCATTCAAGTAAAGAGGAAATAATATTATTTTTCATGTTGTTATATTGTATTCCTTTTTATTGTGATATAAAATAGGTACTAGTTTAATTTTGTATTTGTATTTTGCATTTTTCTACATTTCTTCGTGGAACATTTTGATGAATTTGCTACAAGTGAGTATAGAATTGATCTGAAAGGTCTTGCATCATTCGGGACTGCTCTGCCTCCACCTCAAATGGCTGAGGCCACCATCACCAAGCAAACTGTGGATGTACCATCGTCAGGCTCTACAAGTGCCTTTGCATTCAACAAGCACTATAGCAAAGAAGTCCAAACCTAGTACGTCGGATGTGTGGGAAGATTTTGACAAGGTCATGAAGTAATTGCCGTCTGGAGATCAGGTAAGAGTTGCTATTTGTAAAATATGTCCTCATGAATGATCTGCAAAATCTACAGGTGGAACCGGTCACTTGCATAGACATGCCAAGAGATGTAAAGAAAAACAAGGTATCACCATGAGGTAGACGTAGCTGATGTACAACCCCGATGATATGGTACATAACTGAAATTATAATCCCGAGGTAGCTTTGAGAATCTTTAGCTCGTTTAATTGCTTTGCAAGATCTTCCTTTGAATTTTGGTGCATCCGATGCATTCCAAAAATGCATTAGAATTGCTCATAATCTTAGATTTACTCACGTTTCTAAACAAACAACTGCTAGAAATTTAGTTAAGTACCATAATGATGGTCATGAAAAAATTAAAGAACTCTTTGGAATCAGTACATTTTCAGTAGCCTTAACCTCGGACATATGGAGTGATCGTGCTAGTAAGGATTATCTTAGTATAGTTACTCATTACATAAATGATGAGAATTTTTTGTACGGATAATCTATTTTTTATTCGAAATTACATAAATATACCCGCGGGAAAAATTTTTACAAAAATAGGCTCCAGTCGCCTAATGGTTGGGCGACTGGAGCCTTTCGCCCAACCAGACAGCGACAGCTGTAAAATCTACCAACCGTTTGGCGATTACTGCAGTCGCCCCACCGTTGGGCGACTCTTATGAAGTCGCCCAACCGTTGGGCGACTCTTATGAAGTCGCCCAACCGTTGGGCGACTCTTATGAAGTCGCCCAACCGTTGGGCGACTGGATCTCAGTCGCCCAACCATTAGGCGACTACGGGTGGGATTTAAACCGCGGGCTCGCCCGGACGCAACACTTCCTCTCGGCCGCGCAGCGCAGAAAAGAGAGGAGGAGAAGGAGAGAAAGAAGGAGAGGGAGAGAGGAGAAGAGGAGGGGGAGAGAAAGAGGGAGAGGGGGAGAGAAAGAGAGGGAGAGGAGAAGAAGAGGAGGGGGAGAAAAAGAGAGGGAGAGGAGAAGAAGAGGAGGGGGAGAGAAAGAGAGGGAGAGGAGAAGAAGAGGAGGGGGGAGAAAAAGAGGGAGAGGAGAAGAAGAGGAGGGGGAGAGAAAAAGAGGGAGAGGAGGAGAAGAGGAGAGGAAAAGCGCGATTTTCAGGTAAATTTTTGTTATTTTTTTTGTTAGTGTAGAAAATTAGTTTAGAAAATGTAGTATAGAAAATTAGTTTAGAAATTGTAGTGTAGAAAATTAGTTTACAAATATAGTTTAGAAAATTACTTTAGAAAATGTAGTGTAGAAAATTAGTTTAGAAATATAGTTTAGAAAATGTAGTTTAGAAATTTAGTTTAGAAAATTAGTTTACAAAAGTAGTTTAGAAAATGTAGTTTAGTAAATATAGTTTAGAAATTAAGTTTAGAAATTTAGTTTAGAAAAATTAGTTTAGAAAATTAGTTTAGAAAATGTAGTTTAGAAATTTAGTTTAGAAATTAAATTTAGAAATCTAATTTAGAAATTTAATTTTCAAATGTAGTTTAGTAAATGTAGTTTAGTAAATATAGTTTAGTAATTTAGTTTAGAAAATTAGTTTAGAAAATTAGTTTAGAAAATGTAGTTTAGTAAATATAGTTTAGAAATTAAGTTTAGAAAATTAGTTTAGAAAATTAGTTTACAAAATGTAGTTTAGTAAATATAGTTTAGAAATTAAGTTTAGAAATTTAGTTTAGAAAATTTTGTTTAGAAAATTAGTTTAGAAAATGTAGTTTAGAAATTTAGTTTAGAAATTAAATTTAGATATCTAATTTAGAAATTTAATTTTCAAATGTAGTTTAGTAAATATAGTTTAGTAATTTAGTTTAGAAAATTAGTTTAGAAAATTAGTTTAGAAAATGTAGTTTAGTAAATATAGTTTAGAAATTAAGTTTAGAAATTTAGTTTAGAAAATTTTGTTTCAAAAATTAGTTTAGAAAATGTAGTTTAGAAATTTAGTTTAGAAATTAAATTTAGGTATCTAATTTAGAAATTTAATTTTCAAATGTAGTTTAGTAAATATAGTTTACTAATTTAGTTTAGAAAATTAGTTTAGAAAATGTAGTTTAGTAAATATAGTTTAGAAATTAAGTTTATAAATTTTGTATACCATTTATAATGCATTATTGTACAAAATATAGTATTTAAATGTACATGTACAAAATTTAATGTTGAAATTATTGTACAAATTTAGATGTAGATAATTTAGTGTTGAAATTTAGATGTAGAAAAATTAATGTTAAAATTATTGTACAAATTTTGCAGGTATGACTCGTGATGGACGTGACTCGGAGTGGTGGTTCACGCTGTTGGACGAGCACGTGGACCGCTCTCATCGCGCTTCCCGTCTAGTGCCGCCACCGGGGAGCACGGACGACGAGCCGCCTCAGCTGGGAGTGGTCCGGACACGCACACCTCGCGTGGCCTGGGGACTGGACCCTCGTTGGACTGCCAGGTTTGCACTACTCCAGCGTTTAGTGCGACCGTAAGTTCGTTCCGTGCTGACCTTCACTTTGTTTGCAGGCTACGGGATGCCGGGCTACTCCCTCTTGCCCGGATGGTGCAGGCCACGGACGAGAATGGAGCCGCTGGCGGGGACGAGGGCGGGGACGAGGCGGGCGGGGAGCGATCACGACGCTTTTCGTTCGACCGTTCCCTGCTGACGGCTTTGGTGGACCGTTGGCGGCCCGAGACGCACACTTTCCACCTCCCATTCGGGGAGATGACGCCGACCTTGCAGGATGTGTCCCTGCTCCTTGGGCTTCCGATCGCGGGAGAAGCTGCCTTCCTACCGGAGGCCCCGGACTGGCGCGCTGACCTGCTGGGCAGATTCGAGGGTGTCGTTCCACCGGGGATGACCACCACGTGTTCGGAGAGGAGCAGACCCATGGGCCTACGCTGAGGTGGCTCAGACAGTACCGGGTACGTGGTTTTTACATTCGAGCGTGTCGTCGAAGGTCTTATTTGTGGTATTACGTACTAATAATAACTTGTTTGCATTCAGGTGGAGCGCATGGTTCCACAGGCAGACGATCACCAGGAGGCGCGCCACCTGGAGGCGTACGTGCTGTGGCTGTTTGGTTGGGTGCTTTTCACCACCAGCCACGGCAACTCGGTGGATGCGCGCCTTATCGCTTATGCGAGGGCGATTGCTGACGGCGAGCCCCACCAGGTCAGCTGGGGATCGGCCGTACTTGCCGCGACGTACCGGGCGCTGTGCGATGCGTGCAGGAGGATCAAGGCGAACTCGATCCTCACGGGCTGTCCCCTTCTACTGCAGTTGTGGTCGTTCGAGCGCTTAAGCCTCGGACGACCTGTGCTAGATGACATGGGTCCGTACGGGCCCGAGATGTATCCAGGGGGAGACATCGACCGGCCGACGATGGGTTCTATCTGGTGCCGTCGTCGAGTAAGTATTATCACAGTCAACTATTTCTTTCTTATTGACGATCGTCATTCTAAACAACTTGTCTTTCTTGCAGGTACAGTTCGCGCACGTGCAGGTCACGCGGGCGTACCGGGTCTTTGTGGAGCAGCTCGACCGCATCACAGCCGACGACGTGCGCTGGGAGCCGTACGCTGATACGG
This sequence comes from Dendrocalamus latiflorus, assembly GCA_017311315.1. Taxonomy (NCBI): domain Eukaryota; kingdom Viridiplantae; phylum Streptophyta; class Magnoliopsida; order Poales; family Poaceae; genus Dendrocalamus; species Dendrocalamus latiflorus. The sequence goes on along the minus strand of CM029657.1, from coordinate 10,544,569 downwards.
CAGTTCAGGCCCGTGCTCCTGGCGGTCTGTCCTCACTTTGCTGGTGTGACCGGGCTTTCTGGCTCACCCGCCGGAAGCTCGTGTACCTCATCTACGTGGAGGACTACGCACCCCAGCGGGTGATGCGGCAGTTCGGGCTACGGCAGCCGGTTCCTGTACCAGTCGGACCATCGCTTCCGCGGCACGTGCACGGGTGAGTGATAGTTTGTGCTAAATATGTATATACTTACTACTGCGTTCGCAAGTATCTCACATTACGTAATGGTTCTATACGCAGGCACAGCGCGAAGGGAGTGAAAAGAGGCACGGACTGGTCGTTGAGGATGCAGCCCTGGGTCGAGCAGTGGCAGGGTGCGCTCGACGACCGCGTGGAGGAGGACCGCCTGTACGACAGCAAGGAGTACGCGGAGTACCTGTGCTGGTACCAGCCGCAGACCCGTACCAGGCTCGTATATGTGGTAGACCCGCCTGCCACACACGTCGCCGCTCCGACGGACACGTACCCCGCGCACTTCGCGCGCGACGCTCACCTCGCGGTACATTACATGTCATTTCAAAGATTCCCAAATGGTAATGTCGTTTCGATAATCGATCATTTCATGTCTTTGTGTCCAGACTGACGTCGGTTCTACCCTATGCGCCGAGTCCGGCACACTACTGGAGAGGCTCGCCAGTGGTGCGCAGCTGACCCATGAGGAGGGCGTCAGCTTTGCGCGTCGGATGCACGATGGGTGTAGACGTATCGTTAGCCTACTGTCCTGCACGAGGCTACCGGCGGTCTCCACGCCCACTGCTCGTCCACCAGTGCCACCCCGACCAGCGTGGCACTACTCTGGTGCACCTACGTGGATACGTCCTCCACCACCTCACTCGGAGCAGCCAGGGGGTTCAGCCTGGGCAGGGCCTCCTACGCACACCCATGTCTTCCCCACGCAGGGGGTGTACGCCCCTCCTCCTACCTCGATGGCGCCAGCTACAGGTACGTAGAGGTTCTTATATCGTGTTTATGCAAAGACGACATGCAACGAACTAACGATATTAATATTGCAGGTAATTACCAGCAGCACGGCGTCTCCCCAGGCCCGGACGAAGTGGACCAGTTTTTCGCGGAGTGGCCTGGGCAGTTCTCCGACGCAGCACCGGAGGTTCTCTCTGGCAGTGCCCTCCCCGGTGCACCAGAGGGCACACAGCCAGAGGTGCAGCTGACTCCACCAGCGCAGGGGCGGGATAGACACCCTCCTGCTTGTTTTACTTTTTCGGATCGTCCTAACCCGTTGCACCGGAGGAGGGCCAAGCGAGGCCGTATGGGAGGACGCGGGCGCGGTGACGGGGCACACCAGGGTGACGAGTGAGGCATGCTGTAGATGATATATATATTATGCATGTAATGAAAAAACATGCGGCATATTACTCACAGTTATATTATAAAGTTTATTTACATTTACATAAGTCTATCATCTCTTCTTCGCACATAAACTATCTCACTTAACAGTGTATGTATCGATCGTTCTCTTCTCAATCTTTTATAAAAAAAATTTTAAAATTTTTTACACACCTACAATATACAATGAACATTAACTTTTATTACAACTTCGCCGTATTTTTTACCAGTTCAACGTTACAAAAATCACAAAATCTAAAACAATCACGGGGGCTACATGCGGCATATTACTCGCAGTTATATTAATCTCTTCTTCGCACATAAACTATCTCACTTAACAGTGTATGTATCGATCGTTCTCTACTCAATCTTTCACAAAAAATAAATTTAAAACTTTTTACACACCTACAATATACAATGAACATAAACTTTTATTACAACTTCACCATATTTTTTACCGGTTCAACGTTACAAAATTCACAAATTCTAAAACAATCACAGGGGCTACATGCGGCATATTACTCGCAGTTATATTATGAAGTTTATTTACATTTACATAAGTCTATCATCTCTTCTTCGCACATAAACTATCTCACTTAACAGTGTATGTATCGATCGTTCTCTACTCAATCTTTTATAAAAAAAAATTTAAAATTTTTTACACACCTACAATATACAATGAACATAAACTTTTATTACAACTTCGCCGTATTTTTTACCGGTTCAACGTTACAAAATTCACAAAATATAAAACAATCACGGGGGCTACATGCAGTCGCCTAACGGGATGGCGACTGCATGTTAGTCGCTTAACGGTATGGCGACTACACTTAAGTCGCCTTACGGAAGAGCGACTGGATGCAGTCGCTTTACTGTGCAGCGAGACATATTGTGTCGCTGTCTGGTTGGGCGAAAGGCTCCAGTCGCCCAACCATTAGGCGACTGGAGCCTATTTTTGTAAAAAAATTTCCCGCGGGTATATTTATGTAATTTCGAATAAAAAATAGATTATCCGTACAAAAAATTCTAAATGATGACTAGGTATTGCAAAAGAGAATCATGTAATTTAAACTAATGGATGTAGCATACACAGGTGAGAGTATAGCAAAATATATTACCAAAGTCGTTGAAGATTTTGGTCTTGCAAATAAAATTTTTGCAATTACCCTAGACAATTCGGTAATGAATTCTAGAGCAATGGATATTCTCACTCCCTTATTTGGTACATATGTGAAATCCTTCTTGCTACATTAGCGATACACTTGCCATATTATTAATCTTGTAGTCAAAACTAGTTTGAAGAGGTTGAATCCATATCTTCAAGCTTTTTGCGATGCTATTTCTTTTGTAAATAATTCTATGCAATGAATTGTAGTATATAAGACCTACTGCATTGCGATGGGTGCATGTCATCGAAAGTTCGTTGTGGATATGCCGATAAGATGGATACAGAGTTATAATACACATTCAACAATCGAATTTTTTGTATGGATAATCCATTTTTTATTCGAAAATACATAAATATACCCGCGGGAATTTTTTTTACAAAAATAGGCTCAAGTCGCCCCCCCATTGGGCGACTCTCACCTTTCGCCTAACCGGGAGGCGACATTTGGGAAATGTGGGAACCGTTGAGCGAATCAATACTATCGCCTGAGCGTTGGGCGACTTATTACAGTCGCTGTACGGTTGGGCGACTGGAATCTCAGTCGCCCAACGGTAGGGCGACAGGGGGGGTTTAATTATTTCTGCACAGTCGGCCGCCCACCCACCTCCTCCACTTTTTCCCTCACTGCGGACAGAGAAGAAACGAGAGAAGAAGAGGAGAGGCGCACAGAGAAGAGAAGAAACGAGAGAAGAAGAGGAGAGGAAAAAGAGGAAAGGAGGAAGGGGAAGAAAAAGGAGGGGGAGAAGAGAGGACAGAGGGGAAGAAAAGGAGGGGAGAAGAGAAGGAGAGGAAGACAGGGTTGGAGGAGGAGGTGAGGGAGGAAGGAGGAGTAGAAGCTATTCCATCCAATTGGATCCAAGTATTTTTTTTGATTATGTTGTGTTTGCACTATTATTTAGATGAAATATTGGTAGTATACATTCTGTAGTATGGAACATTTTGTAGTATAGAAATTTTAGCACCCTTTTTAGTATAGAAAGTTTAGTTTAGTGTTGTACGATGTTATTTGACATATCGTAAATTTCAATCATACACGCAGGCCTACATCATCAAAGGCCACTACTACATTGAGAGTGTATTATGGTGCTGGAATTATTCGTGAAGGTCCGAATGGTGTGGATTTGAGCGATTTTCCGCAAGTCACTCTCGTACTTCCGGATGACGAGAATGCTCGAATGACAGATGTGCAGCATTGGCTGACCCAGAGTTTTTCATTGGACCCCGAGGTGTGCAGTGTCGTTGTGCAAGGGCTTTGGAGCCGGTCTCCCACGGACATCAGATGGGAGTTGAAGACATTGGTGCACTCTGCTTCGTGGAAGGGCTTTGTGCAAGGGTGTCGGCGCCGTGGATACGAGTGTGTTCTGCTTGTGCAACCGTGCTCACTACAAGCAGCTGCGCAAGCTCGTGCGTCCGCCTATGCTTCGGGAGGTGCTAGCAGCTCGTGCAGGCCGAACGTTGGCGGAGCTGATGAAGTTGTTCGTCATGAAGGCAATGCGGTACATGGAGGAGAGTTACAGCCGTCAAGTTTTAGAGAGTGAACTGGGCAAGCTGATGAAGGAGAGCATAATGAGTATATCGTGCAGCAGATGGAATCTGATGACCAGAGGGTATGGGATGAAGAGCAAGCTATAGAGGATGACGAGGAGGATAGTTCCGATGATGAAGAAGTTCCTATCCCTCAGGAATGGAACCGGTTTAATGCGGAGGGTGTTTCCGCACATGATGAACATGAATCACCATGGGAGTATCATGACACAGAGGTTTGGTTGCATGCTATGTTTGCTGACAAGGAAGCGCTGCAGGATGCCATCAAACTTTGGGCCCTTTCAATGCAGCGGACATTTCGCGTCGTGAAATCAAGCCAGGAGCAGTACACTGTGAAGTGCGAGCAGGATGGTTGTCCTTGGAGGGTGCACGCATGTAGACCCAAGTATGAGACTAACTAGATTGTGTCCAAGGTGGAGCCGCACTCCTGCATTCTACACACTGTCTTGGCGAGGCATCGTAACCTGACGTCCGGATTTATAGCCAATTTGATGTATGGGGAGATAGTGGATAAGAAAGATATTGCGGCCACACATATTGTGGCAGCTATCGAGAATAAATTCAAGTATAAGATTAGCTACGCGAAGGTGTGGCGTACCAAGCAAAAGGCGTTGGAAAAATGTTTTGGCACTTTCGAGGTGGCGTACGATAACCTTCCTCGTATGCTTAAGGTGTTGCAGCAAAGGAACCCGGGCACGTACATCGCCGTGCACGACAAGCCGTCCATAAGTCCACCGGGATTTGCAGTGTTGCAGAGAGCATTGTTTGCATTTGGTGCTAGCATTGAAGCATTCAGGCACATGCTGCCAGTGATCTCAGTAGATGGGACATTCTTGACAGGCAAATACAAAGGGCAGCTCCTGACGGCCATAGGCGTTGACGGTAACAATCAAATATTGCCGCTGGCCATTGCATTTGTGGAGAGTGAGAATTATGAAAGCTGGCTATGGTTTCTCAGACATGTGAAGGCTGGAGTTGTAGGCACCCGTCCTGGTGTGTGCGTAATCCATGATCGCCATGCCGGTATTATAAAGGCTATAAGAAAACTTCAAGAAGATTCTGAGTAGACCGTTCCTTGGCCGGATATGAGGAACCAGTGGTGCAGTCGTCACTTAGGGGAAAACTTTTTCAAGCAATTCTCGAAACAATCTTTGATGAAGCTATTCAAGAGGCTGGCCAGGCAGAACCAGCAGAGGAAATTTGATGCTTTATGGGGGTTATTGGATGAGCACACCAGGAAGAACGTCGAAGAGAGGAGCAAGGCGCCGGTCACTCCTGGGGCGGCACAACCGCAATGCTTGCCAGCAATTGATGAGGCTAACCCAAGTGGTCCAAGAAGGCGGAGCTCACGAAACATCAAGTGCTTCTCGCAGTGGATCGAGGGGGAACCATTGGAGAAGTGGTCGCTGTTGCACGACACGGATGGCGCAAGGTATAGAATAATGACAACTAACCTTACCGAGGTCTACAATTGGGTCCTCAGGGGTCTCCGTTCTCAGCCCCTTGTCACCATCGTGGAAGGTGTTCTTCACAGCACAATCCGCTACTTCCGGGAGAGGCACGCGAGTGCCGCACTTCATGTGGCCAATCCCGGAGCCCTGTATTCGTCAAAAAATACGGCGTACATGGAGACGAAGGCACATAAGGGTCAATTGCACACAGTTCATGTCATGGGCAACAGGGAGCATCGTTTCGAGGTGATACTCCGTGATAGAGCCGGATTTGGGACGGCTCGTTCACTTGTTACTCACGAGGTATGCCTTGGAGATCATGCAAACGAACCTAGTTGCACATGCAACAAGCTTAAGTTGTTACACAAGCTATGCTTTCATGTCCTCGCTGCATGCGGGACCGTGGGTATGGATCCTTCCAATTTCATGTCCGAGAACTTCTTTAAGGAGAGAATACTGCAAGCTTGGTGTAGGGAGCTCCGGGGGTTCAGGGTGGTGGGAAACTTCACCACTTTGGACATTTCAGCGAGGACCTGGGTTCCGGATGTTAGCATGATGAAGGGTGGGAAGGGTCAGCGACAGAGCCGACGTATTGCAAATGACATGGACGAATCACAAGCTGGAACATCTGGTGCACGTTGTGGGCGATGCGGTCAGGAGGGGCACACAGCTAGACGATGCAACGCATATCCTGATCAGTAGTTATTGGATACTTCAGCTAAATTTCATGTACCATTTGTAAAACTTGTATATTACATCCGTTTTCTGTAATGTAGTTGGTGTTGTGCTGGTAGCTTAGTATTGCTTTGTTTACTTAGTTAGTACATGTATTTGCTTAGTATTTGCTGTATGGACTATTTGAACGTTATGCACTTGAGGCTGACACATTTGCAATGGCCGTAGCTTGTTGTTTCAGAAATTATGATTACTGACCTCTGAGAAGGCAATGTTGTAGCACTTATTTCGTGGAACGTACTGTTTCCTGCAAACGACTGAAAAGGCTACGTTGTACCAAATACATTGAATGGTCCAAGCTCTGAAAAGCCTACATAGGGACATTTATTGCTACACTGCAATCCTGAAAAAGCGAAAAGATTTCCATGTCGTCCTCTCCATGGACTATGCCCACTGTACCAGATAACCTGCCTACATAAAGGCCTCCTATCTCTTCCATACCACATCTCCTCCTCTAGCCATCATAATACTACTACACAACAATGTCTTCCTGGAGGTCCGACCCATTTGGAGTGAAGGAGTGGCATGAGCGCCCGAAGTGCCGTTGCGGCTTTAGGACGATGTTGTGCGTCTGCATGGATCTAGTACAACGAGCCAACTACGGCCGTAGGTTCTTCAAGTGTCCAGATCTGGATGACGACTTCATGGTAACGACGGCAACTAAATCCTTTGTTCCTCGTTATCGTTTTTCAACTTGATCCATGACATCTACCACGACACACATAGTCTTGCGAGTTCATCGAATGGGTGAATCGGGTGCCGCCGGCATGGCCACGGAACCGGCCAATGGAGGTGGAAAACAAAGGACAATACTTTGTCAAGATGACTTAAGCTCGCGAGGTGGAACGACAGATGCGGCTTGAGCAAGAGCATCGCGTGAGGGTGGACCAAATCCGTCTGAAGGGCAAGGAGAATGAGCTGCAAAGGAGGCGGGAGCAGTTAAGTCTACGTGAAGCAGCCATCAAGCGTCAGGAGGAAGAGCTTCAAGCTCGTGAGGCAGCTCTCAAGACCAAGAGTGACAGGAAGAATGATGCAGCGGAGCCATCTTCAGGGTGCGAGAAAAAGGGGAAACAACCACGCTACACCCAGTAGACAAAATGTAATAGACCCAGCAAGTTATATTCCCTAAGGCATGTTAGGACTAGTGGTGGAGTTCTGAACATTAGAAGTACAGAGTTCCACACATGCCACTTACCACTTTATGTATCGAATGTTCTATACTTGATCGTTCTTAAAAAAATTTCCCAAAATTTTTTATGCACCTACAACATCCAGTGAACATAAACTTTTATTACAACTATACCAAATTTTTTCCCGGTTTAAAACTACAAAATTGACAAAACTCTAAAAAATCACAGGGGGAGAGTAAACTCGTCCTCCTATTGGGCGACTGCATTATAAGTCGCCCATCCATTGGGCGACTGCATGAGAGTCGCCCAATAGGAAGGCGACTAATTGCAGTCGCTCGAAGGTACAGCGACACAAGTTTTGTCGCCTCCCGGTTGGGCGAAAGGTGAGAGTTGCCCAATGGGGGGGGCGATTTGAGCCTATTTTTGTAAAAAAAATTTCCGCGGGTATATTTATGTATTTTCGAATAAAAAATAGATTATCCGTACAAAAAATTCTTCAACAATCTATATCTAGATGGCAGCGAAGGTAGTCAGGACACCGGCTATACTATTGACGGTTCTTAGAGCACCCATCTATACATCATACTTTTATACTTTTTCATGTGTAATGCTGAGCTACACACTATACTCGTTTTTCTTTGCCAAGGTTTTCTCGAGTTGAGCTTTTTACTTGGCAAAGTTTTTAACGAGGCAACCATTTTAACATCAATAAAAGCTCATTATTGTATTTCTACAATTTATTGTATCTTTTCCTATAAATTTTACAATTTTATATGTCTTTTCATATAATTTCTACAATTTATTATGTCATTTTTGAATTCTACATATTTTTTTAACTATGCAGTTTTTTCAAAAATTTTCAGACTAAACGAGCTAAATGGGTTACATGGGCGTGCCGTGCCTCCGTGGCCCAATGGGTCAATTGTGCCTCATGCTAGCTCGGTACGGTATGAACCCCATTGGGCCAGCTTCTCAGCCCACGAGTTGGCACGACACAGCCTATTCTGGCTAATAGGTTAAACAGCTATACCTAATGAACCCGGGCCGTGCTAGGCTTGGCCCATGGGCCGTGTCAGGGCTGGGCGTGCCATCCATTTGGGCATATCTATTGGAAAGGACCCTAGTTGCTCTAGATGAAGGCTCGTCTCTTGATAATTTCTTTCCCTTGTCCCTAGCGAGGTTCCTGGCGTTACTGGCCCAGCTTTTTTAGGGTCCGGTCCGGTCCAAGTTGACCACCACCGCCGGCCCTACTCCGGTTCGAACCCACATTCTCCCGTGCGCACGAATCTTAAAGCGACTCTCCCCGTCGACTCGTTGCCCTTCCTGGCGATGAGGACCTGCGCCAGCCGGATCTGCCAGCCACTCCTCCAGAGAGAGAGAGAGAGAGAGTAATCCGGAACCGAAGGAGGGCTAGAGAGAGAAACTAGGGTTTACGGAATTTGGGGAACGAGGAGGGGCCGGGATGAGCATCGTGCCCAAGGAGACGATCGAGGTGATCGCGCAGAGCGTCGGCATCGCCACCCTCCCCGCCGATGTCTCCGCCGCTCTCGCCCCCGACGTCGAGTACCGCCTCCGCGAGATCATGCAGGTCCGTATGTCGCCGCCTCCCTGCTGCGCCCTCGCAGCTACCCAAACCGCTCCGCATTCTCTATTAGCTCTGTTAATTCTGGGCGCTGCTTCTTGGGATGGCTCCGCCCTTCCTTTGTTCCTTAGGGTTAGTTATGCCTGGAAATGCGCCCGACGTCGAGTACTTGTGATGGTTTGGGATAGAATTTGTCCGAGCTGGCGGATTGTGTCGTCTCTTCCGAGTATCAGAGCACAGTATTGCGTAATTGGTTGACTGTATAAGCTTCCTCTTTTCCTTTTAGGGGATATGACTCGGTTGGTTACTTTGTTGTTGGGGATTTGTCACAGTTTTAGGGGGAAAAATTCAAGGGCTTAATTGCAAGATGGTTCATTAGCTAGTCAGTTTTGCAATTGGTTACTATGTTAATACAATTTGCAGCCTGTCTGCTGCTTCTCCTAGCTTCAACATTACAGAATTTTTATGAAACCCTGTAAATATAGGGCATCCCTGCCTTGTCTTTTAACTGTAGTTGCACTTGTAGAAACTCTGATTTGTTCCTTGGCGTTGTGTTGATTTTTTTTATGTGGATTGTTGCAGGAGGCCATCAAGTGTATGCGACATGCAAAGAGGACAGTTATGACCGCGGACGATGTTGACAGTGCTCTCAGTCTCAGGAATGTTGAGGTATCTTCTCTTCCAATAATCAAATTTTAGGATTATAAGAATGTAGGTTTTGTAGATCTAGTATCTGTTGTTTGCCTTAAACCTATGACTTGGTATAGCTAAAGAATCGAGTATCGTTTTCCTTTTGATATTAACTTTTGTAATCCTTCTAATTGTGTGACTATAGTGGAAATGCTTAAGAAGTTTAGAGTTTGAGAAGTGTGCTTATGGTAGCTGAAAAAATTAAACCTATGCACTGTAGCTGTTTCTTTGGTTTGTTAAACTCTAAGGCCTTGTTTGGTAGCCCAAAATTCCCGGGGATGGGCCAGGATTTTGGTTCAAAATCCCGGCCCATCCATAGGAATGAGTCGGGAATTTTGGGCTCCCAAACAAGGCCTAAGAGATTTTAGTTTCCAACCTAAAAATGTGATTCTATAGCTATTAGCTACTAACTCCAACATCATCTTCGAGTATTAATTTGTGAGGTAATAATTTGAAAAAAATCTATGGTACTCTTTGAAGTGTCACTTTGCTTGTTGAACCTCTCTACTGTAGTTGTGACATTGGTTGCTGAGTTTTACACCGTAGATGTGATCTGATTAATAGTAAGTCTAGTGTTTGCCTAATTGGTTTATATGTCTGACTTTATGGGTGTGTATTTCCTACTGTGTTCTTACAAGTAACATAATGGCCTCTTAGAGATTTTCCACTCTGATTTGCTACTGTTTCTTCTTGGCATTGTCAATGTGCCTGGGAAGATGTGGACTTGGTTTAGTATGTTAAGTTGGCTTCTTAGATCCTACTTTTGCTACATAACTACCTATGTTTATTAAAATGGTAATTATTTTAGTGCTCAATTTACATGGGATATGATTGCATCGCTGTGTCTGTGAACATAATATAATAGATCTTTGTATTGAGTAGTTGGATCATAGTCGCTTAGCATAAATGGTTGCATGGGCAGCAGCACTGACTATTAGAAATCTGCTGAATATATTATTTTTTTGTGGTGCTTCTGTGTTGTGAATGGTTTAATTACCTATAATACACATTCTTTCTGTACACTGACTCTGCTGTCATTTATTTTATTGCTTTGGACTTTCACTCAGCCTGTATACGGATTTGCTTCTGGTGATCCCTTGCGGTTTAAGAGAGCTGTGGGCCATAAGGATCTGTTCTATATTGACGACAGGGAGGTAGACTTCAAAGAGGTAGGGGCAATACTGATGAATGAATCAAATAAATTTAATACTTATTTTATTTTGATAATCCATTTGAAATGTGTCTTCTTTATTGGTGTCATGCAGATTATGGAAGCTCCTCTACCTAAAGCTCCTCTTGACACAGCAGTTGTAGCTCACTGGCTAGCCATTGAGGGAGTCCAGCCTGCAATTCCGGAGAATCCTCCTATCGATGGTTAGGTCTTGTATTATCCTTCATATGTATAGTTCTTGCCTCTTACATTACACCTTCACAAGAGTTAGTTCATACTGTTATCTGCTACGGAATCTATTTTTTGTTCTTTTTTGTATGTATCTTAACAGGCCGTAGTTTCATGTTATTATTCAATCTGTGTAGACGGTTGTTAGGAAGTAGTGCACCATTGTTTGTTTACCCTTATTCCTTATTTTTTTGTCTTGTTTACCCTTCATAAGTGTTTTGTTCTCGATTTTGGGTTTCTTTGACAATTAGTATTTTGCCTCAGCACTTGTAGCACCAACGGAAAATAAAAAGACTGAGCATGGGAAGGATGATGGACTTCCGGTTGACATCAAGCTTCCTGTTAAGCATGTATTATCTAGAGAACTCCAAGTATGGTGATTACGATATGTTTAACTATCTTTTAATTTAGAGCTTTACACGAAGTTTATATTCCTCTTTACTGCTGGACTTTGCAGATGTACTTTGATAAAATAGCTGAGCTGACTATGAGTAGACCTGACACCTCACTTTTTAAAGAAGCATTAGTGAGCTTGTCAAAAGACTCAGGCCTTCATCCGTTGGTCCCTTACTTTTCCTACTTCGTTGCAGATGAGGTTGTAGTCTTGCTTTCAGAGTAACGTGTGAATTGGCATTACCTTAAAGTGCATATCTGTATAAATTTCAGGTTACCCGGAGTTTGGGTGATCTTCCTGTTCTATTTGCTCTCATGCGTGTAGTTCAAAGCCTTCTCCGCAATCCACACATTCATATTGAACCATATGTAAGTGGTTGACCATCAAGTTTTGAAAATTTTGTGTTCCAGTTGTTTCATTAAAGCATTGCACAATTTTGTTTGCGGCATCTTACTTTTTTAAAAGCCATATTTCTATCAATTGCCAGTTGCATCAGTTGATGCCCTCAATGATCACTTGCATCGTCGCAAAAAGGCTTGGGCATAGGATTTCAGACAACCACTGGGAGCTTAGAGACTTCTCTGCCAATTTGGTTGCTTCAGTATGTCGGAGGTGAGTGTGCCAAGAGTCTCAATAGATGTTATGTACAACAATTAACCGTTATTCTACTCAGATTCAAATGTGTTTATATAGATTACATTTAAGCTTTGTACATTCTTAATGGTCACAATTCCTAGATTGTGATCTTTAGGATCATTTCGTACAAAATATATCATAATTCTTCACTTACTCTACACTTCCTACTAAATCATGTGCACTAAAGTATGTTATAGTATCTTGTGTACCTACTTAAGTATGAATGACAAGTCAATAGAGGTTTGACCACCCATTTCCTATTGTTCCTCTATCTGAAACTTTTTTTTGGCGACATCTTAGATGTTTTATATATTTAAAAAGTTGGGATTCCAGCTGTCTCATTTTGTCCATGTTGCTCTTTAGCTTTTGGCTGTTGGATCTTGGCTTTGATTGATAAGGTGTGTTGGATCAAGCTGATTAGTTTAGCCAACAATGTACTGTTCGTGATAGATAAGTCTTTGTGTTGTCTGCACATGGTGTACATGGTGCTTTTTTGTCTTTTGCTTTAGCATCTAGGACTTGCTTTTGCTTTAGCATCTAGGACTTGCTTTTGCTTTAGCATCTAGGACTTGTTTTTTGCTTTAGCATCTTAGACTAGCTTTAAGACAGCATCTTGGACTAGTCTAGGATAGCATCTTGGACTAGTCTAGGATAGCATCTTGGCATATGCTTGGCTGACTAGCAGCCTATAAATATGTATCTCCAACCCCTCAGGTTGGTATGGCATTGTGTGAGAAATAAACAAGAGAAAATTGCCCCATCCCCAAGTGTCATCCTCTCCATGAGAGTAAGGATCTTGCTATCACCAACAGCAAGACTCCAGCGAGTAACAAGTGGTATCAGAGCCTTAGTATCCTGTAGCCTGAGCATCTCCTGCTCATCTCCTTCTCCGGCCTCACAGCAGCCCCAGCCGGTAGCAGCAGCAGCTCCGGCTGTCCCCGCTCACTCCTCTCCGGAGACGGGCAGCAGCTCGTCAGAAGCAGCCCTCTCTCCACGCAACAGCCCCCCAGTAGCGCGCCATGTCCGCAGGGCAGTCTCAGCGCTCGGTCGCCTCGAGCACGCGGCGTCAGCAGACGGCCGAGCTCGCCGCGGCAGAGCAGCGCGAGCGAGCGGCGGCAGAGACCGCTGCGGCGGCGGAAAGGGCGTCAAGGCTAGCAGCGGCGGAGCTGGCAGCAGCCAGAGCGGAGGTGGAAGCAGCGGCGGCGGCAGATGCTGCGCGTGCGGCAGCAGCAGAGGTCAAGGCTCTGCGCGGCAGCAACAGCAGCTCCGGCTCTGTTGATGACAGCGCCGACGCGGACCCTCAGCTGCTGGAGAGGGAGGCAGCGCAAGGGCGAACGGCGCAATGGGCAGCCGCGCACGCCCACGAGCGCGGCGGCAGCCCAGACAGGCGCGGACGCGCCGGCGGCGCTCCTGAAGGTGGCGCACACGGCGGTGGCGCTCCTGGAGGAGGCACGCACGGCGGCGGCGTACGGGTCGACGGAGAGCGCGGCCCTCACAGGCAACACGGCTCTCTCTCCCCGGTTCGGTACCGTGGTCACCACGAGTACCAGGCTGTCGTCAGGGACGTCGGCCCCGGCGGCGGGTGGCCTACCCTCACCAAAACCAACTACGTCGAGTGGGCTGCGGTGATGAGGGTAAGGCTCCAGGTGCGGCATATATGGGATGCAGTCCGGTACGGCGACGTCGACTACGACCAGGATCGACGGGCGCTGGATGCTCTCATCGCTGCAGTCCCGCCCGAGATGCAGTTCTCGCTTACCAACAAGCGGACTGCCAAAGAGGCTTGGGACGCCATCGCTGCAGCACGCATCGGCAGCGACCGCGCCCGCAAGTCTACACTGCAGGCACTATGCACGGAGTGGGAGAACCTGGCCTTCAAGCCAGGTGAGGACGTTGATGACTTTGCTCTCCGTCTCAACACCCTGTTGCAGAAGTTGGTGCAGTTCGGTGACGACACCTACGGCGAAGAGAGAGCTGTGGAGAGGCTCTTCCGCTGCGTCCCCGAGAAGTACAAGCAGATGGCTCGCTCGATCGAGTCTCTGCTGGACCTCTCCACGATGACGATCGAGGAGGCGTTGGGTCGCCTCAAGGTCGTTGACAGCGATGAGCCACAGCGCCTCTCGGGACCCGTCACCATTGGCGGGAAGCTCCTCACTCGGGACCAGTGGGCTGCCGGCCAAGGTGACAGGAAGAAGGGGGAGCCATCTTCCGCGGCAGGCGGCCGCAAGCATGGCAAGCGCGGCAAGCCGCGCAAAGACGCCCAGGCAGGGGCGCGAGGAGGCGCCCAGGGCGGCGATGCTGGCAAGCAAAAGTCGGCACGAGACGACTCTTGCCACAACTGCGGCAAGCTTGGTCATTGGGCCAAGGATTGTCGACAGCCACGACGCGGCCAGGCCCACGTCGCGCAAGCGGAGGAGGAGCAGCCGGTCCTGTTCATTGCTCATGCGAGCATCGAACTACCTCCAGCGGCACCGGCCGCAGTGGCTCTCCTCCACCTTGACGAGCCAAAAGCACACGCCCTCCTCGGCAACAGTTCCGGCAATGACAAGACCGACGGGTGGTGCCTCGACACCGGCGCCACCCACCACATGATCGGGCGGCTGGAGTTCTTCTCCGAGCTCGACTCAGGCGTTCGAGGCACCGTCAAGTTCGGCGACGCCTCCGCCGTGGAGATCAAGGGCGTCGGCTCTGTCGTCTTCGTCGCCAAGACTGGCGAGCACCGGCTGCTCGCCGGCGTCTACTACATCCCCGATCTGCGGAACTCCATCATCAGCTTGGGACAGCTGGATGAGAACGGCTCGCGTGTCGAGATTGAGCACGGGGTGCTGCGGATTTGGGATCTTCGACGCCGCCTTCTTGCCAAGGTAACCAGAGGCGCAAATCGACTCTACACTCTTCACGTGCAGGTGGCACAACCCCTCTGTCTCGCAGCTCGTCGGGACGACGAGGCGTGGCAGTGGCACGAGCGCTTTGGGCACCTTCACTTCGAGGCCCTGAAGCGGCTCAGTGCCACGGAAATGGTGCGAGGCCTGCCGTGCATTGACCATGTGGAGCAGCTCTGCGACGTCTGCGTGTTGACGAAGCAGAGGCGACTCCCCTTTCCCCAGCAGGCGAGCTTCCGAGCCAAGGAGAGGCTCGAGCTCGTGCACGGGGACTTGTGTGGCCCGGTGACACCGGCCACACCGGGAGGACGACGCTACTTCCTGCTGCTCGTCGACGACCTCTCCCGCTACATGTGGGTGATGGTCCTCGGCAGCAAGGGAGAGGCTGCGGACGCCATCAGGCGCACGCAGGCTGCTGCGGAGGCGGAGTGCGGCCGCAAGCTGCGCGTGCTGCGCACAGACAACGGCGGCGAATTCACGGCGGCTGAATTCGCGTCGTACTGCGCTGATGAGGGCATTCAGCGCCACTACTCCGCGCCGTACAGCCCGCAGCAGAACGGCGTCGTCGAGCGGCGCAACCAGACGGTTGTGGGGATGGCTCGGGCCCTCCTCAAGCAGAGGGGGATGCCGGCTGTCTTCTGGGGAGAGGCGGTGGTGACGGCCGTCTACATCCTCAACCGCTCGCCTACCAAGGCGCTCGACGGCAGGACGCCGTACGAGGCTTGGCATGGGCGCAAGCCGGCGGTCTCCCACTTGCGGGTCTTCGGCTCCCTCGCGTTCGCCAAGGAGCTTGGCCACATCGGCAAGCTCGACGACAGGAGCACTCCGGGAGTGTTCATCGGCTACGCGGAGGGCTCGAAGGCCTACCGCATCCTCGACCCTGTCACACAGCGCGTCCGCATCTTGCGTGACGCTGTGTTCGACGAAGGGCGAGGCTGGACGTGGGACAAGGCGGTGGACGACGGTTCAACTTCGACTCTCAGGGACTTTGTTGTCGACTACGTCCACTTCAAGATAGCCGGGGGAGCTAGCAGCTCGTCTTCACCGAGCTCGTCCACCTCGACACCTTGCTCGCCACCAGCTCCGGCGAGTGCTCCACCACCTTCGGCACCGGCTACGCCCCACTCTCCTGCACCGGCGGCCACACCACCGGGATCGGCCCCAACAGTTTCGGTCCACGACGAGCAGCGCATGGTGGAGTTCGCTACTCCGCTGTCCCACGACGAGGACCGCGTCGACGCCTACCACGACGACGAGCCTCTGCGCTATCGTACCATGGACAACATCCTCGGCGAGCTGCCCGTCCCTGGACTGGCGCAGCGCGACTGCGAGGCGGAGCTGCACTTGGCGTGCGACGACGGCGAGCCCCGCTCCTTCGCTGAGGCGGAGGGAGACGCGGCGTGGCGTGTCGCGATGAAGCAGGAGATGGACGCCGTCGAGCGGAACCGGACGTGGGAGCTGGCGGATCTTCCTGCCGGTCACCGCGCGATCACCCTTAAGTGGGTGTTCAAGCTGAAGCGGGATGAAGCCGGCGCCATCGTCAAGCACAAGGCTCGCTTGGTGGCACGAGGCTTCGTGCAGCAGGAGGGGGTCGACTTCGATGACGCCTTCGCACCCGTCGCACGGATGGAGTCCGTGCGACTCTTTGCGCTAGCTGCCCAGGAAGGCTGGCGTGTTCATCACATGGATGTCAAGTCAGCATTTCTTAACGGCGACTTGAAGGAGGAGGTCTACGTGCATCAGCCGTCGGGATTTGCGATCCCGGCAAGGAGGGCAAGGTGCTCCGCCTGCGCAAGGCCCTCTATGGCTTGCGTCAGGCACCGAGGGCGTGGAACGCCAAGTTGGACTCCACGCTGAAAGGGATGGGCTTCGAGCAAAGTCCGCACGAGGCGGCCATCTACCGGCGGGGCAGTGGAGAAAATGCCCTGCTGGTGGGTGTCTACGTCGACGACTTGGTGATCACCGGCACCAAGGATGCGGAGGCGGCGGCATTCAAGGAAGAGATGAAGGCCACCTTCCAGATGAGTGACCTGGGGCCCCTCTCCTTCTACTTAGGGATCGAGGTGCACCAGGATGATTCCGGGATCACGCTTCGACAGATCGCCTACGCCAAGCGCGTCGTTGAGCTAGCTGGGCTCACCGACTGCAACCCAGCTCACTCCGATGGAGGAGAGGCTGAAGCTGAGCCGCGACAGCACGACGGAGGAGGTGGACGCTACGCAGTACCGGCGTCTTGTGGGGAGCCTTCGCTACCTCGCCCACACACGACCGGACTTGGCATTCTCCGTCGGCTACGTTAGTCGGTTCATGCAACGACCGACGACGGAGCATCAGCAGGCTGTGAAGAGGATCATCCGCTACGTTGCGGGGACCCTTGACCACGGCCTCCATTACCCGAGGTGTCCTGGCGCGGCACACTTCGTCGGGTACATCGACAGTGACCACGCGGGCGACATCGACACCAGCAAGAGCACAAGCGGGATTCTCTTCTTCCTCGGCAAGTGCCTCGTTCACTGGCAGTCAGTCAAGCAGCAGGTGGTGGCCCTGTCCAGCTGTGAGGCCGAGTACATAGCGGCTTCCACCGCTTCGACTCAGGCACTCTGGCTCGCTCGACTGCTTGGTCTCCTCGGCAGGGACACTGAAGCAGTGGAGCTCAGGGTGGACAGCAAGTCCGCTCTAGCCCTGGCAAAGAACCCCGTTTTCCATGAACGGAGCAAGCACATCCGGGTGAAGTACCATTTCATCCGAGGCTGCTTGGATGAAGGAAGCATCAAGGCAAGCTACATCAACACCACGGATCAGCTTGCGGATCTGCTCACCAAGCCTCTTGGAAGGATCAAGTTCCTTGAGCTCTGCTCCAAGATCAGGATGGTTCAACTCTCCCACAAGACGACGCACAAGACTTAGGGGGAGAATGATAGATAAGTCTTTGTGTTGTCTGCACATGGTGTACATGGTGCTTTTTTGTCTTTTGCTTTAGCATCTAGGACTTGCTTTTGCTTTAGCATCTAGGACTTGTTTTTTGCTTTAGCAGCTTTTTGCTTTAGCATCTTAGACTAGCTTTAAGACAGCATCTTGGATTAGTCTAGGATAGCATCTTGGCATATGCTTGGCTGACTAGCAGCCTATAAATATGTATCTCCAACCCCTTAGGTTGGTATGGCATTGTGTGAGAAATAAACAAGAGAAAATTGCCCCATCCCCAAGTGTCATCCTCTCCATGAGAGTAAGGATCTTGCTATCACCAACAGCAAGACTCCAGCGAGTAACAGTTCGTAGTCAAATATGGAGGCTTTGAGATACATCTATATCCCCTTTCCCCCCTCTCCCCTCGCCTCGTCTCACTTGCCTCTGTCGCTGCCTTCGCCTTCTTCGCACGTGTAGCCGCTAGCCCATTGACTCATGCACGTGCGCCGCTGCCGCCCACCTCCTTCCAACTGCCGTTGCCCTTCTAGCAGCCGAAGAAAAAATTTCACCCTAGCCAAACCTACATGGCACATCATCCTCCCTCCCGTGTCGTCTCTCCCCTTGGTCCTCCCTCTCCATTCCCCCATCCCCTCCTCCGCCCGGTCTCCCGCCTCGTGCCTCTGCATCCCCACGCTGCCTTCGCTGCATAGCTTTGGGATGGGGTGCGTGCAGGGCAAGTGCTGCCTGTGTCGGCAGTCGAGGGGCACCTCCCACGGCGGTGGCTAGGGAGGAGGGCTTGGCGGCCACGACAATGCTATCCTTGGTCACATGGCGGTGTGGGGTGCGGGGCTAGTGCTAGAATACGCCACCCTAACAGTGGCCAGGCTCTCCTCGCCGAGAGCGGAAGTCATAGGATGTGTACCTAGTGGCCACGTTATTAGCCAGGGACCCTTGACCACCTCTTTGCCATCTTCGACAGGTGCGGCGTGGTGGGACTTGCTCCCGCGCCTCCCTGGGGTGGACCGCAGATGCCTCGTGGAGGACCCTATTGTGGCGTTCCGCGAGGTGCTGGTTGTGGTGAGCATGGATATGCATGCAACGGCTGGGGTGGATGATTCCATGAGCGGATCCACTGTTGTGGTGGTGCGCTCAGCATGGCGAATGTGGTGGGGGTGTGGTCGGGGACCGCGTCACGGCGGAGGAGCTTTCATGGTACTATACGCTGGCCATCAGCCATGGACGGTGGTGCTGTGGCCACCAAAACCTAGGTGGTGGGGGCACTTGAAGGGATGTTGAATGGACCGAGGCGAGGTAGATGGAGCTATGGAGACGGAGTTGCTCGCAGTGGTGGCGGGGTGGCCAGAGCGGAGCCTGGTAAGGCATCTGGACATGGCGCTGCAGCCAAGAACACAAGAAAGAGAGAGAGAGAGAGAGGCCAGAAGGAGCGGAGGAGTGGCCAATTGAGGCTAGGATGGCAGTGGGAGGCGGAAGCAGCACAACCTCATGGTCACAAGTGCGAGTGGTGGCAATGGCGTTGTTTGCGAGTGCAGGAGACGTGCACGCAATAGAAGAGTGATAGCGGTGTGTGAGCTTGGATCATAATTAAGGAAATTGGAAAACAAAATTAAGTAGGACAAAGAAAGAAGTAAACGAGGAATTGGGCAGCAGATTTGGGCTGTGGGCTTGGCTCGGCTCAGTGGAAAATTGGAAACCAAAAAAAGGGAGTAAGAGAATGGTGGAAAATTGGAAACTTAAAATAGAGAGTAAGAGAAAGGATAATTAAGAGTTTAACCCACTAGAAAGTACATAAATTATTGTTTTCTAAAATACAGCAGGAGGAGGTAGAGAGGCTCACTGAGTGCCCTTCTCTCTGATCCACCGGCTGCTGTCGCCGAGCGCCATTCTCTCCGATCCACCGGCCGCTGTCGCCGAGCATCGTGCCGCTGGTTGATGGGGCGATGGGAGATGGAATTGGTGGTGGCGCCCTGGGGAAAGTTGGGAGACTGAGCCGAGGAGGCGGCACGGCACGAGGGTTTGGGGGGAGAAGGAGGCAGCGGTTGCGGGAGGTGGATGGGGAGGCGGCAGTGAGCAGATGGGGAGAGGAGGCAGCGGGCAAATGCGTTGGGAAGGTGGCAACGGGGGGATGCGACGCTGCTGGGGGAAGTTGGGGGATTGCGACCAGACGCTGCCGCACGGGAAAGGAATTGGTGGCGCGACACGAGGGTTCGGGGGAGAGTAGGCGGCGGTTACGGGAGGTGGAGTGGTTGCAGGAGGCGGAGGATGCGGGGGAAGAGAAGAGGAGCGCGGTACACGTGTCGGCCTGACCTTTTCTACGAGTAGCGGAAGAACTACCTACATACAGATCTGGACGGCTAATCTTTGATTAGACGGCTGAGAAGAGAGGAGGGAGAACAGACCGACGACCATCAACTCACATTTTTAAGGAGTAGAGATTATCCCATCCTAAGCTTTTTTTAAAAAAATCCACAAAGCATCACCAGATTACTGCAACAACCATAATATTCTAGCAAAACTCTTTAGTCAATGACAAACTAATACTCAATAATATCATAAAGCACATAGATTTAAAACATCTATTATACTTCATTCATTCAACCCCTAATGATCCTCAACACCAATTTTATTACACATTAATTGTACTAGAGTAATTCTCATTAACGATTAGCAATTATCCTGATTATGAAATTTATTTGTTGTCCTACTTTTAGATGCAATTACATAAACATTTACATCACATATTCAACATTCCCTTATGCTTAAAGCTTAGAGCAAACTACTATCAAAACATCAATATTAGAACCTCTAGTAAATAAGGTTCACACCATAATACCACAATATTCATCAATTCATTTAACACATTAGGTCAATTTAGCATGGCAAGAAACATGTAAGTCATCTATATATGTTCACCGAGTATCCCTAGGAAGGATTAATTCAGAATTAATATTTACCAAAGACAAAAATCTTACATTTCTTTAGCGTAACCTCCACAAACAGTTAGAATCATTTATCAGGACCAAATAACCCAATTCATCCAATATAGTCTGAGAATTCTTAACATTCAGTTATATAACAGATTCAGCCATGCTCTATACTTCCCTATAACCATAACAATTTAGATTATAATGGACATACCATAACAATTCAGGTTATAATGGACATACTCATACTATTCATTAAGAAACTACTGCAGGACTATCACATTTAATCAATTTCACTAATCAATTACACACTACTTTTTCCCAACTTAACATTCCATGCCGCACCAACATTTTCTTTAAACCAAAGAAGTCATCACAACAAGAGCAGTAATTTTTTTCCTTCCCAAAACAGGGCATTAAACTTCATCACAGTTTACTAAAAACACGTGGGTTTAAAACTTCTACATAAATTTGGTTTGCAAAAGATATTCTCCTCATCCAAAAAATAAATATTGAGCTAAGAAATAAATCGCAAACCTCAATAAAATGGCAAAATCACCCTGAAAAGACAACCCAGCAAATGAACAACTTTCATAAGCAACAAAAATAGCTCAACAATCTGAGAGAATATAGTTCCTTCATAGAACAAAATAGCTAATGAAAACTCATTATTAGCATTGAAACCAACCAATCACTGAAAACTCATGGAGAACCAATAACTTTCCCTTAGAATAAAAAATGACCAACAAAACTCACCTACAACATCCATATCTAAGGTTATTGAAGAAAATCTCATCACTTATCTTTAATTGCGCACAGGTCCTCAAGAGAGATATTTTCGGGATGTTACGCAAAGTAGTGGTTGATAGAAACGGTTTATAGAAGTTGGGACATTCGTATTGGCTTTGGGTTCTGGAAGCGAAAGCCAGAAAACAAAGCCAATACGAACAGGCCCTTGGACTGGCGTGTGGGTTGCACACTGGGCTATGTAGGTTGGGGTGGTTGGTATGATGGGCTTGGCTAGCCAGTGTGATGGGCTTCCCCAAGCTGTGGGATGGGCTTGGCTGGCCGGCCAGTGAATGTCTATGCCATTTTCCTCTTTTTCTTCATGTTTTTCCTCATTTTGGTGATTTTCATACAAAACATGTTTACGCCCAATATATACGGAAATAATTGCATAAATGAGCGCAAACATGGATTAAATCATCATTTTACCGAGCCTTTTGCAGGATTTCTGGGGGTAAAATACGGTAATTTGGCACACCAACAGGTCTATAGCTATTTACATAGTTCTGCTTTTGATGTTTGGGTGATTTGAGTGTTGTACGTTGTTTAACGTTGGTCTGTGGCTTTTTGCTAATCGGTCCCTGGTGTTTGTGCTGGTTGCCTTGTTGCTCACAATGTACTTGAAATGATTTTTTTTCAGGTTTGGTCATGTGTATCACAACCTCCAAACCCGGTTAACAAAGACGTTGATCCATGCATTTCTTGATCCTCATAAATCATTGACACAACATTACGGTGCTGTTCAAGGGATATCTGCATTGGGGCCCAGCGCGGTAGGTCCTGTTCAATCTTCACTTGTTTTAAATTTTGGTGGAATATTGGCTGACAACTTCGTTGCTAACCAGATTAGACTTCTGCTTTTGCCCAACCTTGAGACATATATGCAACTTTTGGAACCAGAATTGCAACTTGAGAAGCAGAAAAATGAGATGAAAAGAAAGGAAGCATGGCGTGTTTATGGTGCCCTTCTGGTTAGTCTCATAGTTTGCAGCCAATATATGTCTTTTGGTGAACCCACCCTATGGCTATTTACGTTGCTTAATAGTTAATAGTGGATGCATTTTGCAGTGTGCTGCAGGCAAATGCTTGTATGATCGGCTCAAGTTGTTTCCTGGTTTGCTTTCTCCGTCAAGACGGCCTCTTTTGAGGAGCAATAAAAGAGTCGCAACTAACAACCCAAGTAAGTTGCTTCTTAACATAGGCATGTTGCTACACGATAAATAACAAATAAAAGTGTGCCTCAGTTATGCCATGTAGTTTTCAACGCCTGCAGTTGATGTGCAATTTCATCTTGAACACATAATACTTCAAAAAGTTGAAATCATTAAAAATGTGAAAAATAAGGGTATGTTCTCCTGCAAATTTCAGATAAACGGAAGTCTAGTACAGATCTCTCTGCATCGCAGCCACTGTTGAAGAAGATGGCCACAGATGGACCGATGAACTCCATGCCTTCAGCTCCCATGACAGGAACCCTGCCAGGGACCATGGATAGCTTCTCCACCCAGTTACCTAACCCCAGCGTGATGCAAGCTTCATCCTCTGGACAAATGGTGGAAAACATCGCATCAGGTGCGATCCGGAGAGATCAGGGAAGCATCCACGCACAGAGAGTTTCCATGGTGCTTAGGCAAGCCTGGAAGGAGGATCAAGATGCTGGGCATCTCCTGGGGTCACTGTACGAGGTATTCGGTGAATCCATCTTCTCCTTTGTGCAACCACCAGAGATATCCTTGTTTGTGTAGAAAGCAAATGCGTTGTCTAAGAGATGTAATCTGAGCTGTTGTACCATTAGGAACGTCTTGTGGGCTCCTTGAAACGCAAATTGACGTCAGGGAATCTTGTAGTGTTGTAATGCTAGGTATTATTTATGTAGTGACTTAATTTTTGTGTAATCTTTTTTTACAACCGCTGATCTGTTATTTTACTATTTTTTATCTAATGTATGCATTTTGGCTTTGCTGGTAATCACTTGATGGCACGCACATTTTAGATCTTACTGATCCATTGCAGAGATGTGTTGGATGAGCTTTCCTACTACCCACTTCTAGTAGGATGTACTAGCCTCATAGGCGCGGCGGTACACCGCGTCAGCCACTATGTGCACCGAAGTAAAAGAGGAGAAAATTTGTAGCTAAAGGAAAGCGTAGGGTTTTTTTAAAAAAAGCGAGGGCTTTTCGTAATAAAAGGAGATCAGAGCGTTTTTTTCGTAAAAATCAGGGGTTGTTTTGAAAGAACCGAGGGCCTATATGTAATTTTGGAAACTGCGGATCGTTATCAACGAAAAATAAATATGCGCAGGGTCTTTTTTGAAAAATCCAGGGACCTTTTTGCGATAACAGAGGACTTTTACGTAATTTCGGGAAAACCCAGGAACTTTTTTGCAAAATGGGCCCTCGGCCGTATGGGAATTCGGCGGCCACGCGCCGGCGCGAGCGCACGCAGGGGCGACGTGGCCGCCTCCTCCGCGCGGCGTTTCCCCCGGCTTTGTATAGGGTATGATTTTGGCTTTGCTGGTAATCACTTGATGACACGCACATTTTAGATCTTACTGATCCATTGCAGAGATGTGTTGGATGAGCTTTCCTACTACCAACTTCTAGTAGGATGTACTAGCTTCATAGGTGCGGCGGCACGCCGCGCCAGCCACCGTGTGCACCGAAGTAAAAGAGGCGAAAATTCGTAGCTAAAGGAAAGCGTAGAGTTTTTTCAAAAAAAAGCGAGGGGCTTTTCGCAATAAAAGGAGACCAGAGGGTTTTCTTCGTAAAAATCAGGGGTTGTTTTGAAAGAACCGAGGGCCTGTACGTAATTTCGAAAACTGCGGATCGTCATCAACGAAAAATAAATATGTGCAGGGTCTTTTTTGAAAAATCTAGGGACCTTTTTTGCGATAACAGAGGACCTTTACGTAATTTCAGGAAAACCCATGGACTTTTTTGCAAAACGGGCCCCCCCGACCGTACGGGAATTCGGTGGCCACGCGCTGATGCGAGCGCGCAGGGGCGACGTGGCCGCCTCCTCCGCACGGCGTTTCCCCCGGCTTTGTATAGGGTATGATTTAGTGGACAGATTCCTGCTATAATTCCAAAAATTTATGCAGGAACGAGCACCAATCTCTCTTATTGTTACCGGCCTATTTAGTTACGAGCATATTGAAAGATGAATCTTGATAAGAACAGTGGACTTTGAGGCGCATTCGTCATTTACGTTTTCCAAAATGGGAGTCGCAGGTCGCAAAGACTAGCCTAGTTCGTATCGGCTTTTAAAGGTGTTCTTCTACAGCATCTAATTTTTAAACAAAGTATCTTTTAAAACGAAATCTACTGATGAATTATAATGCATTCTATAATGATTTTATTTATATTAATCAAAATTATATATAAGTGTTTCTCTATAAATTATAACTATTTATGAGTTAAAGAGAAAAACTAATATAAACGACGCCTAACATCCATGGACAGGGGCGGATTCAGGAAAAACGATCGCCAGGGTCACTATAAACATACATCACTAATTGATGGAGGCTAATAGCTAGTAATAAACTAGGACTATAGTTCCATACATGCATAATACACTGAATAAATTAACAGCAGTACATGATAAGTTGATAACAAGGTAAAATATCATTGTAAGAAATTAAGACCTTGTTTGACACAGCTTCATCAACAGCTTCATGAGCTGTTGTGAGTTGTTTTTTACCAAACACTTTTTTTGCAAACATCTTCATGGATGAAGCTCCTTAAAGCATGCTCTCACAAGGGAATGGGGTGGGGTGAAGTTGAAAATAGTAGCTTTTCACAGCTCTCTCCCTCAGGCTCGCTGTTCTAGGAACCCACTGCCCTTGTAGTTGACAGAAATTACATCACTTTGCCACTGGGTCCTCATGCCTGTTTCCTCTCCTCCCGTTCGCACTTCTCTACCATTCGCACTTCTCTAATGATTTTAATTTTTTTATTTTAATTTTTTAATTCATACTTATTAAAATATATTATTTTTTAATTCATATGACCATATACAAACATACAACTCCAAATGTTAGAACAAGTCAGGTAGACAGGGGCATCTTGGACAATTGCCCTCTTTCAGCCATGCATGAAGCTGTTGGTGAAGTTGTTTTGCCAAACAGTTTTCCAAAACAGTTTTAGCTTCACCGGTGAAGCTGCTCGTGAAGCTGAAACAAAAAAAAACAGCTTCACTAGTGAAGCTGAGCTGTGTCAAACGGGGCCTAACAATAGTTACCTCTCAAGTCTTCTCTTTGCGAGTTCCCATCTTTTGAAAAAGAGCTATCACATCGTCATTTGGAATTGTAGCTAAAAAGCTTGGCTCCACGAAGCATATGATTGAATCATTCATAAATTCATCACTAATCATAAATTCATCACTGATATAGATAAGAGACTTACTCATTAGGAAGAAGTGCAAAGCACTGCAACCATCACTCCATCAGTAAGCTAAAGCATCAGGAATCAATAGCATCCGAGTATTCTCCTGGACCTTTCGACGGCCAAGGCAAAGAAATTTGCTGAACTTGACATTCAAGTCTCAACACATGTAACACCAACGGAAGTCAGATTGACGAGGATGGAAACTAAGCCTGGTGTGACGTGTGTGCAAGAGGGGAGAAGACGAAGTGTCGCTGAGTAGCTGTGCAAGAGGGGAGAAGACGAAGCGTCGCTGAGTGTGGGCTGGACGCCTGGGCCGCTGGGGTCACTGCGATTTTTCGTGAGGGTCACTAGCTAAAATATATGGTGGGGTATGTGGGTTGGGCCAGAGGTCGTCGGTGTCACTTGACCCCGGCCCAACACTGTACATCCGCCCCTGTCCATGGAGTTGAGGCTAGAGAAGTAGAGACGAGAGAGTAGGGTGAGATGTCTAAACTCTAAACACAAACATGGTTCAAAATGCAATATCTAGCTCTTCTTATGGGCTCATGTGCAAAATAATCAGTGAAGCATCTGAGCGGATGACGAGGATATCAGCTCCCGGAATGGACATCCAACGAAGGAAACGGAGGAGATTTTCCTTATCCTCCCGATGGCGCCTCTCCTGCTCCTCTCCCCTCCGGCGGCGACGGCGCCGTCGCCATCTAGGCGGAGCTCCGGCGGCGCTGTCGGGAGAGCCCATCCCATCCTCTTGGAGACCTCCAGTGAGTGCTCACCTCATTCTCTCCACTTGTGCATTGTTTCTACTCCGTATCGAAGCAGAGGTTCGCCATTTTTGTAACGGCAAAATGGGGACCTATGCATTCTGGAGAGCGAATGTTTCTTGCTCCATTACTTCTTGACATGTAGCATATTTGTTCTGCAGAGCGAATGTTTCTTGTTCCATTACCGGTTGACCGGGGCTCAAGGTGTTCTGTAGCTCGATGCGCCTCCTCGTCAACTGATCCCACTCGTTCTAGCAGTGATGGCATGAATATTGCTGATAGCCATTTCCATTTTCTTATCAAGTCTACCTCTGATCTTCAGGTATGATGGTGAGTCCCTTGCTCTATTTTTAGCATGTATCACCTAATAACCGAAACAAAATATTGATTTAATATATGGCTGAAACAGGACCTGGTATTCAGTTGCATTAATCTTTTTCAACAGTAGTATTCTATTGTTCCAATTCTCAGTAGTCAGTACAGCTCGATATTTACTCCTTGCAGATACAGTTATATAAATGTTTCAGCTATGGCGTTACACAACTCATTTTTTTCTTTGCAGAAAGTGGCATCTTCTTGTTTCGGGAAAGCATGTATTCTCAGCAGTGCTGTCATGCTTGTTCAACCACCCAGTTGTTTTGCAGAGCCATGTGAGCCAGAGTACTCTCTTCCTAACATGCCTTTGCTGTTTGCGATAGCCATGATCGGTGCTACTGTTGGAGGTAAGATTATCACACTGTGCACTAAAGATTTTTCAGCCGAACAATACATAATGGATTTTTTTCTTAAAAATGTGTTTTTTGTTTCCTAATATTTCATCAGCATCTTGTGTGATTGTGAATATCTGAAACACCAAATCTCAATTGCTGACAATTTCAGCAGAATAATTTAAAGTGGTGATCGGTTGGGCTGTGGCTTATAACTTATTTCACTGTAGCTGGCTGAAATTACACTGTAACTGAACGTGGCTTATTTGACATAATTAAATTTAAAAAATTTTAAAAATAGAAAAAACGAGTTAGCCCATCACGTGTAATGCAAACGAATACGGGAAAAAAGAAACGGTAAAAAAGCTCAAAAAATCCAAAAAAAAAATCAGAAAAAGACGAAATTTAGGAATAGTGAAAAATAAGCCAGAAGCCGAAGCCGAAACGATCGGGGCCGGGAGGCACACAAATATACACTGTGGAATTATAAAGCTAATCTTTGCTAATGAACCATTCACGTTCGTATTTTTACACTTTATTGCTTACCTAGCAATTAGTGGCGAAGCTAGGATGAAAATAAAGGGTGGGCTCAAAGGAAAGCTAAATTGAGACAAACATAGTTTTTTACACTTTAGTTGAGTTGTGCTCTTATTGATTGGGACAGTACTCCTTAAATTGTTTGTGAAATAGTTACACAAAGTTTGTTTCTCTATTATCGTAAATCTATGAATAAAACAATTATACAAATATTAAGTATCAAGTATACAACTAAATTACCAAGAGTATGGCGGATATATGCTAAATAGTAAAAGGGAAAGAATGAAGGAAAAATAAAACAATCGAGATTAAAGAATATATACCAATATATAGTATACTAGTGCAGGGTCCGCACCAGGCCACCAGGTAGTCAGGCACTAGCCTCACGGCCACACAGCCACACCACGAAACCAGTCTAGTGAAACACCCTAGCAGCAAGCGCACCGCCCCCTCCTCAGCCTCGACTCTTATTATTTTTCCATTATTACAAATCTATCAATAAATTGTAAAATCCATCACTACACAAATACATCTAAATAGTCTAGATTTTACTTCCTAATTGTTTATTCAATTATGCAATACAAATATATAATTATACAACATTAACACGAATAAAAAAATTGTCTAGGAGACTAGAACTATAACTTAATATTTTAGTACTTCATAAAAGAAATTCTCAAAATGGATGCTCTGATCAAATGTTAGAGCAAAAAATGCTATACAAAGGTAAAGTTGCTACTTTCCGACAAAATTTTCACTCAAATGAATCTACCATCTAATTTTCAGCATCCAGAGTTATGCAAGGGCACTCATCCATTTTACAGCCTCTCTATGGTTTATTCTAAACAACTACATATCATGTATAGAATGTACAGAAAGCAGACACTTGTCCCTTCTTTGAACTGCATCAGCTGCTTTGAAGACATTTTCACGCTTAGCAAAATATTGGGGAGGCAGTCCTGGAGAGGCAGGCAAGCTTCAGACAAACCAGACATCCTTTGCCTAAAATAGCATATTGCACTTCACTGTTTCAGTCTGAAATCATGCATTGAATTAGACTTTAGTGAAATGAGTCCTTAGCTTGCACTAGATGCTGCAGTACTCAAAAGCCTCTCCGATGATTTGAAGGCATTTGAGACAAAGGCTTCCAGCATCTTTGTCTGCTTGCTCCTCTTGCCTCAATATGGGGACCATGATAATGCCATTCATGTCAACCTCCTGTATTAGAACATGGTTAAGTGTATTGAAAACAATAAGAGCATAAATTCAGAAGTAATACAAAAAATATCACTTGCACATGTTCCACAACATGCTTAGGGAGACCATGGTCGCGTGGCGTCAGTAGCCACCCGTGCTGCCTGGAGATCAAGATGAGCCGAGCATGCTCTGGATTATCAGCGTGATGCATCTCAACGTGATGCACACAGGATGTCAAGCAGAATGAGCTACGACACGCAGTGCACAATTTGTCAATAAGATAGGCATCACCAAAGTCTCTGGCTATGAGAGTCTGAACCATGTCACGCCCA
Organism: Dendrocalamus latiflorus; assembly: GCA_017311315.1. Lineage (NCBI taxonomy): Eukaryota > Viridiplantae > Streptophyta > Magnoliopsida > Poales > Poaceae > Dendrocalamus > Dendrocalamus latiflorus. The sequence continues at coordinate 10,515,022 of CM029657.1, read as the reverse complement.
CGGCCATTTGGGACACCCTCCACCTGAAAACCCCAGTAAGCAGAATCTTCAATATTTCAACAAGTAAGAAAGAAGAGCAGAAGCAATTGCCAATTCCCAACACCATATAAACACTCAGTTGCAAGAACTCCAAGAACTTGAGGGTGTGCAGAGCTGTCCACGTCGCGTCCCCGGGTCGCGTGAACGCCAGCCTCCGGCCGTAGCTGTAAATGACGAGGGTGACACACCCCAGCTCGATGCCGCCGCCGGCCAACTCCGAGAGGGTGGGGGGCTTTGGCCATCGGAAGGTAGGCTAGAGCCTGATGAAGCACCCAGTGGTTCCGCCCCTGTTGGCAATGTCATTTGGTTAAATTCAGAAGCATATATTGGTTCTTTACTTCTTTAGCAGTCTACAAATTTAATTAAACTCACTGCTACCTAAATTGAGATGTAACATCCTCTATAGAACAGTTGGTTCATGTCATTATCATTTGTGCACATCCAAATATCCAATCTTGTTATTTATTATGTAAACATTTGTGTACCTAGTCTGAAAGAACTGAATTCTTTCAGATTATACAAGCATGGTGCAGCTTTCTTTTGCCTCTCCAACTATTTTTGCCAATACAGTTAATTTTGTGATGGCCTTCTTCCATTCCTGTTCTTTTTTATATAGAGAATGAGTTAGCTGGTAGTTCATGTTGCTTCTTTCCCTTTAAGTTGATTTTTCTGTATGTTTCATAATATGTATGGCTTCCCTCTGGTAACTATGTAAGAGTTCCTACTTTATGTTGAACAATTCAGAAATCCTGTAGGGCTCCTTGCGAGACAAAGGAAAGGGGAGCTTAAACGGCTGAATGATCAGCTACGTCAGATAAATGCCGCACTGAGAAGACAAGCCAAGATTGAATCTTACGCTCCTGCTTTGAGCTATGCACCAGTTGGTAGTAAGATACCAGAATCAGAAGTCATTGTTGATCCTCAGAAAGAGCGCCTAATTGCATACCTGAGGACTGGGAAGAACTACCTGAGAAACCAAGCCCCCGACAAGGCATTTCGTGAGTTTAAGGCAGCTCTTGATCTTGCACAATCTTTGGGTGATCATCTTGAAGAGAAGAAGGCGGCACGAGGATTAGGTTTGTTCTTTGTTTGACATAAATTGAAATGATCAACATGGTATCATCTTGAAAATGTCCTTTGTTTACTTACACGCACATTAGCAAATTGAAAATGAATGCACTTTCATTGTCTGGAGAGTCCCACAGGCCACAGTTCTCCCTGAATTTTGTCTAAATGCCCAATGTGGCAATGGAAGTTCAATCATGATAATGAAGGAAAAGTTTTCTCATCATGTTTGGTTTCAAATTGAAATCTCATAAACATGGTGGAAAGGTTTTAGTATGTCACCGGGAAATGCTAACTGGAAACGTTCTGATGTTTTCTTTTTTTACCCAAGTAATAGAGTTGCTTTGCATTCTTCAGGAGCATCCTTGCAAAGACAAGGAAAGTATAACGAAGCAATAAAGTACCACTCCATGGTGCTCAACATCTCCAAGATGACCGGAGAGGATTCGGGTGTCACGGAAGCGTACGGAGCAATAGCAGATTGCTACACCGAGCTTGGTGAGCTGGAGAAGGCAGGTAAGTTCTATGACAAGTACATCGCAAGATTGGAGACTGACTGAAACCAAGAGCGCTTGTGCCACCTGCGAGAGCACAAATAAGGCTAATCTTTCCCTTTATCGCTAGGCATGTAATGTTTTGTAGATGTGCAGTTCCTGGCTGAAACTGAGGTTTGTTATGTCTTTGAAGTTCTTTTTGCTGTATATGTCAGATATTTTGGCACATATCAGTACCGTCCTGTGTGGTTATTTTGATAGTGGTAGCTTAATGTTCAGTACAGACTCTTGTCATGGTCCAATTTTCTCATATTTCAATTTTAACAAAACCAACTTAACCGATGACCGCATGTGCCAGGAAGAGACCGCAGCGCCTACAAAACTCAGGCGCACCATGAGCACTAGTACTAATAAGGCATAATTTACTTTTATTGTTTCTCTTGTATCATAAAATTTTGGTCGAATTTTTTATGGTTGAAAATTTTGAATTGAATCAAGCATCCATAGGATGGACTATCAAACTATTGTCACATCTAATTTCAATTATACAGAAGCGTCAGAGATTGATTTGAAATTTTACATTGTCATAGTAATAGAATATCCGTCGCAAGAAAAGACGAGGAGTATTCACCTGACTCTCTTCGTTCAATAATTTTTTAGATCTCTTTTAGAACATGGACACAAATTCTACACGTTCACATGGAGAGAGCGATTTGCACTGTATACATACCCCCGTTTCTCAATCACTTAGGGCCATCCAAACAAGGCCTTAGGCCCTTAATGATTTCTTCCTAAAAACACATAATTAATATTAAATTAATCAAGAATAAGGATATCATCACTTTGAACCGATCCTATTATACTGAGAAAATCTTAAGGTACTTTGGCTATAAAAGTTGTAAAATTTATCCAACACCCTATGATGCAAGCATTAAGCCTTGAAAGAATCAAAGGCTGGGAAAAGATCAATTAAGATTTTCGCAAATTATTGGGTTACTCATGTATTTAGTTGATGCTATAAGACTTGGTATTTGATTGTTGTGAGCAAATTAAGTCGGTTTACTTCTAATCTAGGAGATAATCATTGAGAAGCACTTGAAAGAGTATTGTGCTACTTGAAAGGTACAATATCTTTTTGAAATTCATTATACTAGATACCCTTCTATATTAGAAGGATACAATAATTCCAACTGGATCTTTGATATGGATAAAATCAAAGCTACAAGTGGCTATGTATTTACTTTATCTAGCTGTTCAGCCCAAAATATTGCCCACATTTCCAACAGTGAAGGAGGAGGACAGGTGGCAGGGGCTCGTCATGGGTGACGGCTATAGCTGCTGCAACACGTGGCCAAGAATAGGAGACAGAGGAGAAGGTGGCTGATGGGGGCAGGCGAGAAAAGAAAGGGGGTTAAGGAGAGTGGGGAAGGAAGAAGATGATGGTAAGATAGGGATTTTTGGGTTGAATGGTGACTCTTAAGAGCAAGGCTAATAATACAGCCTTAGCTGGCTGTATGGACACTTACAGCCCACTTATCAGTCCATTCATATAGTAGTTTACAGCCAGCTGAAGGCTGTATGACCCACCCCTTTCTCTCACAAAGTTTCTTGGTTCTTGTGCTTCAGCTGGCTGTAAACTTACAGCCCACCTCTCTTCTCTCTCCTCCTCTCTCTTCTCCACCTCAGCATACAGCCTACTAACAGCCTCTTATTATACTTGCTCTAACTAGAATTTCCCCATCCAAATACTACTAATAGATAGTCTCACGCGCTTTCCTTTTTCTTCGTCCTTTAAATTCATCAAGGCAGCTCTTGTTTCCTTTTTTGTGTGTGTTTGGATTGGGGATTGGGGAGGTGAATTGATTGATGGCTTCTTGGTTCATTGGTTTCTGCTGGGAGGAAAGATTGTGGGCCAAGATTTGGTTGGCATGATTCCCACGGGGAGGGGAACGTCGCTGGCAACATGGAGGACCGGAGGTGGACAGCAGCATGGCAACCAATGCAAAGACACACCTCAGCAGCGCCCTAACAAAGGGAGGTGAGGAAGACGAGGGGAAAATCCTTTTTTCACGTCCAAATATTGGTGAAAAAGAAAATATAAAGAATACATGAAGAGTGGCAATTCTCAGCTATTTTTCTCTTAGCAGTGGCAAATTATCAAGTAAAATCTTAAATATGGCAAATCCTCAAATGCACTCCTTAGGATGGCAAATCCTCGAATGTTATGATGAAGTCCCTATTTTAAAATTAAAAAAATAGAGGAGTTTTGTAGAATTAGAATCCTATGAAAAAATTTTCTTACGAGTCCTTTTGGAACAAGGAACAGGCTCCAGGAATTCTTATAAAAATTTCTATGGAATGGCTCAACACATTGGAATTTCGGAGGAAATCTAGAGGTCTAACTTCACGGAATTTTTCCTTTGTGTCTAACTCTCACCAAAATCCTTCTCCTATGAAGCATCCAACGGCTCAATTGAATACACTACTACAGAAAGCCTAAGAGCAACTCCAGCAGGGCCCTCAAACAAGCCCCTAAACCAAAATTTGAGGGCTGAGGACAAAAATACAGGTCCAGCAAGGTCCCTACTCAGGCCCTCAAAAGTATGAGGCCCTCAAATTCACCCATCAAGCCCTCATTCCTGGGGACCCTGGAGGAGGCCCCTACTTTTGAGGGCCTGAGTAGGGGCCCTGCTGGACCTGTGTTTTTGTCCTCAGCCCTCAAATTTTAGTTTAGGATGACGAATGGGTCCCACATGGCAGTGTCTATTAGGATAAATTTGAGGGCCCTGATTTGAGAGCTGCTGCTGGAGTAGATGCAAAAAAATCAAGCTCTCAAATGTTAGGAGAGCCCTCAAATCAAAAATAGGGGTCTTGATTTGAGGGCTCCTGCTGGAGATGCTCTAATACTAGACGCCAAATCACAGACGGTTTGACAAAACCATCTGTGACCGACAATAACACATATGGTTTTAATTTAGACACCGTCTGTGTTGATGGCGTCGGAGAAAACGAGTATCACAGACGGAAGAACCGTCGAACCGTCTGTGATATTTTAGTATCCCAGACGGTTTTTAATAAAAAACTGTCTGTGATAATCTGGAATTATCACATGCGATTTTTTTATTAAAAACCGTCTATGATAAGCTGAAAACCATCTATGATAAGCTGCTTATCACAGACGGTTTTTAATTAAAAACCGTCAGTGATATGTTTCCCGCGTTGCAATTCCCCAAAATTTCATAATTTTCCGCCTGAGTCCGAGTAGGATTCAGTTTTGAGACACATTCAGTAAAACGGGCATAACTTTTGCATACGGTGTCCGTTTTTGACGTTCTTGTACTCGTTGGAAAGCTAACGACAAGCCCGATTCAAAACAACGATCGGTCCGTTGCCCTCCAAGACCCCGAAAATCGGCCATCTTTGGACCTAAATCTGCGTTGCAAGTTTTTGGTTTCTGTTTTTGCCCTTTTTCTTGGGTTTTTTTTTCGGAATTTGGATTTTACTTCAACTGAAAAGTTGTAGATCTCATCAAAACCTTTCAAATGAGTATATATAAGCCATATAAAACTTTGTTATGTTATCTTTTCAGACTAGTTGTTTATATTGCATCGGTATATAAAATTTTGTGGTCTAATTCACAGACGGTTCTAGCTACCAACCATCTATGATAATCTGACCGCTGGGCCCGTTGATCCTCCTCAACCCAATCATAGCCAATAGAAATCCACCAATCCTCACCCCACGGATCGTAGCTCACCTCTTTGTTCCCGCGCCAAAAATTTCGCACTCCCGCCTCTCCCTACCCTATAAATATAACCAAAACCCAGCCTCCTTGCTGTTCTCCTCCTCCTTACTGTCCTCCTCCTCCTTACTATCCTCCTCCTTCCTGTTCTCCTCCTTCTTGCTGTCCTCCTCCTTGCAGACGACGCATTAGTCTACAGGAGGCAAGACACCGCAGACGCTCAATCAACGCTAACCAATCAACGCCGACGATGGTGAGCGTCAAAAACATCCAGCTCATGTGTTGCATCAGGGGCGAGAAGGCATAGAGGATCTTTGCTTTTTCTCTGTTCTTGTTGTGTAACCTGCTCATTGTTTTGGGATATAGTAATGATAGGCTCTAATCTTAATAAAAATGGATGTTTTATGTTTGTGAAATGAATTGAGATATGAATTGGATGTATACATGTACATGTTGATCTACTTGTTTTAGAGGGCATGGCTAGCATTTCCTGAGGCTAGCCAATAAACAGAAATAGGCTTAGGAGTAGAAGGAATATCACAGACGGTTTTTAACTAAAAATCGTCTGTGATATATAAATATCACAGACGGTTTTCAGTTAAGAACCGTCTGTCATTTGTAGGGGTGAAAACGGGTCGGATTCGGACGGATATTGCTGTTACCATATCCTAACCCATATTTTTTCTCCAGATTCGGTACCAATCGGATTCGGTACCAATCGGATTCGGTGTCGGATCGGTCGGGATTAACCCATTTCGTTTGCACCCCTACTTGTTTGTAAGGAATGCATACAGTGCAGTAAATGGAGTAGGACGCATTGACTTGATGTTATTATTTAATAGCTGATGTGGAAGATTTTATTTTACCATTGCAAAAGAAAATGAAACGTCAAATAGTAGCACTAACCTGAAACCAAACTTGAAGATGTATCGGATTCGGACGGATATTCAGATTCGGACGGATATTGCTGTTACCATATCCTAACCCATATTTTTTTCTCTGGATTCGGTACTAGTCGGATTCGGTTCCAATCGGATTCGGTGTCGGATCGGTCGGGATTAACCCGACCCGTTTTCACCCCTAGTCATTTGGTGGTGCTCATTTGAGCTTTTTTTGTGGCTTATGGCTGAAAAGCACTGTAGCTGGCTGAAAAAACACTGTAGCTGATAAGAGGCTTATTTAGCATAATTAAATTTAAAAAAATAAAAAAATGTTAGCCCATTACATATAATACAAACAAATACGGGAAAAAAGAACCGGAAAAAAGCTCAACAAAAAGACAAAAGTTCAGAAAAAGACAAAATTTATGAATAGTGAAAAATAAACCGGAAGCTAAAAACTGAAGCCAAAACGATCATAGCCAAACGGTTTTTAGTTAAAAACCGTCTATGATATTTGCACCGTAGACGGTTCGAAAACCATCTGTGATGACCTCGTATTATTACTGACCCATAAATTCAGACGGCTCGCAAAACCGTCTGTGATGACGTTTTTGAACCGTCTGTGATGATTTTTTCTGTAGTAGTGATAATTCCTGCTTCCAAAGTATTCAATTAGACATGCTACTCCAATTCGTGCATTTTTTTCTATTCCAGTATTTTTATATTCCTATGTTCCAAATCGGGCCAAAAGCAACTTTCTGATTTCCCCTTATCCAAACAGGCATATTTTCTACCATCGGTGACTACACCCTTTTTTCAGAACGTATTTCTTTCCGCCATTAATTAGTGTAGAACCACAAATAATAACATCACATAGCAATAAATAAAGACGACCCCTTGGTCAAGCATGCTGGGTGTGATTAGGGCTGTAAAAAAAGTTCGAGACTCGTGAGCTACTCGGGTTCGGTTCGTCTTAGACTCGACTCGAGTTCGGCTCGAATTATAAACGAGCCAAGCTCAAGCTTGAGCTGAAGCTCGCAAGCTTATCGAGCTCGAGCTCGAAAAGCTCGAGTAGGCTCGTTCATTATTGCTAAGCATGACTCTTTAAAGTGTATGCACATGTATTTCAATTTTTTATCAATTGTATTGTCCAAATCACACCGGGCTTATAAATAAGACAATGGTTTAAGCCTAAGAACAAGATAGACTGCAGTTGGCTAAGCTTATGGTAGATAAAATGCTAAAGACTCGTGAATTGCTCGTGTTTCGCTCGTCTCAAGTTTGACTCGAGATCGGCTCGAAAGATAAATGAGCCAAGCTTGAGCCTAACTCTAGGCTCGGGTGATTCTGAGGCTCGGTTCGAGTTCGGTTCGATTCTCTAACAAATTCAAGCTTGAGACAGTGAGCTCGCTCGAGGTCGGCTCATTTACAGCCCTAGGTGTGATAAGATCGAGTAATTAACCTCACTAACCAACCAACAAATGAATCATCGGCGAATTTTGCTTGCTGCTGTTGTGCAACACGTGGCTGGTTACAGCTTTTTAGTACAGTTGACTTTTGAAACGAACATCAGTGATCAATTTGACCAGGACATAAGTGCGACATGGCCCTGATCAACTCGGCTTCGGCTTCTGGCTTCTGGCTTATTTTTCACTATTCATAAGTTTTGTCTTTTTCTGAACTTTTGGCTTTTTGTTGAGCTTTTTTGCCGGTTCTTTTTTTTCCCGTATTTGTTTGTATTATACGTAATGGGCTAACATATTTTTTATATTTTTAATTTTTTTTAAATTTAATTATGCTAAATAAGCCTCTGTCAGCTACAGTGCTTTTTTTCAGCCACCTACAGTGTTTTCAGCCATAAGCCATGAGGCTTTCAGCCGAACCGATCACCACACCTGGTATTAACAACGATCATTGACACCTGCAGAGGCCACAAGATCCAAATGGTCGAGTAGCACATTGAGACTAGTGATAAACGCGCCATGGACTCAACATTAATTCTTCAAAACAAACGCGGAATCATTTCACATTCGCCACTGCTTTGGAGATGAGCGCGGATTCTTTACACCCTTTTTAAAAAAATATATGACATCCGAGGACGTGTGAAATTAAACTTTTCTATATTTTACTTTTAATACACAGAAAAATATTTAGATTGTTTATCTGAAAGTGTTACTATTAGATGCATCCGAAAAAAGCTTTCATAATATAATATCCTATAGCGTTATATTATTGCTAACATGTTATGGTAAAAACTAATGGCCAAAGTTAAATCTCGGGCATAGAGTAATATTTAAGGGCAGAGTATAATCCATAAACATTGCGTTTCGCTAACGTGCGAGCTCTGGCATTCAATAAAGAATAAGATGAACACCGCAAGTCAGTCCTAGGACTAGAATACTGGGCCACTCGCTGCCTGTTTCCCTTTTTTTTCTCAAAAACACAAAAGATTCACGTTTCATTTATTAAAGAGAAGAACGGTATAATTTACTAAGGGCACAGAAAAATAAAAAACATAACTCCGAAAGCCCATAAAGATGAAAGTCCGTGGCTAACATACCCTACTGGTAGAAATTGGCCCATATGAGTAAGACTCATTTCCTTAATTCCAAAGCATGTATGGTTTAGTATCATATTGCTAAGGCAAGATGAGGGAGATGGTATGTTGGTTCTGGCTAATCACACATGCGTGCACGCGCGCGCGTGTTCGCGTATTTTTGCGTGAAAATCGTATGACTTGTGAATTACGACGCGCGACTGTGCCACGATGTAGCGCGCCACTTGGCAGACCGAGTCCATCTTTATTTTTGCTGAACCCTGCATCACTCTCTCTCTCTCTATTTGAATGAGATTCAAACGTTTGAATTTGAGATTTTATTGGGGTTTTGATGACAGGCAGTTACCAGTGGGTAAATGGTTGGTTGAATGTGTTGGTTACCAGTGGGTAATGGTAGTTTAAATTTTCAGTTCACAGTCTGTCCACATATATACCTGGAGACGTCCAAAGTGTATAGCTGAGAATCTCACTGCCTCAATTTCCTTTTTCTCTGCGATTTTGTGCTTTCATACTGTGATGTCTGATCTTCGCTAACCTTTCTTCCTAGCGTGCACCTAGAAGGAGGGAGAATTGCTATGTCCAAACCATTACCACAGAGAGTACCTGTATGAGACGACAATAAGGTTTCTGGGCAGCGCACATCTGCACAACTGCTCACTTCACTGCGTCATCTATGTTCTGCACTGAATCAAGCCTACGCTGCTTCCTATTCTTCATGAAGCCCAATTGTAAGTCATTCACGCGTTAGTTGCAAGTTTTGCATTTTCGACTATACTTTCTTTGTGTATATTCTGAAGTATGATGAGTAGCACGTTGTTAATCGCAAGTTTTGCATCACTAATTTATTGTATTTGTCTCCTAATAAAACATGAAATTAAAATATTGCCCGTATTTACAATATTTTAGAAACCTTATTGTGAATTTTGTTGCAATACAGAAATGGCTAGTGCTTCTGATGCGATGAAACCTGAGAGGTTTTCTGGTCAGAACTTTCATAGATGGCAGACTAGAGCCAAGTTTTAGCTCATGTCTTTGGGGCTGTGGTGGGTTATCCACCCACAGTGTCCATTTATGATTGAGCAGTTCTTGTAGTTTGAAAATGCGAATAACACTACTCTTGGTTGTATTCTGACTGTTCTAACAGATCAGTTCTATAATGTGTACATGGACTACAGGTCTGCCACAGAGTTAGGAAGCATAAGTCCACGGTATGAATAGTGATCGGCCCATGAATAGTGCCACGTATGAACAGTATAGGCCACGCTACAGTACCATGAACAGTACGTGCTACCGTATCATGAATAGTACCACGCTACAGTACCAAGCCCATGAACAGTGTCGTGCTACAGTACACACGTGAATAGTACACATGGAAAATTTAGTGCTGAATAGTTCTTAGGCTGAGACTATATTGAGGGGTAGAACCCCATTGTTAGGTAGACCACATTTGAGAAAAATCAATCTACTAAAGTTTGTTTGAGTTTAACATACTACCGAAATTCCATAGTGAATTAGGAGTGTTCTCTTCAATCAAGATCGTTCAGCTTTTCCGTTGGGAATTGGGTGCACGATAGATCTTCGTTTGGTGGTCGGCAAAATCAACACAAGTGTGTTTTGGCGGATTAAAGAGTGTTCGTCCGGTAAATGAAGCTGTGTTTAATGGGTGAATCCAACAGCGAAGCATAAGTAGATTTGGGAAAGATTTGGAAATGCTGAAGTTTGGTAATCAAATTGAAACCCCATTAACCAAAGGAGTTATCATTCTTTTATGTTTAAAACCGGTTTAGAACTGAAACTACATCCACATAAAATAATAAACCTTCCCACCCATCTCATGGTAAAACCTGCATGTAGTCAATAATAATTTCCATGTGACTTGTTGAATATGGTTGGTTGTACTTAGTCTTGCTCCATCTTTCCCCCAACACAGAGATCAAGAGAAGAATAGGATGTTACAAGTTTCCGTGTTAGGGTTACAGCCGCACTCAAGCATTCCTATGGAGTTTTCTTTAGTTTTTCTGATTGTAAGTTAAGTTTTGGGCTTGGATGTCCTTAAAATTATTAAAATTGACTGTTAAGCCTTATTTTAATCAAATTAACTCCTTTTAAATGTTCGTGAGCAGGCATGATGCTTCTTCTGTCCATAACTAAACTCCTGGGCTGTTACGGAAGGTAATGACGTTCCTGTTCCCAAAAACGGGGGCATTACAGAGTGGTATCAGAGCAGGCTTGACTGTAGGTTGTAACCCTAGGTGTAGGATTGATTACGATAATAATACTATTTCACAAAGTCATATTCTCAAATACAAAAGAATTTCGCAGACTATAAGTATTATTGCTATCTCGCTTTTCCTATTTCTATCTTATCTCTCTTAGACGTGTGATAAAGAGCTTTTTTTGAGTTTTGTTAAAAATCTGAAAAATTCAAGTAGACGTTTAGACTAACTTCTTGCTGTAGGTATTTATCCAAATGAAACGAAAGCTAGCCCTAGTCAAAAAAGTATTAAGGATAGTATTAAGAAGAATAGTGTGAATACCCTGGCCAAAGCTTTTCCTTCTGAAAAGTTATGAGCTCACCGCTCGAGTAGTTAGCAAAGAATACCCGCTTGATATTCTTGATACAATGGGTAAAACCATTCAAGTACACGAAGATTACTGATTGTATTAATAGCCGGATTGCACTATTAGCCTGTAGGCTGCTATATAAGCAATTTATGCAAAACTAATTTCTGATTCTAAATAAAGATTATGTTAAAAGCCCTCTATTCTTATCCCATTTCGTCTTAATTCTTACCTATGCTCTTCTGTTCTTTTCTTACCTATCAGGCAAATCGCAGAAGGAATTAAATGCAAATTTTTTATTGGAACAAATAGGTTGAATTATACCCATGGAAGTAAGAAAAGAGCAGATAACCCATAAGAGATTGAAATATAAGACGATGATGACCAAAGATATTGATGGGATTATGTAGATATAGGAAGAGTTTGAATGGATAAAAGTAATGGAAATTGTTGGATTGAATTGATAAGAACGGAAAAGCTATGTCCTGGAGAAATAAGGAATGTGATGATAATTATTGGATTTTAGGCCTAATCGGTAATATCATTTTTGATGGATGTTAATAATGATTCTTGGATTACAACTCTGATCAATGATGTTATCTTCGATGGATTTTTATAATGATGAATTAATTGAGAAGTAGATAGTAAGAAGCTTAGTTGATTATTGGATGAGCAGACTAAGATTATGAGTTGATAATGAAAATAATTTGAGAGACCATGTGGAGGTATCCCCATGTTGGTGATGAGTAATTGACGGGTGGTTTAGTGAGTTTGAGTCTGTTTGTGCTAATATTGATTATGCTGTTTCGTGCGGTGCTATGTGACGGTTTGCTTGTCTGTGTGACTGCAGGACTTTGGAGCTAGGTCATGGTGAGGCGAGGACGACCGGGACTAGGCACAGGAGGTGTTGAGGTTTAGACGGTCGCTGAGGTCGAGGTCGTCGAGGTTGGTGAGGTGGTTGCGAGTCGGGAGACGAGGAACCGGAGCTGGAGCTACTGATGACGGACACGACGGGCGACGACGGGAGAACCGGCAGTAGGCTCAGGGTGGAGTCGGAGGTCCAGACGGTTTGGAGGTCGGTTGCGGTCGTGCGCAATGGAACAGACCAAGACTAGACTCAGGTGGAGTCGGAGGTCTTGGTCAGTGTCGGGTGGACAAGACGGGCAACGGCGAGTGGATCGAGACTAGGCTGACGGAGGAGTTGAGGTCCAGATGGTCAGGATGCCAGGTGCGGTCGTGTGCAGCGGAGCGGACCGAACTAGACTCAGGGAAGAGTCGAGGTCCAGACGGTCAAGGTACTAGAGGCGGAAGCTTCCGGGAAGGTGCTTGAGGGGCAATTTGGTAATTTGATTCAAGCAAATGAGTTGGTGGGCTGGTTCTTTCCCTCCAAAAGGTTGCTTTGACTTTCTTGCCTCAAGTGTGTGAGAGGTGGAAAGTGGTTGTGGTTTGCCACTTCTTGAATTTCTTCTTTGGAGTGAGCTTGTGCCTTCAAAAGGTGGAGAGGGAGGCAGCATTCTAATCATCCATAGCAACAATGAGAAATTTCGATATTTGACATTGAATACGTGCGCCTCTCAACTTTTAACCCCCAATTTGCACGCCTTTGGAAATTTAACCCAGTCACTGCGAATTCTTTTGATTCAAGGGATTCTCCTCATTTTCTCTCCTTTTATATTTTGACACTTGACACTGCGAAAATGAAGAGAATCCCTTGAATCAAAAGAATTCGCAGTGACAGGGTTAAATTTCTAAAGGCGTGCGAATTGGGGGTTAAAAGTTGAGAGGCGCACGTATTCAGTGTCAAATATCGAAATTTCTCTAGCAACAATAGAGTAGTCTCACGAGTGAGCAAGTGTGCTCCCTGTGTGTGTGTGTTTTCTCCACATGTGAAGCATGTAGTGAGAAGGTTTCATTTTTTTTCCCAATAGCGTATGGGGAAGTAGTGTTGTTTCCCTGCTGTAATCATTCCTTTGTATGAAGCATTCATGGCTATGAATCATTATGAGAAGGAGAATGGTTGATTTGCTTTTATTTCTCAGCATCTGGATTTTCCCCTATTTGCAGTAGTCTAGGGTTTGAAGTGAGAACTCTTGTGTTCTGTTGATTTTCTTGATGGAGTTGTGTTTTGGAGAGGGGTTCCTACTTCTGAGATCTTCTCCTTGCTAGCTTCAAAGTTTCATGAGCAAAAATGTGAGAATGAAGACAAATCTGAAAAATAGTCTCATCTTCTGTTGAAATAACAGATTTCAGCTCAAACCTTTGATTCTTATCCTTGTGATGGTTTCTCTTGTCTCCTAGAGCCTCCTTGCTGTTTAGATCTGGGTCTTGATCTTTTGGTTCGAGGAGACCAACAGAAAACCTTCAATTTCCCTGAAAAAAGCAGTTTCAGACTTTACTATGAAAAACTGCAGTTGCTGCTCTGTTTTTTGGGGGGGCCGGTCAGACCTTTAAACCCTTGCGGTCAGACTGCTCGGTACATGCCAGTCTGACCGCTCAGGTAATGGCGGTCCGACCGGTTGTAGGATCAAGGATACCGACTAGAGGGGGGGGGTGAATAGGAGGTTTTTAAATTTTTCTTGTTTACTTGATTAATTCTTCACAATTTAAGTGACAATGATGTAAAGCAATTAATCCTATGCAATTCTAGTTAACAACTTAGCCAACTTAGCTCTAAACAATCAAATGATCACAATGAGGCAAATAAACAAGAGCTAAAGAGACAAGAGACACAACCGATGTTTTTACCGTGGTAATCGGAAACTTGCCGGTTTCCCCTAGTCCATGTTGAGGTAAGCCCGGACGAATCGGACCGGCTCCACGAATTGAGCCAAGCACCTCGATCACTAATGTAGCTCTTCCCCACTCCGGGTAGGCGAGCTCCAACCTTCACAATTTTCCGGGTCTTCTCACAATCTCCTTGAGAAGATCACCGAACCAACTTCCACCGGATCGTCCAAGTGCCGGCAAGCACTAAGAGTAATGGATCCCGGTGTTCGCTTGAATGCAAACCTAGTGCCAAATGGATTTGCAATTGAAATCTAGCACTAAATGCTCAACCACCTCACTTTGATGTGCAAAGGAAGAATTGAGGTGAAATGAATGCTCTAGGGCTTAAGAAATGTGCAATGAGTCTCTAACTATTGCCCTTGTGCATTGGTGGGGGTATTTATAGCCTCACCAACCAAACTAGCAGTTTGGCTCAATTTCCCGCAAAAATCAGGATGAGCGGTACTACCGCCCTTCTGGGGCCGGTACTACCGCTCCCAAATCTTTGCGTCAGAACGGCTCTGTCAGACATGAGCAGTGACCGTTGGATTTGGCGACGCGGTACTACCGCTCTCCGGTAGTTCCGCAAAGTCGGCGCGGTACTACCGCTCTGGCCAAACTCCGAAGGGTCCTCAGAAATGCCGCTCTCTGGAAATTACATTCCGCTTGGGCTCCGGATCAACCGGACTCCGGAAGTACCGCTCTGGGAGCGGTACTACCGCTTCCTGCGGTAGTACCGACGTTGAAAAAGCCGGTACTTCCGGTCTGGTTAAAATCCGAGACCAACCGGAGATGCTCTCTGGAAAAAACATACCGCTCGAACCTCCGGTTCTTCCGGACTCCGGAAGTACCGCTTGAGTATGCGGTACTACCGCTCTCAGCGGTAGTACCGACGTTGAAACGGCCGGTACTTCCGTTCTGCGAAGATTCAACCGAGTTCGAGGGGTGCTCTCTAGAAAAACGGTTCCGCTCCGGAAGCGGAGCTACCGCTCTGCGGTACTACCGCATTTGGGCGCGGTACTACCGCTCGCCGGTAGTACCGACGTTGAAATACGCGGTACTACCGCTCGTCCAGACAGAGCACAAACTTAACTTTAAATTGAATTTTCATGAATGCAAGATTCAAAAGATCATCCAAATGGCACTAGAAGTATGATTTCAAGTTACTACCCAAGATCCCCTTGATGGTACGATCATCTATCCTATAAGTATGATTTCAAGTTACTACCCAAGATCCCCTTGATGGTACGATCATCTATCCTATAAGTATGATTTCAAGTTACTACCCAAGATCCCCCTTGATGGTACGATCATCTTGTAACACCCCAGCCAATCAATGACATGGAATGCTACCAAACTAATAACATAGCAAAGATAAACTAAACACGTCTTACAAAATTTCGGCAGAACCTCCTTTGTTTATTGTCTAAATCAGAGGTTCCAACAAGCATAATCAAATGACATGAATAACAGTAAGCAATATAACCATTTAAAAACAAAACTGGATTATGTTCACCATCGCTCTCATAACAATACTACTAAGATAAGGAACGGAACCAATGCAAAAGATTTCTGTTCTTTTATTACACTTTGAACCCGATTGACATTAATCACTACCATTTAAATTATTCAGCAAATAATGTTTAATGTTCTTTCTTCCTTCCATGGTGAATAGACCGTGCATGTGCAACAAAACTAATCATTCTTTATTCCCATCCATGCCGATCTCATGTAGGTACCTAAAACAAACAACAACCACAACAACAAACAACAACAAGAGTGAGTTCAAAGACTCAGCAAATATAATAAGTGGCAGCAAGAATAAAAAGGGAACGTCACTCCACAAATTCATCCATCAATCATACGAATAAACATGCTATGCAATATGATCAAAAATTCCTTTATCACTTCTCTTTCGCATTTTACCGGTAATGCGGAGTGTGCATCCGTCAATGCACACCCATGCCTGTACCCTCTGGTACAGGGACCAATTGCCCATACTCCTCAAGTATGGGGGCCTTTAGCCCGTCACGTCATCAACATGACGGGGACCTCGACGCTTGGTCATCTCGTGACCAAGACTTCAATAAATCAGCATGATGCACAAATGTGAATGTCTTAACAAATAAACGTGCATTCACAACATCTATGCATCAGAAATTCTCATGAACTCTTTCACTTGCAAACGAGCATAAACAATATCAACATATCATTAACATCATCAAGTCCACAAATTCTCATAACATGGATCAAACACCTACACACCAACAAACAGCAACAATCCATGCTACAAAATTTAAACCATCATTATACTTGCCTTAACCCCGAGAAAACGGAGAATGATCAGAAGGCGCGGCCCCTGGAGTCCGTCCTCCTCCTGAATAATAATTATAATGATTGCTAAGACAACAGTGGCAAGTCTTTAGATTAAATAAAAACTCCCCCAAACTAACCCAACATGCTAGTTTGATTCAAAACCCCAAATCCTTTCGGCCATCCTGTCCCCCACTACGGACAGTCAACTTCAAAAATTCATATCTATTGGTACAGAAGTCCGAATAGGACGTTCTCAGACTTTCTTGAAAGATAATTAAATTATCTAACTAAACCTAGTTGTTGAGCCTTCCTGATTCGGTCATAATCTACCCGCACCATCCTGTTTTCTTAAAACATCCAATTCTCGTCAGGCTCTCTGGACAGAGCACTAAAAACACCATAACTTCCTGTACGAGTGTTCGAATCACGAGTTCTTGGACTTTCTGGAAAGCTAAAACAATTACCTACAACTTTAATTATACGGGAGTTCTCTGATTCTCCCAATATCTAATCGCAAAACTCGATCTCCCAAAACCTGACGGAAAACCCACCGATCCGCAGAACAGTCCCGCTAATAAAATCATAACTTCTGCTACAGAGGTCGGAATAACGCGTTCTAGCACTTCATGGAAAGATAATGACATCCTATACAACTCTCTAGGCAAAGTCCAGACCTAAATCCCCACGAATCTTCCCCAAAACAGCCGACTAACCCGATCTGATCTAGCAGTCCAGAATACCGACATTGATAACGCAATTAGAATTTACATCTACTAGGGGAAGAACATGGATTACCCTTGACGAACGCTGAAGAATACCACGAACACCCCACGAATCTCTCCTCTCCTTCTTTTCCTCTTTGCCCCTTCTTCCCTTCCTCCGAGTCCAATCGCCTAGCTGCGAATTATTCCTTTCCCCCGATCATTCGGCATCCATTGGAGGTCTTGATCACCGGCAATGGAGGAGAGGGGAGGAGGAGGCGCTGCTGGACGGCGCAAGGCAGAGGGGAGGGCGCACAAGGGGGGAGAGGGGGGGTGAAAGAGGCGGCTAGGGTTAGAGGGGGTGGGCGCCTCCCCCCTCTTGGCTGGTTTCCCTCCTGGGCCTTGGCCCAGGCCCAGGTTGTCTGAAAAATTCAGAAAACCCCCCTAAAAACACTATTTTATTCTCCCCTTTTAAGATCCTTTTTCTCTGATTAATCGATTATTTGTCGAATCTCTTCCGGGATATTACATTCTACCCCCCTTAAACAGAATTCGACCCCGAATTCTCACCGAACACTCACTAAGGATTAATTACAATTAAACTTAATCATAAGACACGCACCTGATGTGAATAACTCTGGATATTGTTCACGCATGCGAGATTCCAATTCCCATGTAGCCTCCCTCTCAATCTGCTGCGACCAGAGCACCTTGACATATTTTAAGGTTTTATTCCTCAATACCTTATCAGATCTTTCCAGAATTCGCACTGGCTTAGACTCGAAGGACAGATCTTGTTCAAGTATTAATGGTTCTAGTGAAATTTGATGCTCCGGATCTCGCAGGTACTTCCTCAACATGGACACATGGAACACGTTATGCACTCCGCGCATAGATTCTGGAAGATCCAAGCGGTATGCCAACTTCCCAACCCGCACCAAAATCGTAAAGGGGCCGACGTACCTCGGGCTAAGCTTCCCTTTGGTACCGAACCTCACCACACCCTTGGTGGGAGATACTCTCAAGAGCACCTGATCTCCCACTTCAAATTCCAGATCCCTCCTTCTCACATCAGCATAACTCTTCTGCCTGCTCTGGGCGGCCAACAAATTCTGCCTCACCAAGGCCACTCTTTCAACTGTTTGTTGGACCCAATCCGGACCCAAAACTGCCTTCTCGCCCACCGCTTCCCAGCAAAGGGGCGACCTGCATTTACGGCCATATAATACTTCAAATGGTGCAGCCTTGATACTTGAATGATAGCTGTTATTATAGGCAAATTCCGCTAAAGGCAGCTGATCTTCCCAACTACCCCTCCAAGGCAACACACAGGACCTTAACATATCTTCCAGGGTCTGGATGGTGCGCTCTGACTGTCCATCTGTCTGTGGGTGAAATGCCGTACTCAGGCGGAGCTGGGTGCCCAATGCACTCTGCAAACTCTCCCAGAACTTGGAGACAAACTTGGCGTCTCTGTCAGAAATTATGGTCTTTGGCACACCATGAAGTCTCACAATCTCTCGCACGTAAATAGGAGCCAAATCACTCGCTGAGCTGGTCGTGCGGATGGGAATGAAGTGAGCCGACTTGCTAAGTCGATCCACTATCACCCAAACTGCATCCATCCCTCGCGGTGACCGAGGCAACGCAACCACAAAATCCATAGAAATATCATCCCAAGGCCATTGAGGGACCTCTAATGGCTGCAACAACCCTGCTGGTCTCTTATGTTCCGCTTTCACTTGCTGACAAACACCACAAGAAGCCACATAATTCGCTATATCCACCTTCATCCGTTTCCACCAGAAATTCTGTTTCAAATCACGGTACATCTTTGTCTCCCCTGGATGAACAGTATATGGGGTGCGATGTGCTTCCCTCAATATATCACCTTTAACCTCTGCCTTCTGTGGCACACAGATGCGTCCCTTAAAACGCACTGCACCAGACTCATCCAAACTGAAATCCCCTTCCTTGCCCATCTCTATACGCTTCCTGACCCTTTGCAATAACTGATCATGCTGTTGTGCTTCCTGCACACGCTCTGGAATGGCTGACTCCAAGATCAACTGTGACTCCACCCGTACCGTGCCCGCATAACAATATGATATCCCCATACGGTCAAAATCAGCAATAAGACAATCCAGTGTAGCAGGCGTCGCCTTGCGACTAAGTGCATCAGCCACCACATTGGCCTTACCTGGGTGATACTGAATGGTGAGATCGTAATCCTTAATCAACTCCAGCCATCTGCGTTGCCTCAAATTCAGGTCCTTCTGGGTAAAAATATACTTAAGACTCTTATGATCGGTGAACACGTCACAAGACTCACCATACAGGTAGTGCCTCCAAAGTTTCAATGCAAACACTACGGCGGCCAACTCTAGGTCATGGGTTGGGTAATTCTGCTCATGTTTCTTCAGTTGCCTTGACGCATAGGCTATGACCTTACCATCCTGCATGAGAACACATCCCAGTCCAACTCGTGAGGCATCGGAGAAAACCGTGAAACGTTTCCCTGGTTCCGGAACAGTGAGAACAGGAGCGGTCACCAGCTTTTCCTTCAAAATCTGAAAACTGCGCTCACAATCATCATCCCACAAGAACCTCACATCCTTCTGTGTGAGCCTTGATAAAGGCTTGGCAATGATGGAGAAGTCTTGCACAAATCTCCGGTAATAGCCTGCCATCCCGAGGAAACTCCTCACCTCCTTGACACTAGTAGTGTGCCCGTGCTAACGCTACGGTAAAATACAAAACAAGATAAAATTTGTAAAAAATAAAACGAACAATCAGATTCATTAAGATTCACGTCTCATATATTGTATAACCAAATATTTTTATCACAAAATGAATGTCACATAAATACGTGACCGGTCGGAACCACCCAACACACAATGCTCAAAAGCCTACGACCGATTCCCAGGTCTGGCGACCGCTTCGGGAGACCATACGACTGGTTAACAGAAGCTACGACCGTGCTAACGCTACGGTTGAGTTTTATTGGGTGGGGGAGGGATTGCCTGTATCATGGACCTCAGGAAGATCATAATTTCTGATATCCTTCCCCATGGACTGAATTAAATCTCGAATGTCTCTAAGCACCATTTGTTCTACTACTGCAGTGTTAGGATTGTCTCTAAGTCTTGATGCCTGGGGTAATGTAAGCTGAAAACTAAATTCTGCAACAGAGCCACCACCCTGGGCTGATAACGTAAACCCAACATGTATAGGCGTATAGCCTCAAAGCTACTTCTAGTTCACCACTGACAGTTCCAGTACAAACAACGCACTATTCCTTGCATGTAAGTTGTAACAGAAGTTTAACTTGATTCCAATAGATATATGGACAAAAAAATCTCTAGTAAGTAATTCATCGTGTAAGAAAGTAAAGTGTGTGAATCTTACAAGCTTCTGCCAGGAGTGATAGTAGTAACAGCACCAAATGCCCCTAATATAAATAGTAGTAACATGAAGTAACCTGTTGTCAGGCGCTTCTTTTGCCCCCCAGAGATTCCTTTGATCATCTCATCTCCAACAATAGTGTCAGCACAGATGTCCAGCCCTAAAATCTTGGCTAGATCAAACTTAGCAATTCAGAAATCTCACCAGAATCAAGTAATCAAGAGGTTATAAAAAAAGAATGATCATGTGGATGAACTTTTAAAACAGCAACAAAGCAAAAAAAAAATAATCAATTTCCCATAAAGAGCACACAAACAACGTTTAAAAAACAGTAGTTGCACTGACAATCTTTTAAATATAACACAAAAGGGAGATTTACACAAGAAATTAGGGCAATTAATGAGATCAACAAAAAAGAATAAAAGAATATGACGAGTGCCATAATACATGCATGATACTATGGAGTTCAAATATAAAAATGCAAACGTTTGAGACTGGCCAAACTAAATAAACAAACGACTGAAAGAGATGCATCATATACCTTCATTATATACTCTGCCACAAGACTTGTCTGCTTACCCTCAAGAGCTAATGCCTGCGAAGTAGGAGTGAAAAGTATGATACAATCACCAGTGAATTAGTGTGTGTACATCCAAAGCTAGCACGATGTAATCTACCTTCATAAATACATCAAGGTCCTCATCAGGCTTTATCCCAGCATTCTTTTCTCTCCTCAAGAGTTCAACAAGCATATCTACAGGTCCATTGATGTCAAAGAGGAAACTATCAAGGAACAACGCCAATGAAATTGTGGTGCAGTGACCTACCATACTTTATCCCAACACCTTGACAGCGCCCAGCAAACTCTAGGGTTTCTCTGACTGTCATCTCTGAAGCATGCCAGTCTTGCTGACTGACATAGGCAGATGTTCGTTGCGGCACAAATTCGTTTAAATGGTGGCCGTTGTAAGTAATGTTCCCAGACATCTACAATGAATTGGGTGCTGATAATCAGTAATGATATATTTTTCTACATATTGCACGATCATTGATTTTTTTAGGAAAGGAAATTGCACAATCATTGATAAGCTCATTATTATTAGCAGAATAGTTACAACACAAAAATAATATTCTAATATGAGAGAGATGAGCGTTTGATCAGAAAACCATTTTCATGCTACAGGAGATACCAGTCCACCACTTCTCTTGTCATCAAGATATACAGAATTTGCGACAAAAAAGAGATACAGAATTGGTCGAATGGGATCAGATAGCAAAGATTTGCTCATGAATTGCTAGAATTCAAAGAAAGGAATCAAATCGATATGATACGAGACACACCTTTAGTCCAGGACCTAGCCGTCCGGCAAGGGCCAAAAGCAAGGTGGTCTTCCCGGAACTTGGAGGACCCAAAAGCAGTGTCATTCTGCAGCAAGAAAAACGTATCCAATTTGTCATAGCTTATTAGATGCACCAGAGAGCAGAAGTTACTCTTCAAGTGTGGTACCTTGATGGACGAATGATCCCACTAACATTATCCAGTACCGGCAATTTCACTCTTCCCCCCCGGTAGATCCTCAGATGCCTCAGAAATGCCTTTCAAAGAAATAAAAACAAGCATTTCAAGATCTAGAATCAATATCTGTGCAACCTCTTTCAAGAACTCCCTAAAAAGGAAGCCTCTAGAGAGCATTGGCAATTGCTTATATACAGCTTAAACCCCAGTTTGACCCACAGAGTAAAACTGAAGTGGTAAATAAGTAGTCATGCCGGCCTCGTAACAAAACCGCTTGGCCAGGAGCGTTACTCAATGACAACATGGCATGCAGCACGGGCATGAAACTTGAAGTACAATGTAATATAATAGTTTCCGAAAATGTTTGAAACCTGCAGGTGTTTGTGTCAAAGATTTAGCTTCATATTCAGACATACCTAAAAACTGCACAGATTGACAAAGTGAGAGTAACATTTTTACCTGGATCAATTCCATCGGTGTTCGGGGAGTCGTGTGGAGCCACCACAGTCACATTAGCTATCACTACATTGCTGCACACACAGGAGGAAGACGAACCCACATTTCAGATGCGTAATTGTGACATGACGCCTGTCAGAAGAGTAACATATGCACATAATGGAGTCCACGTCAATGTTCAGATAATCAGATGGCTATGAGTCCTGTGGCGATTTCAATGCTATTGTATAGCTCAACGTTTGTTGCTAACAGTATACTGCAGCCTCGTAACAACACGACTACCAGCAATTCATCTGCATCTTGTCATGCTTAAACTGAGCAGTGACTTTAGATCAAATCAAGCACTGGCCAAGTAAGCCACCAGTATAGCCGCAAGATATGGTCTACCCCTCTTCGTTCTCATAAGGAGCCGAGTGCAAAGAAAGAAAGTAGTCTGTTTAGCTGACCTGCAATAAACTGGATGAATGTTCCAAAATGGTGAATCTTGGAAGATGACATTGGAGATGGTCACGTCAGTGGAGGATATCAGCTCCAGTAGATGCGGCCTTGTGAAGGCCAATGTACGCTTCCTCCACATATCCCACCACACGCTGCCTTGGCCATCAATGGTTCCATTCTCACCTGCACAAGTTACACAGAAGCTCCAATCTTGAACAAAAGGAAAGTAGCGTGATACTTCAGTTCTGAAATCTTTTAAAAAAATGCTGAGCATATACATTGCACCTCACATGAATGATGCCAGTGTGAATGTTGCAGGTCTATATTAAGCTGCATATGTATTGATGCAGGCAATAATGTGTATTGCGAAATGTGAAGCAGTAACAATAAGTGTGGCAGAGTGGCAAGTATGCAGAGCAAGAACCTGTGATGAAAACATCCTCAACGCCATTGCCATGGATCAAGCTTATGTATCTTCCACCTGGTAGCTCGCGGCCTCTACCGTAGGACGGCAGCGGGTCGATCAACGGCCAGTTCGACGTGTCCTGCTCCACATATGCGCAAACTTTGCTAAAAAAACACAGGCAATCCTACCATTTTCCTCGCCATGTCACTCAGCATCAGGCGTTAGCTCTGCTTGGTGGTTGGTTACCTGGGTGGCACGGATGACGGCGCCGCGGGCGAGGAAGAGTGTCATGTGGGAGGTGAGGTTGAAGGGCCCCGTCAGCCACACCCCGGGCGGCACGTACAGTAGCGTGCCGCCCCGCGCGCGTCGCCTCTTGATGCGCACCACCGCGCGTGCGAACGCCGCCGTGTTGAGCGTCCACCCGTCCCCAGCGCCGCCGAAGCTCGCCATGGACATCCACGCCCCCCGCCGCGGCGGGCCCGGCACGATCCCTGAGCACGTCTCCTGCGCCGCAGCCACCGAGAGCAGCGGCAGCGCCGCGGTGACGAGGAGGCACAGCAGCGAGCGTGCAAATGGCATTGGCGGCGCCATCGCTTGGTGGCCGCGTGCGCGCGCGTGCAGCAAGAACGGCGCTGCGCGGAGGTCCATGTAGTGGAATTCGGGGGAGGCGGCGGAGGCGGCGGCCTTCGGGGGAGGCGGCGGCCGGGAGTCGATTCGGGGGAGGCGGTCCATGTAGTGGAATTCGGGGGAGGCGGCGGAGGCGGCGGCCGGGAGTCGATTCGGGGGACGCGGCGGCCGGGAGTCTCTTCGGGGGAGGCGGCGGCCTTCGGGGACCACACCAATCATTCAATCGATATCCCGGACCAAGGAAGAGGTCTGGAGCAGTAGCTAGTATGGAGAAGTTTGTCTTACGAGGTAGTGAGATTGGGTCGCGGGAGGCCTGCACGGGCACGCCGGTGGATCCAGTAGCGTCGTCCGGCGGCGTGGCGGCCGCGGAGACGGAGCGGCGGGCGCGCATGGCGATGGTGTGGGGCAGCGGCCGGCGAGTTCCCGAGGCGTCGAGGGCGAGGTGGGTTGGCGCGGGGATCCGAAGCGATGAGGCCGTCGAGGTGACCATGGTGGATGGAGGGAGGGGTTGGTGATGGCGGCGGCGCTTGCGGAGGTCTTCAGGTTATTTTGTCGCCAAAGCTTGGGGTTTAGGGTTTCCACACCAAAATTTGCAATTAGGGTTTTTTCATTTTTGTGCACGGTGAACTGAACCGTCCCGACCTGCATGCGAGCCGCGAGCGTGAGAGACGCGGGAGGGGGTGCTGCAGATTCATTGAAGGATGACCGTCGGATATAGTTGAGTAAGGAGAGAGAATGGAGAATAGTTAATCTGGTGCGCATGTTTTTAGGATGGTGTATTTCTGGGTGCATATTGTGGTGTGGACGTAGTTAAGGTCATGACTGTGGAGCAGGTAATTGTTGGGTGGATATAGGATAATTTTAACTGGTGGTTTATAGGGGTAGAGATAGAGATTGGTCGGCCTTCCCCACTCCACCACTGTAGAAACCTTACTTGGATCAACTGATATCCCCTTATCACTGATGATATGCCCCAAGAACCCCACCTGTGACACCCAGAACTCGCATTTCTTTAACTTAGCAAAGAACTTATGCTCCCTTAATGTTTCCAATACAAGCCTTAAATGCCGTTCATGTTCTGCTTCAGTCTTTGAGTAAATCAAGATATCATCAATGAAGACAACTACAAAGTCATCCAGATACTCGTGCAACATCCTGTTCAATGTCTCCATGAAAGCAGCAGGGGCATTCGTTAGTCCAAAAGACATAACTTTAAATTCAAAGTGCCCATACCTCGTGGAGAATGCCGTTTTCTCAATATCCTCCTCTCGGACAGGGATCTGGTTGTATCCCGACTGGAGATCAATCTTGGAGAATACCTTAGCTCCTCTCAACTGATCAAATAAATCTTCAATGCGGGGTAAAGGGTACTTATTCTTGATGGTCAACTGGTTGAAAGCACGATAATCAATGCACATGCGCCAACTTCCATCTTTCTTCTTGGTAAATAGCACCGGTGCCCCCCACGGCGACACGCTCGGTCGAATAAGGTCCTTCGCTCTCAAATCATCTAACTGCTTCTTTAGTTCTTCCTGAAAAGGTCGAGCCAACCGGTACGGGGTCATAGAAACTGGTCGTGCCCCTGGCACTAAATCAATCCTGAACTCCACTGGACGCGGAGGTGGCATCCCTGGCAACTCTGCTGGAAATACATCCAAGAATTCTCGGACCACCGGAATACTTTCTGCAATCAAAGAGGAATTTGGCTTTTCCACTAGGGATAAAAGAAATCCACTCTTTACTACTCTACTGCCAGGATACAGACTAGCCAGCACACTAGGTGAAAAAGAGGGAGCACTGCCCTGGAAAACTATCTCCTGACCCGACGGCGCTTGCAGAGTTACTGTCTTCCAAAAACATGATATGACAGCACGGTAACTATGTAACCAATCCATTCCCAATATAACATCAAACGGCTCCATCCTCATAACCATCAGATTAGCAACAAAAACCTCCCCATCTATAGTAAGCACACATCCCGGACAGACTGTGGAACTGGAAAGAATTCCCCCAGGCGAATTAACTAGAACAGACTGAGCTATTTGCTGCATACTCAAATTTGCCCGGCTAGCAAACTCTAAAGATGCAAAGGAAAAAGTAGCCCCAGAGTCAAACAAAACAAAAGCCTCCACTGAGTCCACCAAAAGCGTACCTGTCACCACATCGGGACGACCCACCGACTCAGCAGTCGGCATGGCATAGGAGACTGAGGCTGGGGCGGCTGGTGCCCCAACACCTGGGTGTGGCGGTGCCGCCGCTGCAGGGGGTGCTGAAGGCGCCACAGCTGGAAACAATGCCGCGGGGGAAGGCGGCCAAAAGTACCCTGGTGGCATCCCTCCAGGAGAAGGGTAGTGAGGCTGAGGCGGCACCCAAGGCTGAGGAGGAGCGGCTGCTAGCATCTGCACCGACCCTCGAGAAGAAGCCGCTGGCGCTGAAGATGATGCTTGAACTGGTTCCCATTTAATGATGCTGGCAGGATTCCGCTTACAAACCAATGCCTTGTGGCCCTCCTGACCACAATGGCGACAAGCTCCAGCCCAAGAACACTCCGAAGCACGATGGCCGTCTCCACATTTGAAACATTTCATTCCCTGTCCTAGGGCCGGACGCATCATAGGAGCATTTGCTGAAGATCGAAAGGTAGATGATGCCTGGGGCTTGGTGAACTTGGACTTGAATGAATTTTGTGGGCCTTTAAACTTCTTGGGAACTGGCTTCAGCGCTGATCCACTACCGCCATAACTCTTCTTCTGACTGCTCTCCGTACCCTCAGAAGTCACATTACCACCTGTACCCTCCCCAAGCTGCATCTCTAGCTCCATACTCCTAGCTTGCTCCACCAAAGAGCCAAAGTCACGAAGCTCCAAAGCTCCCAACACTTGGCGAAACTCCTGCCTGAGCCCTTTGCGAAACCTCTTGGCTTTCTCCACATCATTACTAGCCACAAATGGTACAAAGTGGATTAAATTATTAAAACCCGCTTCATACTCTGACACGGTCATCTTACCCTGCTTATAGCTGTTCAATGATACCTCCATCCTTTCCACAAATGATGCAGGGTAAAACCTCCTCCTGAACTGCTCCACAAATTGTTCCCAAGTTGCTGGTCCTTGGGCAGCGGTTCTGGCTGACAGGACTCCTTCCCACCAGATATCTGCTTGCCCCTTCAACTGAAAAGCCACATACTGAACCCTCTGCTCCGAAGTCAAACCCAACACTCCCAAATGCCTCTCGATGTGCCGCAGCCAGTTAGCAGCATCCACTGGCGTGCCCAACCCGTCAAAGGTGTCCAACCTCAAAGCATTCCACTGATGCAGTCCCATGACACCCATCGTCGGTACTGGCGCAGGTACCGCCACGGGTGCGGCAATAGGTGCAGCTGGTGGAGTTTGGTTCCCCTGAATCGCTGAAGCAACCTCTTCCTCTGACCCCACAGAACTAGCCTCCCCAGCTACAGAGTTTTGAACTTCAGGCGGGGGCACAGCCTGGCCTCGTCCGGCACCTTGCCGACCACGACCACAACCACGGCCTCTACCCCTTGCCATCACTATAATACAAACAAACACAGAGTCACGCATTAAGTACAAAATCATCAATGATAATCGACGGCAATTTAGATGCAATGCAAATCCCACTCCCACCTACTGTGCTTAGTGTGTCAAGTTTAAGATTTCATTAACCACGGACCTACAGCCCGCTCTGATACCAACTGTAATACCCCAGCCAATCGATGACATGGAATGCTACCAAACTAATAACATAGCAAAGATAAACTAAACACGTCTTACAAAATTTCGGCAGAACCTCCTTTGTTTATTGTCTAAATCAGAGGTTCCAACAAGCATAATCAAATGACATGAATAACAGTAAGCAATATAACCATTTAAAAGCAAAACTGGATTATGTTCACCATCGCTCTCATAACAATACTACTAAGATAAGGAACGGAACCAATGCAAAAGATTTCTGTTCTTTTATTACACTTTGAACCCGATTGACATTAATCACTACCATTTAAATTATTCAGCAAATAATGTTTAATGTTCTTTCTTCCTTCCATGGTGAATAGACCGTGCATGTGCAACAAAACTAATCATTCTTTATTCCCATGCATGCCGATCTCATGTAGGTACCTAAAACAAACAACAACCACAACAACAAACAACAACAAGAGTGAGTTCAAAGACTCAGCAAATATAATAAGTGGCAGCAAGAATAAAAAGGGAACGTCACTCCACAAATTCATCCATCAATCATACGAATAAACATGCTATGCAATATGATCAAAAATTCATTTATCACTTCTCTTTCGCATTTTACCGGTAATGCGGAGCGTGCATCCGTCAATGCACACCCATGCCTGTACCCTCTGGTACAGGGACCAATTGCCCATACTCCTCAAGTATGGGGACCTTTAGCCCGTCACGTCATCAACATGACGGGGACCTCGACGCTTGGTCATCTCGTGACCAAGACTTCAATAAATCAGCATGATGCACAAATGTGAATGTCTTAACAAATAAACGTGCATTCACAACATCTATGCATCAGAAATTCTCATGAACTCTTTCACTTGCAAACGAGCATAAACAATATCAACATATCATTAACATCATCAAGTCCACAAATTCTCATAACATGGATCAAACACCTACACACCAACAAACAGCAACAATCCATGCTACAAAATTTAAACCATCATTATACTTGCCTTAACCCCGAGAAAACGGAGAATGATCAGAAGGCGCGGCCCTTGGAGTCCGTCCTCCTCCTGAATAATAATTATAATGATTGCTAAGACAACAGTGGCAAGTCTTTAGATTAAATAAAAACTCCCCAAACTAACCCAACATGCTAGTTTGATTCAAAACCCCAAATCCTTCCGGCCATCCTGTCCCCCACTACGGACAGTCAACTTCAAAAATTCATATCTATTGGTACAGAAGTCCGAATAGGACGTTCTCAGACTTTCTGGAAAGATAATTAAATTATCTAACTAAACCTAGTTGTTGATCCTTCCTGATTCGGTCATAATCTGCCCGCACCATCCTGTTTTCGTAAAACATCCAATTCTCGTCAGGCTCTCTGGACAGAGCACTAAAAACACCATAACTTCCTGTACGAGTGTTCGAATCACGAGTTCTTGGACTTTCTGGAAAGCTAAAACAATTACCTACAACTTTCATTATACGGGGGTTCTCTGATTCTCCCAATATCTAATCGCAAAACTCGATCTCCCAAAACCTGACGGAAAACCCACCGATCCGCAGAACAGTCCCGCTAATAAAATCATAACTTCTGCTACTGAGGTCGGAATAACGCGTTCTAGCACTTCATGGAAAGATAATGACATCCTCTACAACTATCTAGGCAATGTCCAGACCTAAATCCCCACGAATCTTCCCCAAAACAGCCGACTAACCCGATCTGATCTAGCAGTCCAGAATACCGACATTGATAACGCAATTAGAATTTACATCTACTAGGGGAAGAACATGGATTACCCTTGACGAACGCTGAAGAATACCACGAACACCCCACGAATCTCTCCTCTCCTTCTTTTCCTCTTTTCCCCTTCTTCCCTTGCTCCGAGTCCAATCGCCTAGCTGCGAATTATTCCTTTTCCCCGATCATTCGGCATCCATTGGAGGTCTTGATCACCGGCAATGGAGGAGAGGGGAGGAGGAGGCGCTGCTGGACGGCGCAAGGCAGAGGGGAGGGCACACAAGGGGGGAGAGGGGGGGGGGGTGAAAGAGGCGGCTAGGGTTAGAGGGGGTGGGCGCCTCCCCCCTATTGGCTGGTTTCCCTCCTGGGCCTTGGCCCAGGCCCAGGTTGTCTGAAAAATTCAGAAAACCCCCCTGAAAACACTATTTTATTCTCCCCTTTTAAGATCCTTTTTCTCCGATTAATCGATTATTTGTCGAATCTCTTCCGGGATATTACATAGCTATCCTATAATCCGGTCTTCCACCATTCTCCAAGACCGGTAAAATGAAAATAGATCCTGCACTAAGCATACCTTTGCCTTGAGCCAAAATTTGGATCTTCAAAAGAGTTCTTTGGCTTGCATCTTATCACTCATATGTGGACTAACCCTTCACATGCTCATAAAACACGTTAGTCCCATATTCATATGATTTCATTAATTACCAAAATCATTTTTAGGGGCCTAGATGCTTTCACCGGTCCCCACTCGGCGGTTCAACCGGGGTTAGCTCGGCGGTCTGACCGGACTTGTAACAGCGGTCAGACCGCCCACATACATCCAGTCAGACTGGCCTTCAGCATTTTTTAGTGCTACTCTCTGATTTATTTTGCTTCTCGTTGATTGCTCTAGTGTTTGGTCAGTTTGTATTTCCAGTGGGCACATGAATCATCTTCATAGCTGTTCATAGCTATCGGAGAAGAGTTTTCGAGTGGATACTTTTGAGGGGTCGTTTTTAAAAGAAGCACCATTCACCCCCCTCTGTTGCCATTTCCGATCCTACAATTGGTATCAGAGCCGGTTAGCTCTTTTCAATAGATCTTAACCGGTCTGTGAGCCATGGCAACGGATAAGTATTCCACCAAGCCCCCGATCTTCGATGGGATCGACTATCCCTTTTGGAAGAGTCGAATGGAGACCTACATTCAGGCCCAAGGCTATGCGATTTGGCGCAAGGTCAAAGTTCGCTTTGCTGTTCCTGCCGATGAAAACATCAATGCCGGAAACATGGCTGATGTTGAGGCGAATGCTAAGGCAAGGAACATTATTATCCAAGGTTTGAGCCGAAACAAGTTTAATCGCATTTCTCATCTTTCGTCGGCCTTCGATATTTGTGAGACCCTCGATGCTTACCCATATAAAGACGGTACGACAGGACCAGTTCAAGTGAGATTACAACAAGTTTGAGATGCTCGCTGGCGAGTCCCTTGATGAATGCTTTGTGAGATTCCACAAGATCTTGAGCAACCTCCGTGCGGTCGGTCTCACATACCCCGACTTGGACAACGCTCGTCAGATGCTTGTGGCTTTGGACTTGCGCGTTTGGGAAATGAAGGTGACCACCATCAAGGAAACCAGGGACCTCCCGACTTTGACTCTTGATGCGTTGTACTCACGCCTCAAGACTCACGAGATTGATATTGTTTCTCGTAAGTCGAAGTCACAATTGATGGCCTTGGTCACTGATCCCAGTTTGACTTCTGAGTTTCACTCTGATGGTGTTTCTGGTTTTTCTCTTGCTGCTGTTTGTGAGATGAGTGATGACCTACTAGAACAGCTTCCAGAAAACCAGCTAGCCCTCTTAGCCAGAAAATTCTCCCATGCTTATAAGAGGGTTAGGGAGAGAAAGAGAGGAGGAGGTCGAGTCATTTGCTTCGAGTGTGGTGGCCCAACCACATTCGGGCAAACTGCCCCCACTACAAAAAATCTGGGCTTGTATGACAAAGCGAAAATGTCATGTAAAGTAAAGAAGTTGTCATAAAAAGTATCTTATGACGAAAAAGCGGCGTCACGCCGGTCGTCATATAATGACCGTCACATAATGTACCTCGTGACGATACTATGTACAACCGTCATAAAAGGTGGCAACCTTTTGTGACGGTTTCCTTTCCTTGTCACATATTGTCAACATTTAATGACGACTTCTGCTATCACATATTGGTGGGTCAACGCGTCACCTAATACATGAGCCGTCACAAATTGAGATTTGGGAGACCTGACTGAGATAACTTATTGTGACGACCTTTATCGTCATACAGGACTTTGTGACATTTCAGTTGTGTCTTGTTTTATATGGTTGTTTGAGACATCTTGTACACCGTCACAAACCTTGCTTGCGAATACATGACGAACGTGGTAGCCATGTTCAATGACGAATGTCACACAGTTCTTTCATGACAGCACATACAAGCATGCAAATATATATCAGAAGCCATCATCCACAACATTCACATCACAGCTCAAAGTTCAAACATCATAAAGAGGTCCAGGTTCCAACAGACAAGTTCAAACTGTTCCACCACACAGGTTCAAACATACCACATAGTTCTGACAACAAAGTGTACAAAGTTCCAACAGAGAAAGTTTGGTGTTGTGCCAACATAGAGCGCATTTGGACCTACCTCAATCTCTCTGAAGTTTCAACACAGCTCGCAGCAGCGCATTAGTCTCTTCAAACTTGTTATGCATCCCCTTCATTTCTTCTTGAGTCTGGCGCAACAAATTTTTGTTTTCTTCAAGTGATGCCTGCTGAGCTTGAATTTGTGCTTGCAACTCTTGCTGCTTCCTAGCAGCTTCCTCTCTTTCTGCTTGAAGTGTTGCCTCAAACTGAGCTTGCAGGCGTGCTTCTGCGACTGTCGTGGACCGAGCAGTATTCGATGCTCTAGGGACACCAATGTTTGGTAGGAAGGTGGACGAATGGCTTATCTGGCTCAGACTGTCAGCAACAATCTTGGTGGGAGACTTTTGTTCTTGTCCTTCTTCTGGCTCTCTTTCCTTCTCTGCCACCATTTGTTCCTACATAGAATGAATCTAATTAATAACAAGGCCATACAACAATGTTCAATCAGGCATGTAGTTTAGTATAGTAAATCAGTCTGCAATATTTATATAACTTACATATATCTCATCTGCAAGAGGAGTTCGACCATTTTGCGGACTAGTCATACATTCCCCAAAGAAATCAACAGGATCAGGATCCATGTTGTTGTACTTAGGCCTCTGCAGCATGTAAAAAAATTATTTACAATGACATCAATGAAGGTAAAGAGAGGGGTAGACAAACATGGGATTTTTTGTATTTGCCAACAGCAAGATGCCAAAATATGTATGCACTACAGATCATACAAGTATTTGCCTCCAGATTTTTTATGCAAACAACAAATGCAATCACTGGCATACTCAATTAATTACTGAGTTTAAGAAAAACAACACAGGAACATGCATCTATGCAACCTGGACACCAGATCAATAATAACTTTGCCTAAACAACACCTACTACTGTTGATGAGCATCTCTGATGACATAGCACATTGAAATCTCTGATGACATAGCAACATGGGAGCTCATCTCGGAAATCAGAGGGCCAAACTCAGAATTAGCTTAAAAATCAGAGGTCATTTCAGAAATAATTGGATCACGTGCTGACTTGACAGTTCAAAGGAACATGGTAATGACTATACGCTACTAATGTCCCATCTTTCAATCTAATTACACAAAATACATAGTATCCATACCAGGCTGTATCGATGGGCAACGTAGGACCTAGATCCAGTCCTTTGGTGAAGCTGCACTTGGCCACAGTTCACTTTATTCTTAGAACTCGTTTCCTGCACCACAAATGCAATAGAGTTTTCATTCACATGCACAGGTTGCATTGCATATTAACAAAAGAAGGCAATTCAGGCATGGACCTGATTCTTTGGGTCACACCAGTAGTCTACAAGTTTGATCCATTCCTCTTTCTTCATTTTTAGTGGAGGTTCTTTGGCCATCATCTGTTCTCTTGTCAGGGACTCGTCGAAGTACTTCCTTTTTAGGTGATACCTCTTCTGCCTTACTCCCTTCTTAATGATATCAGTGCATGCAGCTTTGCTTGGTCCCTCGTTCTTAACATCCACATCCAACCTTGACTGCAGCCACACATATGATTTATCAGACACAAAACACAATTTGTACATGGGACTAGAGTAATGCAAGAAACTATTTGGAGTGAAATAGCTGTCTTACCGCCACTTTGTCAAGCACTTTTGCAACTTCTGTCGGCCCCGCATCTTTTCATAAAGCTTCTAAGAGGTGTAGATAGGTAGGTTGTCTCTAACGGCGACACCAGTTTCTGATGCCAGCTTCGCTGCCTGTAGTGGGACCTCAGGTCTTTTCTTCCCTTCCGCCACATGGATAGCCAGCTTCTTTCCTCTATTGTTAATCTTCTCTAAGCCATGACCCATGGTTTTCTTGCGGACATTCTTTGGGGGCACTGCATTGGCAAATAATAATCAAAATGTGTTATTATAGGATTAACAAATCTATATACTGCATGGAGAAAATACACGTATTGTTTACCTGGAACTAAGTCGCCATCTGGTTCTCCTTCATCTGTATGACCCTCTGAAATAGCAGCTTCAGATTGCCCACCTGAGTCACTGATGTCATTGCTTTGCCTAGAGCTCTGTCCACCTGGCGAGGTGTCCACACCAATAGTTTGGTTAACACTACTTGTGGGAGTAGGTTGCTGAGACAGGCCAAGAGTGGGTCTAGGAGTACTACGCGCAGTGTTTGCACCAGGCACGGTGTTTGGAACAGGCGCTGATATGGCTGGACTGGTCATGGTGATTATTGGAGTAGTAGGCACTGTGTTTGTAGTTTGTGTGGTCTGGCTGCCGCTTGTATTGAGGTGGCCTTGCTGTTGGCTGGCACTAGAAATGGCATTAGGTTTAGGTTTGGCTTTGGAATTGTTCTTATGAGGCAAGGGCAATCTTTGCCTAGGTGGTGGACGGCCTCCAGGCGAAGGCATGGCTGCACTTTGCCTAGTGAATCTTATAGGCGTGCGCGGTGGCTGCTGGTTGGCAGGTGCCATTGTTGCCGCCTTTTGCTTCTTCTGCCGAGGGCGAGTTCCTGGAACCATCCCTTCTACCTGACAAGAGAAACATGCATATTATTAAATAAGAAAGAAGTGTCAAGTAGATTAAATGACTAAACTGAAGTACATGTTTGTCACAGGGAGACCAGAAACCAGTTAATTGGTCAAGTAATGCATCTCACCTCAGTATTGACCTCATTATTGAGGTCATCATCATAGTCATCATCACTATTAGAGTGGTTATCAATGTCAGAGGATGGATCATAATCAATGTCAGAAACTGTTTTGTCAGACACTACTGTCTTTCCTTTGCCCTTTTCCTTTTTTGAAAGAACTTCTCTAACTTCCTGAGCTAATAGTGGAATACCCAGAGAGCTAAAATGTTCCTGAATTTTCCTTACATTGTCATCCCTGTCCTGCTCATACCGGGTTTTTGTCATTTCTTCTATTACTTAAACGGTCAAACGCAGAAAGAGCAGAAACTGGATTCAGTTTCTGTAAAGGAGTTGAAAAAAACTAACAAATCAGTATTCTGTTAAATGGTAGACAGAAGGCAAAATAACATCAAAATTGTACAAGAAAGAACTACTAGGGAACAAGGCTAATAGTGAACAAGATTGACAGAGAACAAGAATACTGAATAACTATATTGCATAGCTATTTATTAGTCAGTTCAGTTGTAATGTATTTCTAAGTTTAGTGTACAATTGTTTCCAATACAAGATGATTTGTAAGAAATTTTGATGGGACAAGCTATGTTACATACAGCCATGGTTTCAGTACATCCAAACCAAAACTAGGAACCATATAGTAGGTGCTTTTAGCACACAATGTGGAAAGCAGACAGGCCCTGGATTGTCAGAAACTAATGTCTTCCCTTTGCCCTTTTCCTTATTTTCAAGGACATCTCCCACTTCCTAAGCTAACAGTGGAATACCAAAAGATCATGTAAATCATCAAACAAACATAGCCAAGATGGAAGGTACGTAGCGGGCTCACCAAGTGTCAGCGGGTAGCCGGTGAGGCAGACGACGTGGCGCGGAGCCGCAGCGGTAAGCCGGCGCCCTGTGTTGGACGGGCGCCCTATCGCCGGTTCACCAAATTTGGCGGTGAGGTCGGGGCTGGCTGCTCACCAAGTGTCAGTGGGCAGCCGGCCTCCTGCGTCGGGGTTCGAAGTGGAAGTCGTCGGGGCGGCGCTAAGGGAGTCCGGGATGCCGGCGTTCGGAGCTCCGGCTCCGGCCTCCTCCGTCGGGGCGGCGCTGAGGGAGTTCGGGGCGGCGTGGTGGAGATGAGTGACGGCGGCGTGGTGGGCACGAGTGGCGGCGGGGCGGCGGAGGCAGGGTGGCGCTAGGGTTAGGGTCTTGGGGGAAGGAGGAAATGGGAGTGGTGGGCGCGACTCAGACAAGAGGATAAGGCAGGAGGGGGATTTTTTTGCCTCTACATGGGCGGGAGCTGTGTGGGGCCCATGTGTCGGTGGTAGAGAGCCTGCGTGAGAGAGCGGGAGAAATGCGTGCCCAATATTGGTCTGGCGCGGTGGGGCCCTATGTCATTGAGAGAATTAGTCTTATTACTAATTGAAATACAAATTTGGGGGACTAAATGAATTTAAATGGAAAAAAGGTAAGAAACAAAGTTGTTCAACACATCGAGATCTATCATCTATATTTTAGTCATGGTTACTTCGCATGTGTGCACTGTGATGAGATCCATGCTCCGAATGTCTGAGAAACAAAATTGGTTTCATAGGCCACAGACGTTTCCTCCCAAGCGACCATCCGTGGAGGAAAAACAGATCTTTCGATGGCCACCATGAAAACAGAGAGCCGCCAAGGAAATTTAGTGTAGATGAGATTATGGCAAGGTTGGATGAAGTTTGCTATGTTCCAGGGAAGAATCCAGATAAGAAGAAATCAAGAAAACGGCGCCGTAATGGAGAACCAGTATGGCATCTAAAGGTTAGCTTCTACGATTTGCCATACTGGTCAAAATTGAAGCTACAGTACAACCTTGATGTTATGCACATAGAGAAAAACATATGTGAAAACATTTTGTCAACTCTACTTAATATTCTGAACAAGACAAAGGACACCATCGCTGCTAGGCTAGATTTGGAAGACAGAGGTATAAAAAAAGAGCTTCATTTGCTAGATGACAGTGGTAATTCCTCCTCAAAGCCAAGAGCTTGTTACGTTCTAACACCAGAAGCAAAGAAGAAGTTTTTGCAGTTTGTGAGCAATGTTAAGTTTCCAGATGGCTATGCCTCCAATATATCAAGATGTGTCAATATGGAGGGAGCAGGATCAATGCATGGGCTGAAAACACATGACTGTCATATACTGTTGCAGCGTATTTTACCAGCTGCCCTTCGTGGTTTGGTGCGCAAAGACGTATATGAAGTAATTTGTGAATTGGGTACGTTTTTTAGACAACTTTGCTCAAAAACTCTAAAGGTTGATGCACTACACCAGATGAAGAAAGATATTGTACTTATCCTTTGCAAGCTGGAGAAAATTTATCCTCCTGCATTCTTTGATGTTATGGTCCACCTAGCAGTACACTTGCCTGATGAGGCACTCCTTAGGGGACCGGTTCAATATGGATGGATGTATCCCATTGAGAGAAGATTGGGCACCTTTAAGCGTTTCATCCGCAATAAAGCAAGACCTGAAGGCTTTGTTGCAGAGGCATACACTGCCTATGAGTGTATGACCCAGTGCTCAACATATTTCAGTGATATTATTACTAGGTTCACTAGGCCTGAAAGAAACTTAGATGGTGAACAGAACATCTCCCCCAATGGTTACTGTATTTTTGGTCATGGTATTAACCTGCTGGGTGCTTCCAAACTTCATTATGAAGATAAAGACTATGACTCCATGGTTTGGTTTGTTCTAAACAACTGCGAAGAGGTTGATGAATACAAAGAGTGAGTATTTGTTTTCATGTCATTTCAGACAACTATATTCAGTATTAGTGTCACAATAAACTGATTAACTTCTTCCTTTATTGCAGAAAGTATAGGGAAGAGTTAGAACAACAAGGGGTGAACGATATTGAAAAAATGATGCCAACACACTTCGCTGCATGGTTCGAGAATCATGTGTGTGCAACTTCAACAACATGACTGCATAATTTATGATTCAATACATTTTCAAACTTACTAACTCTCTTTCTTTCCAACCTGCAGATTACCAGATTGAAATGCGAAGGCTCAACAGATGTTGATGAAGACCTATACTCACTCGCATGTCGGCCGATTAGGCGTGTGCGTTCATACACAACCTGTATAGTCAACGGGGTACGGTACCACACTGTGGCTCGTGAGGTAGACAGGAAGACACAAAACTCCACCATCAAAACTATAGGTACTCACAATGATGACACTATTGACTTCTATGGGACAATCACAGACATTATTGAGTTGACTTACGCAAAGAACAGCAAAGGAGATAGAACTGTTATCTTATTGCGGTGTGAATGGTACAATCTTGAGGGAAGGACATACGAAATGAAAGATGATGGTTACTTCAAGAGCATTAACATCCAAGGACGATGGTATAAGAATGATCCTTTCATTCTAGCCACGGAAGCTTCACAAGTATTTTTCTTGGAAGATACAAAGTTAGGTCCATGTTGGCGAGTGGTACAAGAATTTGGCCACCGACATATATTTGATGTTGAAGAGTCCGACACAAACCAACCAATCCATGAACAAGTACAGATGAGATGTCAGGAGGCTTACCAAGAGGAGAGTACTTCGACCATAGATGGTACAATGGGAGACATTTATCCTGATATGGATTTCATGCACATAGAGAATGAACCAGGCAGCCCTGTTAGTAGAGACCTTGTCGAGAGCATCCGTCGACATCAACATACAGCTCACGGTGATGAAATAGATGCTGAATACGAAGATGAAGATGAAACCTTCCTTGAGTACCATAGTCCAGATGAAGGCAACACATCAGAGGAAGACAATGATGATGACTAACCTTTGCATTTCTAGAGCTATTTGTGAACCATGAACTTCTATTAGTGATTCTGTTGTATTTGAATTATGCTATTGTCTGCAGGTTTTTATGACCACATGACAATGTCATGGAATGCCCAGAATCTGTCCTAAATATATTTTGGGGGTTTTTATGACCACATGACAATGTCATGAAAAGTACAAAATCCGTCATAATATGTATATGCTGAAGTAACATACATCCTGCCAAAATTTCATCCCACACAGGTTCCACATCAAAGCATAAGTGATATTTATTTCCAACATACATTAGAAATG
Organism: Dendrocalamus latiflorus; assembly: GCA_017311315.1. Classification (NCBI taxonomy): domain Eukaryota; kingdom Viridiplantae; phylum Streptophyta; class Magnoliopsida; order Poales; family Poaceae; genus Dendrocalamus; species Dendrocalamus latiflorus. The sequence continues at coordinate 10,476,201 of CM029657.1, read as the reverse complement.
CACATGTTACATTTCCATAGACACAACATATGTCCAGTAGCACAAAGGCCCATATTTCATACCAGCACAACAGGTTCAATACAACATGTCCCAGACTACTTCATGATAAAAGCCAAAAGCATTGCCTACTTCTTGAACATGTCCCAGACTACTTCATCATAAAAGACAAAAGCATTGCCTACTTCTTGAACACTACAGCTACAACCAACAAGATGGCCAACACCAGGAACATTGCTACATTCACACATCCACACACAAGACAAATGCAGCTTCCCATGCCTTCCCTCTTCTTGCCAACCATTTCCTTCACCTTGTTCAGATTTTGCTCTAAGGTATCAATTTTTCCCACAAGCTCAGGAACTTCTATTGTCGAAGCTGCTACAACGGTCGAGCTTGCTGGAAGTAGAAAACCATGATCTTCAAGGTACACCACATATTCTTCCTCGAACCAATACCTGGAACATTTCCCCTGCATCCAAATGACAACCACATGCAATTTAACACCAATAGTGCAGGCACTGAATGCTACAAACACTACCATATTCTCAGGGAGACCTATTCAAACATGACTGAAATTTGTGCAACAGAAACTGAACCACTGCACTGACATTTCGATAGGTCTTCCGGGGGCACTTGAAAAACCTCTTTCCAATGTTATACTCAGACTTCGTGGTAGTGGCAGCAAACACCCTCACGTCCTTGCAATCTGGGCACATGATCAATGGCAACCCGGTCACATCATCGATCAGGTCCTGCAGATCGACATCAGTGGGCGCAGGCTCTGCAGCAACGACAGCAAGGGCTCGGGGTTGCGGGGCAACCCTAGCTGTGCTTGACCGCCGAGTCAGAGAAGTTGAGGACGATGCCTGCGACATGAGAACTGGAGAGGGAAGGTGAGCAGAAATGGCAACAGAGGAGGAACAGGGACGGGGCACTGCAAAAATGGCACACCTAGGGCGATGGGGAGCTGCCACCACCGAGACGACGCCCGCCGCCGCGCTGAGCCCGCCCGCCGATGAGCCCTGATTGATGCACATTGGATTGATTACGAATTGCCATGCCAATAAAAAGGAACAGGGAGGGGGATGAGGGCGCCACTGCCGACCAAATGGAGGGGGACGGGGAGGGGATTGACGGTGCCACTGCCCACCATGCGCCACCGCCTACCAACCTGATGCAGTTGCGGCCACCGGTGATCCGCGCTCGCCGGCTGGCCTGGCGGCAGATCTCGCGCAGCCGCCGCCCACTGTGCCGCGGCGTCAGCTGGGGAGAGGGTGAGCTAGCTCCGCCCAGAGGTAGCACGACGGCGGCCGTGCTCCGCCCCGACCGACGCTCGCCCAAAGGCCACCCACCGCTCGCCGCCCGCCGCACCGCCAGAGGCCGCCAACCGCTCGCCGCCGTCTTCTGTTGGGTCGGGGAGACGGGGAAAATGAATTTGGTCAACAGAAGGAGACGGGGTCCACCTGCAGGGGTATATTGACGTTGCGGTCGGTCATTTTTTGAAATAACATAAAATGACGCCGACAAACCATCACATAAAGACAGCTCAAAGCGTCATAAAACCCAAGGCGTCAACCGGCTCCTGTCGCCAGACAATTTGTGACGACATTTTGTAGCTTTCTGTGACACAATAAATTATGTCGTCATAAATTTGTTTCTGGCTCATAAGATTATGACGACGCAAAATATTTCGTCATATTATGATACATTATATGACGAAAACAAGCACGGTCATAAGGTATTTTGTCATAAAAAGAAGGATTTCTTGTAGTGCCCAAGCTGGAGGGCAAGAACGACTTCGTCGGTTCGAGCAAGAACGTCTACACCAACAAGAACCGCAACAAGAAGCCGCCAAGCAAAGAGAAGAAGTTCCGCAACCTTGGCAAAGCCAAGAAGTTGTTCCATCGCGTCCTCACCGCCTTCGACGACCTCGACCTCAGGGAGGTTGTCGAGACCCGAATATGCAAATCCGGACTCTCCTGTGTATTCTACACTAGTCCAGGATCACGCTAGTGCACACAACATAAACAAAGATAAATATTATCCACATCACGATATTCTAAGAAAATCCAAACTATATTGATAAATATCAGAGTACGACCTTATGGCCAAGCTTATAATTAATAGCCTGAAGGGCTTAAAGAACTAGCAGCAGAAAGCAAAATAAACTCATGAGCCATTCGACATGCCACAGGCAATCGACTGGGAAGCGAAGTCCTAATCCGTGAAGTCCTCGTAGTAACCTCCCTCCAAGAATTCTTGCTGATCTGGTCCTTCCTCCTCAACTGAGCAAATATGGTTGAAGCCGTGAGTACATAGAGTACTCAGCAAGTCGTTTGTAACGAATAATGCAATATAATGTGTAAAGCTTAACAAAGGATGGCTGAAAGGTTAACTTTGCATAAAACAACAATTTAAGGTAAATACAATAATTATATTGTAAAGCAAGATTTAACAAATGATGATAAGTAATCAAAGGAATCAAGGACATCCACAAGTGAACTGACCATTCACTTTCCAACTTAACCCAACCAAGATTTTATGAAAGCTCTACCCCTTGTGTGAAATCACCGAGCATTGTCCATGACCGAGGACGCGGCTATTCGAATAGTTTTACACTCTGCAGAGGTGGTACAACTGTACCCACACGATGTGATAATCCTCACGTTAAAGATAATCACAACAAGACTTTTACAATGATCCATCTCAACACGATCCCACTCGCTAAGGTTTCGCCGTCGAGTAGGGTAACCCCCTAGTCGATAATTGCCCCCTCTTGCGCCACAACAACATCGGTAACGAAACCAAAGTTGAGACTTCACAAATTATTATGCCAGGTCTATCCCATACTAGACATGTGGTTTGCACGGTAAAGCTCAGATCAATGGCGCACAAAGTTAAGTCCTTAAATATTACCCAGGCGAATCCTCCACATCCCAATGTGCAACCTACACCCCCTTTACTGCACGATCATTCGCCCGAGTGAAAACCAAATTTGTATACCCAATACCAATGACACTACCCATGTCATGGCAACAGATTTTACCACTGTGGCTAACCACCACGTTCAAGTATATTATTAAGTCAAGATTAATTACACATGTGATGATAGACCCAACGTTCTAAACATAAGCATGGCTAAGCAAACTAGACGTATACCCCATGTGGCAACTAATATTGCATCACTAAATAAATTACCCATCCTATGGTGACAATGGAATCATGGCAATCAATTTATCAAGGGGGATTAATCAATTTGGACAATAACTACCAATACAAGGGTTTGATAATAAAATAGCGATGCATGATAATTTAAAACAAAGTAATACATAATAGATTTGAAAACTAGGTTCAACATGATCAAAGGACACGACTTGCCTTGGCCTTGCTCAGTTGACGGCTCTTGATCTTCGAATCCAACTTCCGCTCCTTCGAACGCGTGATCTAACGAGAGGGAAAACAAATCGAAACACAAAATAAAATCAAATAAAATTCAAATGAACTCCAAAAACTTCCAAACCTGAACCAAAAGATAGAGCTCAATTTTAGATGAATTTAGGAAAAAGAATCGGGTCAATCGGATTTCGGATGAGGGAGAACGGGCTCTTGGAAAATCTAATTTGGGACAAAGGCTGGAAAAATCAGATATTACACTGTGCTGTAGACCTGGCGCATGGAATGTTCGGTCTACCGTGAACTCGGCGCATGAAATAGTGCGGCTGACTGGGCGGATGGCGCGGCGGCTAGGGCTGACGTGGCGGCTGACGTGGCATTGGGCGCCTCGGTGGCTGACGTGGCCGACAGGTGGCATGACGTGGCGTGACATGTCGGCTTAGGGATGACGTGGCTCGGCTTGCGTGGCTGGCTGGCGTGGCTTCGGTCTATGGTTCACGGCTGGCAAGCGGGCCCACATGGCGGCGGCTCGGCGCACGGTGGATTAGGCGCACAGGAAGGCGAAGCGGCACGGCGGCTGGCGTCAGCACTGACGCACGCGGACGCGGACCGGGGCGGCGCGAGCGCGGGCCGAGGCGAGCGGTGGTGGGGTCTGGCCGACGGGGTGACCGGGCGGCGGTGGACTTGGCCGGCGGTGACTCAGGACGGCGGCGGGGCTCACCGGCGGCGGTGGATGACGGCGACAAAGGCGGGCGACGCGAGGCGACCACGGCGGAGGCGAAACGACGACGTCGGCGGCTTCGAGCTCCGGCGGCGAGGCGCACGGCTCACGGCGGACTAGCGGCGGTGAGGGCGGCGGTTTCGGGATGAGGAAGACCCCGGGGGTCGGGCCCCTTTTATACCCGGTAGGCGAGGAGTCCTGGGCGGAGACGGCGGCGAGTCCGGGTTGGTTATGACGGCGGAGATGGCAAGCGACGGCGGAGTTCGGGTCGGAGACGGGGACGGAGTCCAGGTCGGGGTTGACCGTGACAGGTGGGCTCCACCTGGCGGTGGCGTGGAGCAGCGGGCGACCGAGATCGGTTGCGGCCGGGGTGCGTGGAGAGGATGGGCGACACGTGTCGCTCATCGGGCTGATAAGCGCGGGCGCGGATACGCGCCACGTGGCAAGGGCAGGCCAGGCCAGGCCGGCGGGCTGGCTGGGCCGGCTTGGTGGGTTTCGGCCCACCGGCCGGTTTTGGGATTTTTGGGATTTCTATTTTTCCAGAAATTCAAGTAAACTATTTTGAGCTCTAGAAAATAGCAAATAAATCCAGAAAAATCCCAGAAAATTCCTTGAGACTGAGGAAACTCAAATAAAATATTTTGGCAAATGTTAATGTTTAATTTAATCATATTAAACCCTTTTAATTCATGAAAATTTCAGTTAAGCTTTTAATTAATTTCAGAAAAATACAAATGGTGAATTTTATTTTAAAAGCTTCAAAAAGGCTCTGAAATTCAGGATGTTACAGAGGTGGAGGGGTGGAGCGACGATGATGGGAAGGACGAGCAAGACCGCAAGGGTGGCGACGACTTCTCCGGCATGTGCTTCATGGCCCTAGAGGGCGAAGTGAGCGACAGCGAGCTGTACTCTGACTCCGACGAGGTATACCCCTCATACGACCAGCTTAATGATGCTTTTCTTAGGCTAGGTAAATTTCATGCTAGATCTAAAAATAGGTGTAGCGAGTTGGAGAAGGAAGTAGATAGAGTGTCACGGGAGCTTACTTCACTTATATCTGCTCCCTCCCGTTACGAATGTGATACATGCCGTGCTTTGCTTGGTGACATGGAGAAATTAAGGACCTCGCATGATAGTTTGTCTTCTGAGCTTGATATGATTAAGGTGGAGAATGTTAGTCTTTTAGCTGAACTAGAGATGAGTAGGGTAGCTGCCTTTTCATCTACTGTTGTTGAGACTACTTCTTGCACCTCATGTGAGGACTAGGAGAATGCTTTTAGAGGTCTTTATACCATGCTTCTCGATCTGCCCGAGACTTGTGAAAGTTGTAATAATTTGAAGATGAACCTAAAATGGGCAGATCATAAAATTGCTGAACTACAAACTTCATTACTTGAGCCTATTGCTTCATGTGTAAACTGTCCTAAATTAACTGCTGAACTTGAATCTGTCTCAAAACAGTTTCAAGAAATGGTTGACTACAATAAGAAAATGGCTCAGTATGCTTTTAAGGATCCTGTTAGCTCACCATGTAATAACTGCAAAAAACTAAAATCTGAGTTGATTGTTTTAAATGATAAGTGTGTGAAGCTAACTAAGGACCTACTAGAAAAGTCACCATCTGCTTGTGATGTGAGTGCTGTTGGGAAAAAGCATGAGGGTTTGGTAGAGACGCCTAGCGACATGAACCAATTGGCTAGCAGTAGGACTGTCCCTTCTGAGTCGACTGTGCGTGCACAATCCATTCGTTCCTCTACTGTTTATTCTTCTTCTACTCCCTTACCTTCTGCTGTCTCTTCTTCCCCTGCTCTTCTTGCACCTCTCTCTTTCGGGAGTGTCTGTATCTTGTGAACACTCTTGAGAGGTTTGTAAGAGGCAAGAAGAAGCTTACTCTTATTCTAGACCAATCAAAGATTTGCAAATTCAATCAAGGTCTAGGATACGATTTTTCTGAGGATATGAAGAAGCATCCACCTGCTATTCTTAGACCCATTGCAGCAGGTGTGATCGAGATTGAGCCCAGATATGATAAAGTAAATTTAAGTCAGCGGGCTTTGTCCAAGGAATCTCTGACAGTAAGGTGGTTCCACCTGTTGCTTCGACTTCTCAGAAGCCGAAGCCTCATCATGCTACTTCTACCTCTCAGAAGGTGAAGTACCATTGTACCTTCTATCAGAAGGACGGACACTCGACAGAGAGATGCTTCAGGCGCGCCAAGATCGCGTGTAGAGACCGTGTTGAGGCACTTAGGCATATTCAGGGTCAGCCCCAGACCTTGAGTGCACCTAAGACCAACACGAGGTCTAGGTCTGTTCAGCTTGATGGGTTTGGGCAGCATCGATGACTTGGTTTTGCTGAGTTTTCTGGTTTTCGTCCTCGATATGCCTCTGGTCATGACTTCCGCCGTTCTGAGGGTAGATCTAATTTCCCCCATCGAGATGGCTACCCGCAGCGTGATCAGAGTGTTGCCAGTGCTCCGACTCGCTCTCCCATAGCAGTCGGACCCAGCAACAGCTTCAGGTCTGCACATAGACCTTTTGCTTCTTTTAGCGACAGAGAGCGTAAGGTAGATAGAGGTCAGTCGTGTATGGCTACTTCTTCTGCTCGACGTGTTACTCAGTATTGGGTGCCAAAATCTCTTTTGATTTATCCCAGTACTGAGACTTCACTCTTTGTTTGACTCAGGTTCGCCGGGCAGGGAAGGGAGAGGTTTGGCTTGTAGACTCCGGTTGTTCTCGACATATGACCGGAGACTCTCGTTGGTTCTCTTCCCTAGCCCGTGCTCCAGGTGATGAGACTATCACCTTTGGAGATGCTTCATTTGGGCGCGTCATCGCTAAAGGTACTGTGCGCGTTAATGATTCATTTATTTTAAAAGATGTTGCCTTAGTGAGTAAACTGCTGTATAATTTGCTTTCAGTCTCTCAGCTTACCGATGACGGTTATGAGGTGAGCTTCAAGAAAAATAATTGCAAAATTCTTGATTCTTCGGCTAGTCTGGTTTGCGGGATTTCTCGTTACGGACGGATCTTTCGTGCTGATTTTGTTGAGTCTTTTGGTGATCCTCTCCGGTGTTTAGTTGCTTCAGAGTTTCGTGACCTCACTTTCTGGCATAGGAGACTTGGTCATATTGGATTTGACCATTCGACCCGAGTTAATGGCCACGATCTCATTCGTGGTCTGCCGAAACTCAAGATGGTCAAAGATCTAGTTTGTGCTCCATACCGGCACGGCAAGATGGTTGCCGTTTCTCACCCTCCGGTCACAGTAACTATGACCGATGCACCAGGACAGCTGCTCCATATGGACACAGTTGGACTGGCTCGAGTGCAGTCAGCAGGAGGGAAGTGGTATGTTCTTGTCGTGGTCGATGACTTCTCGAGGTATTCTTGGGTGTTTTTCTTTGCCTCGAAGGGTGAGACGTTTACACATTTTCGGGGTTTGTTTAGTAAGCTTTCTGTTGAGCTCCCGGGTGCCTTACGAGCGATCCGCATTGACAATGGCACGGAGTTCAAGAATTCTTACTTTGAGAGGTTTTGCGATGAGACCGGTGTAGAGCACCAGTTCTCTTCTCCATACGTCCCTCAGCAGAATGGCGTTGTGGAGAGGAAGAACCGTACTCTGGTCGAGATGGCCAGGACGATTCTTGATGAGTACTCTACACCGAGGAAGTTTTGGGCTGAGGCTATAGCCACCGCGTGCCATGTTTCAAATCGAGTTTTTCTCAGGGCACACTTGCATCGCACCTCTTATGAGTTGAGATATGGGCGAAAGCCCAGTGTATCTCATTTTCGCGTGTTTGGGTACAAGTGCTTTATTCTGAAGTCCGGAAGCCTAGATAAGTTCGAGTCACGATCTTGTGATGGGATATTTCTAGGTTACTCGCCTTCTTCGCGGGCTTATAGGGTCTGGAACCGCGAACTAGTAAAATGGTAGAGACCTGCGAGGTGACCTTTGATGAGGCCAGTCCGGGGACTAGGCCTGATATCTCAGGTTCTTTAGAGCAGTCCGAGACCATCTTTGTGGATGATGAGGACGATGGAGATGAGGGTTGCCTACCTGATCCAGTTCCTCATCCTCCCCTTGAGGTTCCTTCTTCCACTTCACCTCGAGGAGATCAGCCCATGCCTTCGGCATCCTCTGGAGCTAGTGGCTCTGTTCCTATCTCATCAGCTCATGAGGTAGAGGCCACTTCTTCATCTCATCCAAGACCTCTCGGAAACATCCAAAAAGACCATCCTTCCGAGCAGATCATTGGAGACCTCTTTGAGTGAGTCACTCGCTCGAAGTCTGGCTTGTCACAATTCTATCTCCATTCTGCCTTCATTGCCTCATTTGAGCCCAAGGATGTGTGTCATGCACTTTCTGATGAGTCTTGGGTCAATGCCATGCATGAGGAATTAGAGAATTTTGAGAGAAACAAGGTCTGGTCGCTTGTTGAGCCCCTCGAGGTCACAATGTCATTGGGACTAAGTGGGTGTTCAAAAATAAGTAGAGTGAGGACGGGATTGGCATTCGGAACAAGGCTAGACAGGTAGCTCAGAGCTTCTCCCAGGTTGAGGGTCCAGATTTTGAGGAGACCTTTGCCCCTGTAGCTAGACTTGAGGCCTTTAGAATACTGCTTGCTTTCGCAGCTTCTAAGGGTTTCAAGCTCTACTAGATGGATATCAAGAGTGCCTTCCTCAATAGGTTTATTGAGGAAGAGGTTTATGTGAGACAGCCTCCAGGTTTCGAGAACCCCAAATTCCCAAACCATGTCTTTAAGCTTTTCAAAGCATTGTATGGACTTAAGCAAGCCCCCAGAGCTTGGTATGAGAGGCTTAACTCCTATCTGTTGAGTCATGGTTTTGAGATGGGTAAGGTAGATAAGACCTTGTTCATTCGTAGGCATGGCACTGACCTTCTGCTCGTCTAGATTTATGTGGATGACATCATCTTTGACGGCTCTTCTCATGCTCTTGTTTCACAGTTCTCAGATATCATGAGCACCGAGTGTGAGATGAGCATGATGGGTGAGTTGACCTTCTTCCTTGGCTTCCAGATTAAGCAGACTCGGGAGGGTACTTTCTTGCATCAAGGCAAGTACACTCATGACCTCCTGAGACGCTTTGATATGAGTGATGGTAAATCTGTGTCAACTCTCATGGCATCCACAGCTTCACTTGACCCAGATGAGGATGGCGAGCCAGTTGATTAAAAAGAGTACAGAACCATGATTGGCTCCCTCTTGTACCTCACTACCTCGAGACCGGACATACACTTCTCTGTGTGTCTTTGTGCTCGGTTTCAGGCATCTCCTCACGTATCTCACCGCCAGGCGGTGAAGCGCATCCTTCGGTACCTTCGAGCTACCATTGACTATGGTATCTGGTACTCTTCCTCTTCCTGTCTTTCCCTTAGAGCCTACTCGGACGCAGACTTTGCTGGCTGTAGGATAGATAGGAAGAGCACTTCTGGCACCTGCCAATTCATTGGCACTTCTCTTGTCTCTTGGTCCTCTAGGAAGCAGTCCGGTGTTGCACAGTCCACTGCAGAGGCCGAGTACGTTGCCGCAGCCATGTACTTTGGATGGCTTCGACCCTGTGGGACTTTGGGTTAGTTATAGACAGTGTTCCACTCTTTTGTGATAACACTTCTGCTATTAACATTGCTAAGAACCCAGTGCAACATTCCCGGACCAAGCACATTGATATTCGTTATCACTTCCTTCGAGACCATGTGGAGAAGGGTGACATTGTGCTCTAGTTTGTGGAGAGTGACCACCAGTTGGCTGATATCTTCACCAAGCCTTTAGATAGCTCTAGGTTTTCAGCCTTGCGGGGAGAGACAGAGAACGTGTTTGCTCCTTAGTGAGTTAGATAGGCAGCTGATAATCCTAGAGTCATATGGGGTAGATGAGAGTCAGTCTGAGCCTTAGTATCCTCTATATCTTGGCTATGCTTTAAGGAATGTCTTTTCTGTTTTCTTTCTCAGCTTCTCAGTTTATAACTTTGGTTCAGGGGAGTTCATTTGGGAGCTTCTGGAGCTTAATATTGACATAACTCAACTTGACCTAAAAAGTGCATCACATGTTGAGGGGGAGCTGGATTTTCTTGTATTTCAGCATTCTGCATTGTAATATATCTACATGGAGCCTTGGCTATTATCCTTAGTTGACATGTTTACAATGTTTTACATCTTGCCATGATTTATCCTTAATTGCTAGATTTATTATGTCTTTATATGTGTTGTCAAGCCTTTGCCATTGATGAGTTAATTAAAATTGCACAACTTGAATTAAGACATGTCATGTTACTTCTTGAGACTAGTATGTCTTTAGTTATCCTCATATGATTCATGCCATGTCAAATAGGCTAAGTTGAGCTTTGAATCTTTATTGAGCTTTAGATTGAGCTATGCTAGTTTCTTGATAAATCATGAATTAGTACAACTGTTTAAAGAAAAAAGATCTCTTTTTATGTGCGAAAAAACTGATCTCACTAATTCTTTCTCATGAGACTACTTGCCATTGCACTTGGCATGAACTCAGGGGGAGTTTTGGATGACCAAGATCATCTCCTTAAGCTTCTTTCTTGGAATGATCGCATAAAGTTTGAGATCTAGCACATGACAAAAATTTTGGTTGGAAACAACCTTGAGTTTAAAAGTAAAATATGTCCATTGTGGTAAATTTGCTTAACTACAAAAAGAACTAAGTGCTTGAACAAATGATTCATTCTGGACCTTGTAAGCACTCTAAATTGACTCAATTCTAGCTTCTCAGTTCCACTTAGACTATTGACATGGCTTGCATCATCTTTGGATACCTCTAGCTAGACTTTGATCTTGAATGGCTTGACATGCTCGAAGTTTCATCTAATATTCAGATTCCTACTTATGTGGCTTGGCTTGATTATGCATATCTTGTCATGATTTTGATATCATTCATATGAATTATGGCTTGGTGTAATACTAAATGGTCATTATGGATAATCTTCATGGCTCTATTTGCTTAGCATTGAATAAAATTCAGTCACATCATGCTTATTTTCCTCCAATGAACCTTGATGATGTTATTGCCAAAAGGGGGAGAATAGTTGGAGAAAAAGCCACATTTTGGGAGCTTTGGGAAATTTTGGGAGCTTTGGGAGCTTTGAGGAAAAATTGCTCTTCCTTTTGCTCCTTGTGTCATCCTGGTCATTAGCATCTTTTACTTTTTTTTGGACCACGTTTGACTTTCCAACAAACTCAACTTTACGCTTTTTCGGTGTTTGTCAATATACTCATCAAGGGGGAGATTGAGAGACCATGTGGAGGTATCCCCATGTTGGTGATGACTAATTGACGAGTGGTTTAGTGAGTTTGAGTTTATTTTGGGTATTCTAGGGTTGAGTACCTTTACTTGTGCTAATATTGATTATACTGTTTCGTGCGGTGCTATGTGACGGTTTGCTTGTCTGTGTGACTGCAGGACTTCGGAGCTAGGTCATGGTGAGGCGAGGAGGACCGGGACTAGGCACAAGAGGTGTTGAGGTCCAGACGGTCGGTAATGCCGAAGATGATCGAGGCTGGTGAGGTGGTTACGCGTCGGGAGACGAGGAACCGGAGCTGGAGCTACCGGTGACGGACACGACGAGAGAACCGGGACTAGGCTCTGGGTGGAGTCGGAGGTCCAGACGGTTTGGAGGTCGGTTGCGGTCGTGCGCAATGGAACAGACCAAGACTAGACTTAGGTGGAGTCGGAGGTCTCGGTCGGTGTCAGGTGGACAAGACGGGTAGCGGCGAGTGGATCGGGACTAGGCTTAGGGAGGAGTTGAGGTCCAGACGGTCAGGATGCCGGGTGCGGTCGTGTGCAGTGGAGTGAACCGGACTAGACTCAGGGAGGAGTCGAGGTCCAGACGGTCAAGGTACTAGAGGCGGAAGCTTCCGGGAAGGTGCTGGAGGGGCAATTTGGTAATTTGACTCAAGCGAATGAGTTGGAGGGCTGGTTCTTTGCCTCCAAAAGGTTGCTTTGACTTTCTTGCCTCAAATGTGTGAGAGGTGGAAAGTGGTTGTGGTATGCCACTTCTTGAATTTCTTCTTTGGAGTGAGCTTGTGCCTTCAAAAGGTGGAGAGGGAGGCAGCATTCAGACCATCCATAGCAAGAATAGAGTAGTCTCACGAGTGAGCAAGTGTGCTCCCTGTGTGTGGGTGTGTTTTCTCCTCATGTGAAGCATGTAGTGAGAAGGTTTCATTTTTTTCCCAATAGCGTATGGGGAAGTAGTGTTGTTTCCCTGCTGTAATCATTCCTCTGTATGAAGCATTCATGGCTATGAATCATTATGAGAAGGAGAATGGTTGATTTCCTTTTATTTCTCAGCATTTACTCTCTGTTTGACTCAGGTTCGCCGGGCTGGGAAGGGAGAGGTTTGGCTCGTAGACTCCGGTTGTTCTCGTCATATGACCGGAGACTCACGTTGGTTCTCTTCCCTAGCCCGCGCTCCAGGTGATGAGACGATCACCTTCGGAGATGCTTCGTCTGGGCGCATCATCGCCAAAGGTATAGTGCGCGTTAATGAGTCTTTTATTTCGAAAGATGTTGCCTTGGTTAGTAAGCTATAGTATAATTTGCTTCCAGGCTCTCAGCTTACCGATGACGGTTTCGAGGTGAGCTTTAAGAAAAACGCTTGCAAAATTCTTGATTCTTCGGGTAGTCTGGTTTGCGGGATTTCTCGTTATGGGAGGATCTCTCGTGCTGATTTTTCTGAGTCTTCTGGTGATCTTCTCCGGTGTTTAGTCGCTTCAGAGTCCCGTGATCTTACCTTCTGGCATAGAAGACTTGGTCATATTGGATTTGACCATTTGACCCGAGTTAGCGGCCACGATCTCATTCGTGGTCTGCCAAAACTCAAGATGGTCAAAGATATTGTTTGTGCTCCTTGCCGGCACGGCAAGATGGTTGCCGCTTCTCACCCTCCGGTCACAGTGACTATGACTGATGCACCAGGACAACTGCTCCATATGGACACAGTTGGACCGGCCCGAGTGTAGTCAGCAGGAGGGAAGTAGTACGTTCTTGTCGTGGTCGATGACTTCTCGAGGTTCTCTCTGGTGTTTTTCTTAGCCTCGAAGGATGAGACGTTTACACATTTCTGAGGTCTTTTTAGTAGGCTTTTTGTTGAGCTCCCGGGTACCTTACGAGCAATCCGCAGTGATAATGGCACGAAGTTCAAGAATTCCTACTTTGAGAGGTTCTGTGATGAGACAGGTGTAGAGCAACAGTTTTCTTCTCCGCACGTCCCACAGCAAAATGGCATCGTGGAGAGGAAGAACCGTACCTTGGTCGAGATGGCCAGTACGATGCTCGATGAGTACTCCACACCCAGGAAGTTTTGGGTTGAGGCTATTGCGACCGCGTGCCATGTTTCAATAGAGTTTTTCTTCGGGCACACTTGCATCATACTTTTTATTAGTTGAGATATGGGTGAAAGCCCAGTGTCTCGCATTTTCGTGTATTTGGTTGCAAGTGTTTCATTCTGAAGTCTGAGAACCCAGATAAGTTCGAATCACGTTCTTGTGATGGTATCTTTCTAGGTTACTCGGCTTCTTCGTGGGCGTATAGGGTCTGGAACTACGAGTCTAGTAAATTGGTAGAGACCTGTGAAGTGACCTTCGACGAGGCCAGTCCTGGGACTAGGCCCGATATCTCAGGTTCTTTAGAGCAGTCCGAGCCCATCTTTGTGGATGATGAGTATGATGGAGATGAGGGTTGTCTACCCGATCCAGTTCCTCATCCTTCACTTGAGGTGCCTACCTCCACTGCACCTCCAGGCGATCAGCCCATGCCTTCTGCCTCTTCTGGAGCTAGTGGCTCTGTTCCTACCTCTTCAGCTCATGAGGTTGAGGCCACTTCTTCTTCTCATCCTGGACCTCCTCGACATATTCAGAAAGACCATCCTTCTTAGCAGATTATTGGAGACCTTTTTGAGCGAGTCGCCCACTCAAGATCCGGCATGTCTCATTTCTGTCTCCATTCTGCCTTTGTTGCCACCTTTGAGCCCAAGAACGTTTGTCATGCTCTTTCTGATGAGTCTTGGGTCAATGCCATGCATGAGGAGTTGGAAAACTTCGAGAGAAACAAGGTCTGGTCGCTTGTTGAGCCCCCTCGAGGTCATAATGTCATTGGGACTAAGTGGGTGTTCAAGAACAAGCAGAGTGAGAATGAGGTTGTCATTCGGAACAAGGCTAGACTTGAGGCCATTAGAATCCTGCTTGCTTTCGCAGCTTCTAAGGGCTTCCAGCTTTACCAGATGGATGTCAAGAGTGCCTTCCTCAATGGCTTTATTGAGGAAGAGGTCTATGTGAGACAGCCTCCAGGTTTCGAGAACCCCAAATACCCAAACCATGTCTTCAAACTTTCCAAAACGTTGTATGGACTTAAGCAGGCCCCTATAGCTTGGTATAAGAGGCTTAAGTCCTATTTGTTGAGTCATGGTTTTGAGATGGGTAAGGTGGATAAGACCTTGTTCATTCGCCGGCATGGCGCTGACCTTCTGCTCGTCCAGATCTATGTGGATGACATCATCTTTGGCGGCTCTTCTCATACTCTTGTTTCACAGTTCTCGGATGTCATGAGCACCGAGTTTGAGATGAGTATGATGGGTGAGTTGACCTTCTTCCTTGGCTTCTAGATCAAGCAGACTCGGGAGGGTACCTTCTTGCATCAGGGTAAGTACACTCATGATCTCCTGAGACGCTTTGACATGAGTGATGGTAAGCCTGTGTCAACTCCCGTGGCGTCCGCAGCTTCTCTTGACCCAGATGAGGACGGCGAGCCAGTTGATCAGAAGGAGTATCGCAGCATGATTGGCTCCCTCTTGTACCTCACTGCCTCGAGACCGGACATACACTTCGTTGTGTGTCTTTATTCTAGGTTTCAGGCTTCTCCTCGCGTATCTCACCGCCAGGTGGCGAAGCACATCCTTCGGTATCTTCGAGCTACCATAGACTATGGTATCTGGTACTCTTCCTCATCCTGTCTTTCCCTTAGAGCCTACTCGGACGCAGACTTTGCTGGCTATAGGATAGATAGGAAGAGCACTTCTGGCACCTACCAATTCATTGGCACTTCTCTTGTTTCCTGGTCTTCGAGGAAGCAGTCCGGTGTTGCACAGTCCACCGTAGAGGCCGAGTACGTTGCTGCCGCCAGTTGTTGCAGCCAGGTACTTTGGATGGTCTTGACCCTGCGGGACTTTGGGTTAGTTATCGACAGTGTTCCACTTTTTGTGATAACACTTCTGCGATTAACATTGCTAAGAACCTAGTGCAGCACTCCCGGACCAAGCACATTGATATCAGATATCACTTCCTTCGAGACCATGTGGAGAAGGGTGACATAGTGCTCCAGTTTGTGGAGAGTGACCACCAGTTGGCTGACATCTTTACCAAGCCTTTGGATAGCTCTTGGTTTTCAGCCTTGCGGGGAGAGCTTGGGGTGGTGTGTCCTTATGGACTGTTGTGAGGGGGAGTTGTGTGCTTCATGCTTTATCATGTTTATTATGCTCTTACTCCTATCTGTTGCATTGCATACGGGTGCATTTGGGATAGTCCTTCTAGCATAGGTTAGAGTAGTTTTCTTGCCTAGTTGTTTAGACTTCTTTCTCTCATCTTGTGATTCTAGGATGCTGCTTATTAGCTGTTTGTCCTCTCACTAGGTTGAGCTCACTCACTTCTTATAGGTTCTAGCAAGGGTTGGGCCACCCTCGGGTAGACAGGGTACGTGTTTGCTCCTCAGTGTGTTAGATGATCAGTTGATAGTCCTAGAGTCATATGGGGTAGATGAGTGTCAGTTTGAGCCATAGTATTCTCTATATCTTGTCTATACTTTAAGGACTGTCTTTTCTGATTTTCTTGCCAGCTTCTCGATTTTATTGCTTTGGTTCAGTGGGAGTTCATTTGGGAGCTTCTAGATCTTTGTGTTGGCATAACTCTACTTGAACTAAAAGTTGCATCACATGTTGAGGGGGAGCTGGATTTTCTGCATTACATTCTGCATTGTAATATAACTACATGGAGCCTTGATTATTATCCTGTTATGACATACTTACGATGCATTACATCTTGCCATGACTTGAGCTTACTTGCTAGATATATCATGACTTTATATGTGTAGTCAAGTGTTTGCCATGATAGGATGATTAAAATGCTCAACTTGAACTAATTCGTGTCATGTTAGCTTTTGAGACTAGTCTTTCTTTAGTTATCCTTTTATGATTCATACCATGTCAAATAGGCTGAGTTGAGTCTTGAATCTTTGTTGAGCTTTAGATTGAGCTATTCTAGTTTCTTGATGACACATGAGTTAGTACAACCATTTATGAATGCAAAAAGATCTCTTTTGTGCGAAAAAAAACTGATCTCACCAATTCTTTCTCATGAGACTGCTTGCCATTACGCTTGGCATGAACTTAGAGGGAGTTTTGGATGACCAAGACTATCTTCTTAAGCTTCTAGCTTGGAGTAGTCGCATAAGGCTTGAGATCTTGCACATAACTAAAAATGTTGGTTGGAAACAATCATGAGCTTTAAAAGAAAAACTTATGTCAAATGTGCTCAATTTGCTTAAATCCACATAGAACAAGTACTTAAACAAATGTCTCATTCTTGAACTTGTAGCACTCTAAAATGATGCAATACTAGCTTCTTGGTTCCACTTAGCTTATTGACATGGCCTGCATCATCTTTGGATACCTTTAGCTAGACTAGAATCATGAATGACTTGATATGCTAAGAAATTGCTCTAAGTTTCAGATTGTAACTCTGTAACTTAGCTTGATTATACATGTCTTGTCATGATCTTGATAGCATACTTATGTGTTTTGGCTTGATGTCATTCTCATATAGTCATTTTGGATAATCTTCATGGCTCTAAATGCTTAGATTAAATAAAATTACAGTAATTTCATCCATTACCATGCCTTATTCTTTCTTTTGCATCCTTGATGTGTTTATTGCCAAAAGGGGGAGAATAGCAGAGAAAAAGCCATTCGGGAACCTTCTTGAGCTTTGGAGAATAATTTGCTCTTTCTTTTGTAGCTCTAGTGTTCCTTCGTCGACATGGTCATAGCTTCTTTGATTTCTCTTGGACCATGTTTGACTCTCTTTCTCAAACTCAAACTCAACTTTGTGCTTTTTCTGGGTTTGTCAGTATACTCATCATGGGGGAGATTGATGAACCATGTGGAGGTGACCCCGAGTGTGTGATGAGTAATTGACATCAGTTTAGGAAGTCGAGTTTGGTTTGTGTGGTTCGGACCATGTCGTTGCGTGGTGCAATCGGCTTCGGTTGGACTTGGTCAAACTTGGTCGAAGCGATTAGAATGCTTATTTTTGATTCAACAGGTTTGGGCTCCTTTATGAGTAAGTATGATTCATTGATGCTATTTATGCTTTCATGTGTCGAGCGGTGCTATGTGATGCGTTTCTTGTCTGTGATGGCTGCAGGACGTCGAGGCGGAGTCGTGGCGAGACACAAGGTGACCGGACTAGGCGCAGGTGCACTGAGGTCAGAACGGTCGGGATGTGTTGAAGATCGCGGAGACTCGAGGTGGTTGCGAGGCTTGGACGACAAGAGACGCGGAAGCTTCCCGGAAGATGCAGGAGGGGCGAATTGGTAATTTCGCGAGGCTGCACAAGCGGGAGCGAGTTCCGTTGGATTTAGCGGGTGTAACGGGTTGGAGACCCGTTAGCCAAGGGCTATAAATAGGAGAGAGTGGCTGCATGTATTCACAGGGCTTTGGGAGAGAGTTAGGGTTTGCTTGAGTCAAAAGAACTTTTGGAGAGGTTGTTTTGCTTTAAGCTTTAGTGGTTAAGGGTTGGTGAGATAGCACAGGGTGTGTCCCCTTCGTTCATCCCCTCTCTGTGTATGTGTCTCCTCCTAGGAAGCATGTAGGTTGTGTGTTCTTAAGGGTTAGGAGAGGGAGAGGATGAGTTGAGACTCCTTGTAATCATCCATTGTTCTAATGTCCATGCGTGTGGGGACTCATCTGTAATCCTTGTTGATTGAGAATGAAATTTCTGAAGTTTATCTCTCGTGCTCCTGTTTTCCCTTCGATACCTCCTTTGTGTGATTTCTTGATTTTCAGTTTTCTTGTTGATTCTTGCTGAAGGGTGCCAAAATGGGTTGCTCTGTGATGGAATTGCATTTCTAGACCCTTTGTTCATCTAGTTCCATGAGCAATTTAATCGATTTGCAAGAATCATGTTTTTCTCTCTTCACTGTTCTTGAGTCTTCAGTGTCTCTTTTCTAGGGTTTTGATGTAATTCTTGTTTCCCTCTTTGAGATGGCATGAAATTTGGCAAGTGAGATCCTGAAGCTATTAAGTAGCTATTCTCAAAGTTTCATGTGCAAAGAATCAGAGATTAAATGGGAATTTGGTGTCTGGGGGAACTCTCTGTACTTTTTCAATTTATGGCTCAAATCTGAAATTATTGGTTTTGAGTTGGTTTCCTTTGTCTCCCCAGCCTTCCTTGCTATTTAGAATGATGTTGTGTTGCTCTAGGACAAAAAGATTGGGAGAAAACCACTGATTTCTTAGTTTTTTGAAGTTCTGTAGTAGTTCTCGGGTTTCAGGGTTTTTCAGTTTTCAGTCTCGGGGTTTTTGTGCCGTCGGTCAGGGTAACCGGTCAGACCGGCGCCCTCTTGGCGGTCAAACCGCCCCCTGCATGGCGGTCAGACCGACGCCTCAGGACCGGTCAGACCGGCCATGTGAGAGCGGTCTGACCGGCCTCCCCCCTTGCAGCCTGAGCTCCTCTTGTTTTTGTGTGTTGGTCTTTGCCTCCTTCTCCTTGCTGGTTGGAGTTCCAGAGAGGTTGTTTTCCTCTTCATAGCTAGTATAGCTATTGGAGAGGTAACCCTAGTTGTTATTTCTTTAAGGTTCTTTTGCTGCAAGCCTGGTTCCATTTCTTCTGGGTTATTTTCTTCTCTGATGATTTGAGGTTCAGAAAGCTGGACTTCTTTATAGCTTCACATAGCTTTCGGAGAAGAACTTCTAAGTGGTACTTTTGAGGGGTTGTTTTTAAAAGTCGACATTCACCCCCCTCTTCGCCATTTCGGTCCAACAACTGGTATCAGAGCAGGTTAGCTCTTCTCGATAGATCTTAACCGGTCTCTAGAGCCATGGCGACAGACAAGTACTCGACCAAGCCCCCGGTCTTCGATGGGATCGACTATCCCTTCTGGAAGAGCCAGATGGAGACCTATATCCAGGCTCAGGGTTACGCCATCTGGCGTAAGGTCAAAGTACGTTATGTTGTTCCTGCCGATGAGAACATCAACGCTAGAAACATGCTTGATGTTGAGGCGAATGCAAAGGCAAGGAACGTCATAATCCAAGGGTTGAGCAGAAGTGAGTTCGATCGGATCTCTCATCTATCGTCGGCCTTTGACATCTGGGAGACCCTCGATGCATACCATGAGGGCACCACCCAGATTAAGACGGTTCGACAGGACCAGTTCAAGCGAGATTATAACAAGCTTGAAATGCTCGCTGGCGAGTCCTTGGATGAGTGCTTCACTCGCTTTCACAAGATCTTGAGCAACCTCCGAGCGGTCGGTCTCACATACCCTGACTCGGACAACACTCGCCAAATAGCTTCACATAGCTTTCGGAGAAGAACTTCTAAGTGGTACTTTTGAGGGGTTGTTTTTAAAAGTCGACATTCACCCCCCTCTGTCGCCATTTCGGTCCAACAAAGTTAAATTCAAGTCAGCGGGCTTTGTCCAAGGAATCTCTGACAGTAAGGTGGTTTCACCTGTTGTTTCGACTTCTCAGAAGCCGAAGCCTCATCATACTACTTCTACCTCTCAGAAGGTGAAGTACCATTGTACCTTTTGTCAGAAGGATGGACACTCGATAGAGAGATGCTTCAGGCGCGCCAAGATCGCGCGTAGAGACCATGTTGAGGCACTTAGGCATATTCAGGGTCAGCCCCAGACCTTGAGTGCACCTAGGACCAACACGAGGTCTAGGTCTGTTCAGCTTGATGCGTTTGGGCAGCATCGAGGACTTGATATGCCTCTGGTCGTGACTTCCGCCGTTCTGAGGGTAGATCTTGTTTCCCCCATCGAGATGGCTACCCGCGGCGTGATCAGCGTGTTGCCAGTGCTCTGACTCGCTCTCCCATAGCAGTCGGACCCAGCAACAGCTTCAGGTTTGCACATAGACCTTCTGCTTCTTTGAGCGACAGAGAGCGTAGGGTAGATAGAGGTCAGTCGTGTGTGGCTACTTCTTCTGTTTGACGTGTTACTCGGTATTGGGTGCCAAAATCTCTTTTGATTTATCCCAATACTGAGACTTCACTCTCTGTTTGACTCAGGTTCGTTGGGCTGGGAAAGGAGAGGTTTGGCTTGCAGACTACGGTTGTTCTCGACATATGACCGGAGACTCCCGTTGGTTCTCTTCCCTAGCCCGTGCTCCAGGTGATAAGATTATCACCTTTGGAGATGCTTCGTCTGGGCGCGTCATTGCTAAAGGTATTGTGCGCGTTAATGATTCATTTATTTTAAAAGATGTTACCTTAGTGAGTAAGCTGCAGTATAATTTGCTTTCAGTCTCTCAGCTTACCGATGACGGTTATGAGGTGAGCTTCAACAAAAACAATTGCAAAATTCTTGATTCTTCGGGTAGTCTGGTTTGCGGGATTTCTCATTACGGGAGGATCTTTCGTGCTGATTTTGTTGAGTCTTCTGGTGATCCTCTCTGGTGTTTAGTTGCTTCAGAGTTCCTTGACCTCACTTTCTGGCATAGGAGACTTGGTCACATTGGATTTGACCATTTGATCCGAGTTAGCGGCCACGATCTCATTCGTGGTCTACCGAAACTCAATATGGTCAAAGATCTAGTTTGTGCTCCATACCGGCACGGCAAGATGGTTGCCGCTTCTCACCCTCCGGTCACAGTAACTATGACCAATGCACTAGGACAGCTACTCCATATGGACACAGTTGGACCAGCTCGAGTGTAGTCAGCTGGAGGGAAGTGGTATGTTCTTGTCGTGGTAGATGACTTCTCGAGGTATTCTTGGGTGTTTTTCTTAGCCTCGAAGGGTGAGACGTTTACACATTTTCGGGGTTTGTTTAGTAAGCTTTTTGTTGAGCTCCCGGGTGCCTTACGAGCGATCCGCAGTGACAATGGCACGGAGTTCAAGAATTCTTACTTTGAGAGGTTTTGCGATGAGACCGGTGTAGAGCACCAGTTCTCTTCTCCATACGTCCCTCAGCAGAATGGCGTTGTGGAGAGTAAGAACCGTACACTGGTCGAGATGGCTAGGACGATGCTTGATGAGTACTCTACACCGAGGAAGTTTTGGGCTGAGGCTATAGCCACCGTGTGCCATGTTTCAAATCGAGTTTTTCTCAGGGCACACTTGCATCGCACCTCTTATGAGTTGAGATATGGGCGAAAGCCCACTGTATCTCATTTTTGTGTGTTTGGGTGCAAGTGCTTTATTCTGAAGTCCGGGAACCTAGATAAGTTCAAATCACGCTCTTGTAATGGAATCTTTCTAGGTTACTCGCCTTCTTCGCGGGCTTATAGGGTCTGGAACTGCGAAACTAGTAAAATAGTAGAGACCTGCGAGGTGACCTTTGGTGAGGCTAGTCCAGGGACTAGGCCTGATATCTCAGGTTCTTTAGAGCAGTCCGAGACCATCTTTGTGGATGATGAGGATGATGGAGATGAGGGTTGCCTACCTGATCTAGTTCCTCATCCTCCCCTTGAGGTGCCTTCTTCCACTTCACCTCGAGGAGATCAGCCCATGCCTTCGGCTTCCTCTGGAGCTAGTGGCTCTGTTCCTATCTCATTAGCTCATGAGGTAGATGCCACTTCTTCATCTCATCCAGGACCTCCCCGAAACATCCAAAAAGACCATCCTTCCGAGCAGATCATTAGAGACCTTTTTGAGCGAGTCACTCGCTCGAAGTCTGGCTTGTCACAATTCTGTCTCCATTCTGCCTTCATTGCCTCATTTGAGCCCAAGGATGTGTGTCATGCACTTTCTGATGAGTCTTGGGTCAATGCCATGCATGAGGAATTAGAGAATTTTGAGAGAAACAAGGTCTATCGCTTGTTGAGCCCCCTCGAGGTCACAATGTCATTGGGACTAAGTGGGTGTTCAAAAATAAGTAGAGTGAGGATGGGGTTATCATTCGAAACAAGGCAAGACTGGTAGCTCAGGGCTTCTCCCAGGTTGAGGGTCTAGATTTTGAGGAGACCTTTGCCCCTGTAGCTAGACTTGAGGCCATTAGAATCCTGCTTGCTTTCGCAGTTCTAAGGGTTTCAAGCTCTACCAGATGGATGTCAAGAGTGCCTTCCTCAATGGGTTTATTGAGGAAGAGGTTTATGTGAGACAGCCTCCAGGTTTCGAGAACCCCAAATTCCCAAACCATGTCTTTAAGCTTTCCAAAGCATTGTATGGACTTAAGCAGGCCCCAGAGCTTGGTATGAGAGGTTTAAGTCCTATCTGTTGAGTCATGGTTTTGAGATGGGTAAGGTAGATAAGACCTTGTTCATTCGTACGCATGGCACTGGCCTTCTGCTCGCCCAGATTTATGTGGATGACATCATCTTTGGCGGCTCTTCTCATGCTCTTGTTTCACAGTTCTCGGATGTCATGAGCACTGAGTCTGAGATGAGCATGATGGGTGAGTTGACCTTCTTCCTTGGCTTCCAAATTAAGCAGACTCGGGAGGGTACTATCCTGCATCAAGGCAAGTACACTCGTGACCTCCTGAGACGCTTTGATATGAGTGATGGTAAGTCTGTGTCAACTCCCATGGCATCCACAGCTTCCTTGACCCAGATGAGGATGGCGAGCCAGTTGATCAAAAAGAGTACAGAACCATGATTGGCTCCCTCTTGTACCTCACTGCCTCGAGACCGGACATACACTTCTCTGTGTGTCTTTGTGCTCGGTTTCAGGCTTCTCCTCGCGTATCTCACTGCCAGGCGGTGAAGCGCATCCTTCGGTACCTTCAAGCTGTCATTGACTATGGTATCTGGTACTCTTCCTCTTCCTGTCTTTCCCTTAGAGTCTAGTCAGACGCAGACATTGCTGGCTGTAGGATAGATAGGAAGAGCACTTCTGGCACCTGCCAATTCATTGGCACTTCTCTTGTCTCTTGGTCCTTTAGGAAGCAGTCCGGTGTTGTAGTGTCCACTGCAGAGGCCGAGTACGTTGCTGCAACCAGGTACTTTAGATGGCTTCGACCCTGCGGAACTTTGGGTTAGTTATAGACAGTGTTCCACTCTTTTATGATAACACTTGTGCTATTAACATTGCTAAGAACCCAGTGCAACATTCCCGGACCAAGCACATTGATATTCGATATCACTTCTTCGAGACCGTGTGGAGAAGGATGACATTGTGCTCTAGTTTGTGGAGAGTGACCACCAGTTGGCTAATATCTTCACCAAGCCTTTAGATAGCTCTAGGTTTTCAGCCTTGCAGGGAGAGATCGGGGTGGTTTGTCCTTATGGACTGTAGTGAGGGGAGCTTTGGGCTTTACTACTTTATCTTATTTATTATGCTCCTGTTCTTATTTTGCTGCATTTGCATCGGGGTGCATTGGGTTAGTCATCTTAGCATAGATTAGAGTGTACCTCTTGTCTAGTGGCTTAGATTTCTTCCTCTCATTTTGTGATCTAGGATGCTGCTTATTAGATGTCTCTCATTTCACTAGGTTGAGCTCACTCATTTCTTATAGGTTCTAGCAATGGTTGAGCCACCCTTGGGTAGACAGGGAACGTGTTTGCTCCTTAGTGAGTTAGATAGGCAGCTGATAGCCCTACAGTCATATGGGGTAGATGAGAGTCAGCCTGAGCCTTAGTATCCTCTATATCTTGTCTATGCTTTAAGGACTGCCTTTTCTGTTTTCTTTCCCAGCTTCTCAGTTTATAGCTTTGGTTCAGGGGGAGTTCATTTGGGAGCTTCTGGAGCTTAATATTGACATAACTCAACTTGAACTAAAAAGTGCATCACATGTTGAGGGGGAGCTGGATTTTCTTGCATTTCAGCATTCTGCATTGTAATATATCTACATGGAGCCTTGGCTATTATCCTTAGTTTGACATGTTTACAATGCTTTACATCTTGCCATGATTTGTGCTTAATTGCTAGATTTATTATGTCTTTATATGTGTTGTCAAGCCTTTGCCATTAATGAGTTAATTAAAATTGCACAACTTGAATTAAGACATGTCATGTTACTTCTTGAGACTAGTCTGTCTTTAGTTATCCTCTTATGATTCTGCCATGTCAAATAGGCTAAGTTGAGCTTTGAATCTTTATTGAGCTTTAGATTGAGCTATGCTAGTTTCTTGATAAATCATGAATTAGTACAACTGTTTAAAGAACTCAGGGGGAGTTTTGGATGACCAAGATCATCTCCTTAAGCTTCTTGCTTGGAATGATCGCATAAGGCTTGAGATCTAGCACATGACAAAAATTTTGGTTGGAAATAACCTTGAGTTTCAAAGTAAAATATGTCCATTGTGCTAAATTTGCTTAATTACAAAAAGAACTAAGTGCTTGAACAAATAATTCATTCTTGACCTTGTAAGCACTCTAAATTGACTCAATTCCAGCTTCTCGGTTCCACTTAGACTATTGACATGGCTTGCATCATCTTTGGATACCTCTAGCTAGACTTTGATCTTGAATAGCTTGACATGCTCAAAGTTTCATATAATATTCAAATTCATACTTATGTGGCTTGGCTTGATTATGCATATCTTGTCATGATTTTGATAGCATTCATATGAATTATGGCTTGGTGTAATACTAAATGGTCATTATGGATAATCTTCATGGCTCTATTTGCTTAGCATTGAATAAAATTCAGTCACATCATGCTTATTTTCCTCCAAAGAACCTTGATGATGTTATTGCCAAAAGGGGGAGAATAGTTAGAGAAAAAGCCACATTTTGGGAGCTTTGGGAAATTTTGGGAGCGTTGGGAGCTTTGAGGAAAACTTACTCTTTCTTTTCCTCCTTGTGTCAACATGGTCATTAGCATCTTTTTCTTTCTTTTGGACCATGTTGACTTCCCAACAAACTTAACTTTACGCTTTTTCGGTGTTTGTCAATATACTCATCAAGGGGGAAATTGAGAGACCATGTGGAGGTATCCCCATGTTGGTGATGAGTAATTGACGGGTGGTTTAGTGAGTTTGAGTTTGTTTTGGGTATTCTAGGGTTGAGTACCGTTACTTGTGCTAATATTGATTATGCTGTTTCGTGCGGTGCTATGTGATGGTTTGCTTGTCTGTGTGACTACAGGACTTCGGAGCTAGGTCATGGTGAGGCGAGGAGGACCGGGACTAGGCACAGGAGGTGTTGAGGTCCAGACGGTCGGTGATGCCGAAGATGATCGAGGCTGGTGAGGTGGTTGCGAGTTGGCTCAGTGTGGACACAACGGGCGACGACGGGAGAACCGAGACTAGGCTCAGTGTGGTGTCGGAGGTCCAGACGGTTTGGAGGTCGGTTGCTCGTGCGCAACGGAACAGACCAAGACTAGACTCAGGTGGAGTCGGAGGTCTCGGTCGGTGTCGGGTGGACAAGACGGTCAACGGCGAGTGGATCGGGACTAGGCTCAGGGAGGAGTTGAGGTCCAGACGGTCAGGATTCCGGGTGCGGTCGTGTGCATTGGAGCGGACCGGACTAGACTCAGGGAGGAGTCGAGGTCCAGACGGTCAAGGTACTGGAGGCGGAAGCTTCCGGGAAGGTGCTTGAGGGGCAATTTGGTAATTTGACTCAAGCAAATCAGTTGGAGGGCTGGTTCTTTCCCTCCAAAAGGTTGCTTTGACTTTCTTACCTCAAGTGTGTGAGAGGTGGAAAGTGGTTGTGGTATGCCACTTCTTGAGTTTCTTCTTTGGGCTTGTGCGTTCAAAAGGTGGAGAGGGAGGCAGCATTCAGATCATCCATAGCAAGAATAGAGTAGTCTCACGAGTGAGCAAGTGTGCTCCCTATGTGTGGGTGTGTTTTCTCCTCACGTGAAGCATGTAGTGGGAAGGTTTCATTTTTTCCCAATAGCGTATGGGGAAGTAGTGTTGTTTCCCTGATGTAATCATTCCTCTGTATGAAGCATTCATTGCTATGAATCATTATGAGAAGGAGAATGGTTGATTTGCTTTTATTTCTCAGCATCTGGACTTTCCCCTGTTTGCAGTAGTCTAGGGTTTGAAGTGAGAACTCTTGTGTTCTGTTGATTTTCTTGATGGAGTTGTGTTTTGGAGAGTGGTTTCCTACTTCTGAGGTCTTCTCCTTGCTAGTGTCAAAGTTTCATGAGCAAAAAATGTGAGAATGAAGACTAATATGAAAAATAGTCTCATCTTCTGTTGAAATGATAGATTTCAACTCAAACCTTTGATTCTTATCCTTGTGATGGTTTCTCTTGTCTCCTAGAGCCTCCTTGCTGTTTAGATCTGGGTCTTGATCTTTTGGTTTGAGGAGACCAACTGAAAACCTTCAATTTCCCTGAAAAATACAATTTCAGACTTTACTGTGAAAAACTGCAGTTGTTGCTCTGTTTTTCGGGGGGGTCAGACCGCTCGGTACATGCTGGTCTGACCACTCGGGTAATGGCGGTCCGACCGGTCCCCACTCGGCGGTTCAACCGGGGTTAGCTCGGCGGTCTGACCGGACTTGTAACAGTGGTCAGACCGCCCAC
This sequence comes from Dendrocalamus latiflorus, assembly GCA_017311315.1. Lineage (NCBI taxonomy): Eukaryota > Viridiplantae > Streptophyta > Magnoliopsida > Poales > Poaceae > Dendrocalamus > Dendrocalamus latiflorus. Next base: position 10,449,400 of record CM029657.1, on the reverse strand, counting down.
ATACATCTGGTCAGACCGACCTTCAGCATTTTTCAGTGCTACTCTCTGATTATTTTGCTTCTCGTTGATTGCTCTAGTGTTTGGTCAGTTTGTATTTCCAGTGGGCACATGAATCATCTTCATAGCTGTTTGTATCTATCGGAGAAGAGTTTTCGAGTGGATACTTTTGAAGGGTCGTTTTTAAAAGAGGCACCATTCACCCCCCCTCTGTTGCCATTTCCGATCCTACATAATTGGATTTTACGAAATATTGAAACAAATAATATTGGTGGATTTAAAATGAGGATATTGGATTATAATAGATTTGAGGTTGGATTTATATAGCCATGGTTAAAGTTGGAGTTTGTGTAGAATCCGGATAACCATGATTTGATTAATAAAGTTAGGAGGATGCAATAGGATTTATAAATCTGGTGGATCAAATGAATGATAATATTAGTTTGGAGTTTTAGACACGTGATAATGTTATAACTAGGCAAATAAAGGAGATAGCGTAGCCCTTGATAATATGAAGTAGGAACTAAATTAAAAAGGGCATCATATTCTAAGCCTATGCACAGAAGTAATATGAAAATGAATTAGCTCACGAATGTTGAATACCAAAAGATGTGGGATTTTCCTTGCAAGTATGCATGCAGTTTGAAAGAGGTGTTCTACGAAAGCAGTCAGAAAGATAATTTAATCTCCCTTCATCTTCTTTCCTGCCTCTTTCTTGCTCTCACCCTCATTTCAGTCTTACTTACCTTGCTAAGCCCAAAAATGTTACAGAACTAATTCTTAAGTCTCGGTTACAGTCAAATAGAGTGTCACTGAACAAACTAAAGATCTGATGATCCAACAGATGGAGAGCAAAAATAAGGAAAGACAGTTCAATATAATGAAAGCCCTATCTACTATAGAGAAAAACCAGATTGAATGCAAACAGGGACAAGCCAGGATGCTAGAACAACAAGCAAGGATATTGGGACAATATACTATGAGAATATCACCAGAAGAATTAGTGTCAACATCAAGTGCAACTGCATTCAAATTTACAACTTTTCTGAAGACTCGACCACCGGAATTTTCATCAGCAACAGAGCCTCTAAGCACTGATAATTGGTTACAAGATATTGAAAGGATACTGGAAACCATTCAATGTATGGATAAAGCAAAAGTTCTTTTCGCCACCTACCAACTATTAGAGCTGGCCATTAATTGGTGGAATGCTATTCAATGGGTGTATCTGAATAAGAATGATATTACATGGAAAGAGTTTGTGACTAGATTTCGCAAGGCCTATATTTCTCCTAAAGTCATTACAGAAAAATATCAGGATTTCTTAATCTCCGACAAGAAGATGAATCTATTATGGAGTATCTGCAGCAATTCCATCATTTATCACAATATGCTCAAGAAGATGTCAATACAGAAGCAAAAAGGATGGCATACTTTATAAGAGGTTTGCAACCAAAGATAAATCATTATATTATGACCATGGAATTTCTAGACTTATAGACTCTAGTTGATCGAGCTCTCTGGATAGAAGAAGAAATATTAGGATATGTGAGGATTATCAAGCAAAATGATCCTTTGATTATGGCACTTACAACTTGTTTTCACTTCAATCAAGAGGGACATTATCGTTACCAATGCCTATTGAGATCCTTACCTAAGGAAGAGGACCAGATATGAGCCAAAAGATAGGCATCAACCCATACCAACTGTCAATAGAGGAAGAAGAACGCCACCTAAAGAAAGCTCGAATGGAAAAGGAGGCAGATTCACTCTAAAGGAATGACTAGAAGAAAGTGAAAGGAGACAGTCAGAACAATCGGAAAGCAAGCGTCAGGCAACACCGCCAGTTAAGAACAAGGCGAATGCTATCTTATACTTTTATATAAACAAGTAGTTTTATCAGTTATTAAATGTATAAGTGAGCTATCTGTACAATGGTAAAAGGAATAAAGGAAGTTTGTGTCACAAATCACTGTGAACTTGAATTTCAACTTCATACAAGAGAAGTATGACAATTGTGAATATTTAAAAGATTACATAAAGAATGGAAGAACTAACTCAGTTTGAACAGAAAATCAGAATAATACAGTGGAAGCATGGTAAACCCAAGACACCTAGGACACTAGAGGAAAATAAATTAGACCCGTCTTAGGGCATACTAAAGGAAATCGTAAAGAATATCGCTATACGAAAAACATATAGAGGTTCCGGGAAATAAACCAAGAAGTTTACATTAAGATACAAGACATGACATAATTTGATATATACGAGGGTGATATATAGGTACAATAAGAGAGAGAGAGAGAGGGAGAAAAGAGGGTATGTATAAACTCGTGTGACAAGAAAAGCTTTCAGGAGTTAAAGATCGTACTCCAGTCCTATTAATGACCAGATTGATGACAGCTCCAGTCCTGATATTCTCTAACGAGGATTTTCAACTTTACGGTCACACCTCAAAACATGGCCTAAGATGTGTATTCATACAAGACGGAAGGATTATAACTTTTGCATCAAGATGTCAACACCTGAAGAGAAGTACACTACTCATGACCTAGAATTAGTAACATAGTACATGTCTTGGTCAATTATAATTAAATCCGCGACAATGAAGATGGTTACAAGCAGTCGAAGACTGCAATATAGATAGTTAATGTCACTCAGGAAAAGTGAATAACAATTGGCATTAAGTCAAACAGCATACATGGTGTGGTTACTAAGTGTTATCTCAATTACGACGAGACAATTCAACCAAAATTCGTTAAAGAATGAAATAGTAATTTTCATGTGACTTGTTGAGTACGGTTGGTTGTACTCAGTCTTGCTATATCTTTCCCCCAACACAGAGATTAAGAGAAGAACAGGATGTTACAAGTTTCTGTGTTAGGGTTACGACCGCACTCAAGCGTTCCTGTGGAGTTTTCTTTAGTTCTTCTGATTGTAAGTTAAGTTTTGGGTTTGGACGCCTTTAGAATTATTAAAATTGACTGTTAAGTCTTATTGTAATTCAATTAACTCCTTTTAAATGTTCGTGAGCAGGCATGATACTTTTTCTGTCCGTAACTGAACTCCTGGGCTGTTACGAAAGGTAATGACGTTCATGTTCCCAAAAACGGAGAGGTTTTCTGGTCAGAACTTTCATAGATGGCAGACTAGAGCCAAGTTTTAGCTCATGTCTTTGGGGCTGTGGTGGGTTATCCACCCACAGTGTCCATTTACGATTGAGCAGTTCTTGCAGTTTCAAAATGGTGAACAACACTACTCTTGGTTGTATTCTGACTGTACTAACAGATCAGCTCTATAATGTGTACATAGACTACAAGTCTGCCACAGAGTTAGGAAGCATAAGTCCACGGTATGAATAGTGATCGGCCCATGAATAGTACCATACTACAGTACCAGGCCCATGAACAGTGCTGTGCTACAATACACACATGAATAGTACCACATGGAAAATTTAGTGCTGAATAGTTCTGTTGGCTGAGACTATATATTGAGGGGTAGACCCCCATTGTTAGGTAGACCATATTTGAGAAAAATCAATCTACTAAAGTTTGTTTGAGTTTAACATACTACCGAAATTCCATAGTGAATTAGGAGTGTTCTCTTCAATCAAGATCGTTCAGCCTTTCCGTTGGGAATTGGGTGCACGATATATCTTCGTTTGGTGGTCGGCAAAATCAACACAAGTGTGTTTTGGCGGATTAAAGAGTGTTCGTCCCTTGCACTGGCATTGAAGGAACATTACGATTCATCAAGACTCCCGTGAGTATCCATCCTACGTTGAGAAGATTGGGCGATCCTGTATTAACATAGCACTCGCCCAACCACAAGCGTTGATACGTCAAACTTGGTTTAGTAGTTGCTCCAATTCGATTGAACCTCTATACGGGCAGCAGGAAGCCAAGTGTGAGTCCATACTAGAGGGGCTGAGTGGGTCTGTATAGAAGGTGGTTATCCACACAACGATAGGGCTGAGATAAGTTAGGCAGACCTGAGGGGTCACCCAAGCTTGCTGGGGAAACCTACTGGGTGGAGGCTATATAAAGAATTGAGCAGTGAAAAGCTTTGTTTTCTTCAATCCGGATGTGGAAGTTAAGAAATCTTGTGGTAAAGCAGGGCAGCTCTGCAGAGTCATGATTAATTGTATTCGAATACGCCGTGCTTCCGATAAATGAAGTTGTGTTTAATGGGTGAATCCAACAGCGAAGCATAAGTAGATTTGGGAAAGATTTGGAAATGCTGAAGTTTGGTAATCAAATTGAAACCCCATTAACCTAAGGAGTTATCATTCTTTTATGTTTAAAACTGGTTTAGAACTGAAACCACATCCACATAAAATAATAAACCTTCCCACCCATCTCATGGTAAAACCTGCATATAGTTAATAGTAATTTCCATGTGACCTGTTGAATATGGTTGGTTGTACTTAGTCTTGCTCTATATTTCCCCAACACAGAGATCAAGAGAAGAATAGGATGTTACAAGTTTCCGTGTTAGGGTTACGGCCGCTCTCAAGCATTCCTATAGAGTTTTCTTTAGTTTTTCTGATTGTAAGTTAAGTTTTGGGCTTGGACATCCTTAAAATTATTAAAATTGACTGTTAAGCCTTATTTTAATCAAATTAACTCCTTTTAAATGTTCGTGAGAAGGCATGATACTTCTTCTGTCCATAACAGAACTCCTGGGCTGTTACGGAAGGTAATGACGTTCCTGTTCCCAAAAACGGGGGCGTTACAGAGTGGTATCAGAGCAGGCTTGACTGTAGGTTGTAACCCTAGGTGTAGGATTGATTACGATAAGAATACGATTTCAAAAAGTCATATTCTCAAATACAAAAGAATTTCGCAGACTATAAGTATTATTGCTATCTCGCTTTTCCTATTTCTATCTTATCTCTCTTAGACGTGTCATAAAGAGCTTTTTTTAGTTTTGTTAAAAATCTCAAAAATACAAGTAGACGTTTAGACTAACTTCTTGCTGTAGGTATTTATCCAAATGAAACGAAAGCTAGCCCTAGTCAAAAAAGTATTAAGGATAGTATTAAGAAGAGTAGTGTGAATACCCTGGCCAAAGCTTTTCCTTCTGAAAAGTTATGAGATCGCCGCTCGAGTAGTTAGCAAAGAATACCCGCTTGATATTCTTGATACAATGGGTAAAACCATTCAAGTACACGAAGATTTCTGGTTGTATTAATAGCCGAATTGCACTATTAGCCTGTAGGCTGCTATATAAGCAATTTGTGCAAAACTAACTTCTGATTCTAAATAAAGATTATGTTAAAAGCCGTCTATTCTTATCCCATTTCGTCTTAATTCTTACCTATGCTCTTCTGTTCTTTTCTTACCTATCAGGCAAATCCCAGAACGAATTAAATGCAAATTTCTGATTGGAACAAATAGGTTGAATTATACCCATGGAAGTAAGAAAGGAGTAGATAACCCATAAGAGGTTGAAATATAAGACGATGATGACCAAAGATATTGATGGGATTATGTAGATGTAGGAAGAGTTTGAATGGATAAAAGTAATGGAAATTGTTGGATTGAATTGATTAGAAGAATGGAAAAGCTAGGTCCTGGAGAAATAAGGAATGTGATGATAATTATTGGATTTTAGGCCTAATCAGTAATATCATTTTTGATGGATGTTAATAATGATTCTTGGATTACAACTCTGATCAATGATGTTATCTTCGATGGATTTTTATAATGATGAATTAATTGAGAAGTACATAGTAAGAAGCTTAGTTGATTATTGGATGAGCAGACTGAGATTATGAGTTGATAATGAAAATAATTTGAGAGACCATGTGGAGGTATCGTCATGTTGGTGATGAGTAATTGATGGGTGGTTTAGTGAGTTTGAGTTTGTTTTGGGTATTCTAGGGTTGAGTAACTTTACTTGTGCTAATATTGATTATGCTGTTTCGTGCGGTGTTATGTGACGGTTTGCTTGTCTGTGTGACTGCAGGACTTCGGAGCTAGGTCATGGTGAGACGAGGAGGACCGGGACTAGGCACAGGAGGTGTTGAGGTCCAGACGGTCGGTGATGCCGAAGATGATCGAGGCTGGTGAGATGGTTGTGAGTCGGGAGATTAGGATACGGAGCTACCGGTGACGGACACGATGGGCAACGACGAGAGAACCGGGACTAGGCTCAGGGTGGAGTCGGAGGTCCAGACGGTTTGGAGGTCGGTTGCGGTCGTGCGCTACGGAACAGACCAGGACTAGACCAGGACTAGACCAGGACCAGGACTAGTTCTCGATCGGTGTTGGTCCAAGTGGATCGGGACTAGGCCCAAGGAGGAGTTGAGGTCCAGACGGTCAGGATGCCGGGTGCGGTCGTGTGCAGCGGAGCGGACCGGACTAGACTCAGGGAGGAGTCGAGGTCCAGATGGTCAAGGTACTGGAGGCGGAAGCTTCCGGGAAGGTGCTTGAGGGGCAATTTGGTAATGTGACTCAAGCAAATGAGTTGGAGGGCTGGTTCTTTTCCTCCAAAAGGTTGCTTTGACTTTCTTGCCTCAAGTGTGTGAGAGGTGGAAAGTGGTTGTGGTATGCCACTTCTTGAATTTCTTCTTTGGAGTGAGCTTGTGCCTTCAAAAGGTGGAGAGGGAGGCAGCATTCAGATCATCCATAGCAAGAATAGAGTAGTCTCACGAGTGAGCAAGTGTGCTCCCTATGTGTGGGTGTGTTTTCTCCTCATGTGAAGCATGTAGTGGGAAGGTTTCATTTTTTCCCAATAGCGTATGGGGAAGTAGTGTTGTTTCCCTGATGTAATCATTCCTCTGTATGAAGCATTCATTGCTATGAATCATTGTGAGAAGGAGAATGGTTGATTTGCTTTTATTTCTCAGCATCTGGACTTTCCCCTGTTTGCAGTAGTCTAGGGTTTGAAGTGAGAACTCTTGTGTTCTGTTGATTTTCTTGATGGAGTTGTGTTTTGGAGAGTGGTTCCTACTTCTGAGATCTTCTCCTTGCTAGTGTCATAGTTTCATGAGCAAAAATGTGAGAATGAAGACTAATCTGAAAAATAGTCTCGTCTTCTGTTGAAATGACAGATTTCAACTCAAACCTTTGATTCTTATCCTTGTGATGGTTTCTCTTGTCTCCTGGAGCCTCCTTGCTGTTTAGATCTGGGTCTTCATCTTTTGGTTTGAGGAGACCAACAGAAAACCTTCAATTTCCCTGAAAAATGCAATTTCAGACTTTACTGTGAAAAACTGCAGCTATTGCTCTGTTTTTCGGGGGGGGGGGGGCGGTCAGACCTTTAAACCCTAGCGGTTAGACCGCTCGGTACATGCCGGTCTGACCGCTCGGGTAATGGCGGTCCAACCGGTCCCCACTCGGCAGTTCAACCAGGGGTAGCTCGGCAGTCTAACCGGACTTGTAACAGCGGTCAGACCACCCACATACATCCGGTCAGACCGGCCTTCAGCATTTTTCAGTGCTACTCTCTGATTTATTTTGCTTCTCGTTGATTGCTCTAGTGTTTGGTCAGTTTGTATTTCCAGTGGGCACATGAATCGTCTTCATAGCTGTTCATAGCTATCGGAGAAGATTTTCGAGTGGATACTTTTGAGGGGTCGTTTTTAAAGAGCACCATTCACCCCCCTCTGTTGCCATTTCCGATCCTACAATTGGTATCAGAGCCGGTTAGCTCTTTTGATAGATCTTAACCGGTCTGTGAGCCATGGCAACGGATAAGTATTCCACCAAGCCCCCGATCTTCGATGGGATCGACTATCCCTTTTGGAAGAGTCGGATGGAGACCTACATTCAGGCCAGGGCTATGCGATTTGGCGCAAGGTCAAAGTTCGCTTTGTTGTTCCTGCCGATGAGAACATCAATGCCGGAAACATGGCTGATGTTGAGGCGAATGCTAAGGCAAGGAACATATATCCAAGGTTTGAGCCGAAAAGTTTGATCGCATTTCTCATCTTTCGTCGGCCTTCGATATTTGGGAGACCCTCGATGCTTACCATGAGGGCACCACCCAAATAAAGACGGTCGACAGGACCAATTCAAGCGAGATTACAACAAGTTTGAAATGCTCGCTGGAGAGTCCCTTGATGAATGCTTTGCGAGATTCCACAAGATCTTGAGCAACCTCCGAGCGGTCGGTCTCACATACCCCGACTCGGACAACGCTCGTCAGATGCTTGCGGCTTTGGACTTGCGCGTTTGGGAGATGAAGGTGACCACCATCAAGGACACCACGGACCTCTCGACTTTGACTCTTGATGCGTTGTACTCACGCCTCAAGACTCACGAGATTGACATTGTCTCTCGTAAGTCGAAGTCACAATCGATGGCTTGGTCACTGATCCCAGTTCGACTTCTGAGTTTCCCTCCGATGGTGTTTCTGGTTTTTCTCTTGCTGCTGTTTGTGAGATGAGTGATGACCTACTAGAACAGCTTCCAGAAAACCAGCTAGCCCTCTTAGCCAGAAAATTCTCCCATGCTTACAAGAGGGTTAGGAGAGAAAGAGAGGAGGACGAGTGATTTGCTTCGAGTGTGGTGGCCCCAACCACATTCGGCAAACTGCCCCAAGCTGGAGGGCAAGAACGACTTCGGCGGTTCGAGCAAGAACGTCTACACCGACAAGAACCGCAACAAGAAGCCGCCAAGCAAAGAGAAGAAGTTCCGCAACCTTGGCAAAGCCAAGAAGCTCTTCCATCGCGTCCTCACCGCCTTCGACGACCTCGACCTCAGCGAGGTGGAGGGGTGGAGTGACGACGATGGGAAGGACGAGCAAGACCCCAAGGGTGGCGACGACTTCTCCGGCATGTGCTTCATGGCCCTTGAGGGCGAAGTGAGCGACAGCGAGCTTACTTGACTCCGACGAGGTATACCCCTATACGACCAGCTTAATGATGCTTTTCTTAAGCTAGGTAAATTTCATGCTAGATCTAGAGCTAGGTGTAGCGAGTTGGAGAAGGAAGTAGATAGATTGTCACGGGAGCTTACTTCACTTATATCTGCTCCTCCCGTGACGAATGTGATACATGCTGTGCTTTGCTTGGTGACATGGAGAAATTAAGGACCTCTCATGATAGTTGTCTTCTGAGCTTGATATGATTAAGGTGGAGAATGTTAGTCTTTTAGCTGAACTAGAGATGAGTAGGGTAGCTGCTCTTTCATCTACTGTTGTTGAGACTACTTCTTGCACCTCATGTGAGGATAAGGACAATGCTTTTAGAGGTCTTTATACCATGCTTCTCGATCTGCCCGAGACTTGTGAAAGTTGTAATAATTTGAAGATGAACTAAAAAGGGCAGATCATAAAATTGCTGATTACAAGCTTCTACTTGAGCCTATTGCTTCATGTGTGAATTGTCCAATTGACTGCTGACTTGAATCTGTCTCAAACAGTTTCAAGAATGTTGATACAATAAAAATTGGCTCAATATGCTTCTAAGGACCCTGTTAGCTCACCATGCAATAATTGGAAAAACTAAAATCTGACTTGATTGCATTGGATGAAATGTGTGAAGCTAACTAAGGACCTTCTAGAGAAGCACCATCTGCTTGTAATGTGTGTGCTGTTGGGAAGAAGCATGAGGGTTTGGTAGAGACGCCTAGCGACGTGAACCAATGGCTAGCAGTAGGACTGTCCCTTCTGAGTCGGCTGTGCGTGCACAGCCATTCGTTCCTCTGCTGTTGGTTCTTCTTCTACTCCCTTACCTTCTGCTGTCTCTTCTTCCCCTGCTCTTCTTGCACCTCTCTCTTTCGGGAGTGTCAGTATCTTATGAACACTCTCGAGAGATTTGTAGGAGGCAAGAAGAAGCTAAATCTTATTCTAGACCAATCAAGATTTGCAAATTCAATCAAGGTCTAGGATACGATTTTTCTGAGGATATGAGGAAGCATCCACCTGCTGTTCTTAGACCCATAGCAGCAGGTGTGATCGAGATTGAGCCCAGATCTGAGAAAGTTCAATTCAAATCAGCGGGCTTTGTCCAAGGGATTCTGAGTAAGGTGGTTCCACCTGTTGCTTCGACCTCTCAGAAGGCGAAGCCTCATCATGCTACTTCTACCTCTCAGAAGGTGAAGTACCATTGTACCTTCTGTCAGAAGGATGGACACTCGATCGAGAGATGCTTCAGGCGCGCCAAGATCGCGCGTAGAGACCGTGTTGAGGCTCTTAGGCGTATTCAGGGTCAGCCCCAGACCTTGAGTGCACCTAAGACCAACACGAGGTCTAGGTTGTTCAGCTTGATGGGTTTGGGCAGCATCGAGGACTTGGTTTTCTGAGTTTTCTGGTTTTCGTCCTCGATATGCCTCTGGTCGTGACTTCGCCGTTCTGAGGGTAGATCTCGTTTCCCCCGTCGAGATGGCTACCCGCGGCGTGATCAGCGTGTTGGGTGCTCCGACTCGCTCTCCCATAGCAGTCGGACCCAGCAACAGCTTCAGGTCTGCACATAGACCTTCTGCTTCTTTGAGCGACAGAGAGCGTAGGGTAGATAGAGGTCAGTCGTGTGTGGCTACTTCTTCTGCTCGACGTGTTACTCAGTATTGGGTGCCAAAATCTCTTTGATTTATCCCAGTACTGAGCCTTTACTCTCTGTTTGACTCAGGTTCGCCGGGCTGGGAAGGGAGAGGTTTGGCTTGTAGACTCCGGTTGTTCTCGTCATATGACCGGAGACTCCGTTGGTTCTCTTCCCTAGCCCGTGCTCCAGGTGATGAGACTATCACCTTTGGAGACGCTTCGTCTGGGCGCGTCATCGCTAAAGGTACTGTGCGCGTTAATGATTCATTTATTTTAAAAGATGTTGCCTTAGTGAGTAAGCTGCAGTATAATTTGCTTTCAGTCTCTCAGCTTACCGATGACGGTTATGAGGTGAGCTTCAAGAAAAACAATTGCAAAATTCTTGATTCTTCGGGTAGTCTGGTTTGCGGGATTTCTCGTTATGGGAGGATCTTTCGTGCTGATTTTGTTGAGTCTTCTGGTGATCCTCTCAGGTGTTTAGTTGCTTATGAGTCCCGCAACCTTACTTTCTAGCATAGGAGACTTGGTCATATTGGATTTGACCATTTGACCCGAGTTAGCGGCCATGATCTCATTCGTGGTCTACCGAAACTCAAAATGGTCAAAGATCTTGTTTGTGCTCCATGCCGGCACGGCAAGATGGTTGCCGCTTCTCACCCTCCGGTCACAGTGACTATGACCGATGCACCAGGACAGCTGCTCCATATGGACACAGTTGGACCAGCTCGAGTGCAGTCAGCAGGAGGGAAGTGGTATGTTCTTGTCGTGGTCGATGACTTCTCGAGGTATTCTTGGGTGTTTTTCTTAGCCTCGAAGGATGAGACGTTTACCCATTTTGGGGTTTGTTTAGTAGCTTTCTGTTGAGCTCCCGGGTGCCTTACAAGCGATCCGTAGTGACAATGGCACCAGTTCTCTTCTCCATACGTCCTCAGCAGAATGGCGTTGTGGAGAGGAAGAACCATACTCTAGTCGAGATGGCCAGGACGATGCTTGATGAGTACTCTACACCGAGGAAGTTTTGGGCTGAGGCTATAACCACCGCGTGCCATGTTTCAAATCGAGTTTTTCTCAGGGCATACTTGCATGCACATCTTATGAGTTGAGATATGGGCGAAAGCCCATGTATCTCATTTTGCGTATTTGGTGCAAGTGCTTTATTCTGAAGTCCGGAACCTAGATAAGTTCGAGTCTCGCTCTTGTGATGGGATCTTTCTAGGTTCCTTGCCTTCTTCGCGGGCTTATAGGGTCTGGAACTGCGACTAGTAAAATGGTAGAGACCTGCGAGGTGACCTTTGATGAGGCCAGTCCGGGGACTAGGCCTGATATCTCGGGTTCTTTAGAGCAGTCGAGACCATTTTGTGGATGATGAGGACGATGGAGATGAGGGTTGCCTACCTGATCCAGTTCCTCATCCTCCCTTGAGGTGCCTTCTTCCGCTGAACCTCAGGAGATCAGCCCATGCCTTCTGCTTCCTCTGGAGCTAGTGGCTCTGTTCCTCTCTCATCAGCTCATGAGGTAGATGTCACTTCTTCATCTCATCCAGGACCTCCTAAAATATCCAAAAAGACCATCCTTCCGAGCAGATCATTGGAGACCTCTTTGAGCGAGTCACTCGCTCAAAGTCTGGCTTGTCACAATTCTGTCTCCATTCTGCCTTCATTGCCTCATTTGAGCCCAAAGATGTTGTCATGCACTTTCTGATGAGTCTTGGGTCATGCCATGCATGAGGATTAGAGAATTTCGAGAGAAACAAGGTCTGGTCGCTTGTTGAGCCCCTCGAGGTCACAATGTCATTGGGACTAAGTGGGTGTTCAAAAATAAGCAGAGTGAGGATGGGGTTGTCATTAGGAACAAGGCTAGACAGGTAGCTCAGGGCTTCTCCAGGTTGACGGTCTAGATTTTGAGGAGACTTTGCCCCTATAGCTAGACTTGAGGCCATTAGAATCCTGCTTGCTTTCGCAGCTTCTAAGGGTTTCAAGCTCTACCAGATGGATGTCAAGAGTGCCTTCCTCAATGGGTTTATTGAGGAAGAGGTCTATGTGAGACAGCCTCCAGGTTTCGAGAACCCCAAATCCCAAACCATGTCTTTAAGCTTTCCAAAGCATTGTATGGACTTAAGCAGGCCCCAGAGCTTGGTATGAGAGGCTTAAGTCCTATTGTTGAGTCATGGTTTTGAGATGGGTAAGGTAGATAAGACCTTGTTCATTCGTAGGCATGGCATGGCCTTCTGCTCGTCCAGATTTATGTGGATGACATCATCTTTGGCGGATCTTCTCATGCTCTTGTTTCACAGTTCTCAGATGTCATGAGCACCGAGTTGAGATGAGCATGATGGGTGAGTTGACCTTCTTCCTTGGCTTCCAGATTAAGCAGACTCGTGACCTCCTGAGACGCTTTGATATGAGTGATGGTAAGTCTGTGTCAACTCCCATGGCATCCACAACTTCACTTGACCTAGATGAGGATGGTGAGCCAGTTGATCAAAAAGTGTACAGAACCATGATTGGCTCCCTCTTGTACATCACTGCCTCGAGACCAGACATACACTTCTCTGTGTGTCTTTGTGCTCGGTTTCAGGCTTCTCCTCGCGTATCTCACCGCCAGGCGGTGAAGCGCATCCTTCGGTACCTTCAAGCTGTCATTGACTACGGTATCTGGTACTCTTCCTCTTCCTTTCTTTCCCTTAGAGCCTACTCAGACGCAGACGTTGCTGGCTGTAGGATAGATAGAGCACTTCTGGCACTTGCCAATTCATTGGCACTTCTCTTGTCTCTTGGTCCTCTAGGAAGCAGTCCGGTGTTGCACAGTCCACTTCAGAGGCCGAGTACGTTGCCGCAGCCAGTTGCTGCAACCAGGTACTTTGGATGGCTTCGACCCTGCGGGACTTTGGGTTAGTTATAGACAGTGTTCCACTCTTTTGTGATAACACTTCTGCTATTAACATTGCTAAGAACCCAGTGCAACATTCCCGGACCAAGCACATTGATATTCGATATCACTTCCTTCGAGACCATGTGGAGAAGGGTGACATTGTGCTCTAATTTGTGGAGAGTGACCACCAGTTGGCTAATATCTTCACCAAGCCTTTAGATAGCTCTAGGTTTTCAGCCTTGCGGGGAGAGATCGGGGTGGTTTGTCCTTATGGACTGTAGTGGGGAAGCTTTGAGCTTTACTGCTTTATCTTATTTATTATGCTCCTGTTCTTATTTTGCTGCATTTGCATCGGGGTGCATTGGGTTAGTCCTCTTAGCATAGATTAGAGTGTACCTCTTGTCTAGTGGCTTAGATTTCTTCCTCTCATCTTGTGATCTAGGATGCTGCTCATTAGATGTCTCTCTTCTCACTAGGTTGAGCTCACTCACTTCTTATATGTTCTAGCAAGGGTTGGGCCACCCTTGGGTAGACAGGGAACGTGTTTGCTCCTTAGTGAGTTAGATAGGCAGTTGATAGTCCTAGAGTCATATGGGGTAGATGAGAGTCAGTCTGAGCCTTAGTATCCTCTATCTCTTGTCTATACTTTAAGGACTGTCTTTTCTGTTTTCTTTCCCAGCTTCTCAGTTTATAGCTTTGGTTCAGGGGGAGTTCATTGGGAGCTTCTGGAGCTTAATATTGACATAACTCAACTTGAACTAAAAAGCGCATCACATGTTGAGGGGGGAGCTGGATTTTCTTGCATTTCAGCATTCTGCATTGTAATATATCTACATGGAGCCTTGGCTATTATCCTTAGTTGACGTGTTTACAATGCTTTACATCTTGCCTTGGTTTGTGCTTAATTGCTAGATTTATTATGTCTTTATATGTGTTGTCAAGCCATTGCCATTAATGAGTTAATTAAAATTGCACAACTTGAATTAAGACATGTCATGTTACTTCTTGAGACTAGTCTGTCTTTTCTGATTTTCTTGCCAGCTTCTCGATTTTATTGCTTTGGTTCAGTGGGAGTTCATTTGGGAGCTTCTAGATCTTTGTGTTGGCATAACTCTACTTGAACTAAAAGTTGCATCACATGTTGAGGGGGAGCTGGATTTTCTGCATTACATTCTTCATTGTAATATAACTACATGGAGCCTTGATTATTATCCTGTTATGACATACTTACGATGCATTACATCTTGCCATGATGATGGGAACGGGTCCCGATCTTCCAACAGGTTCTGGGTAAATTCGATTTGGTGGAGGCGCGACACAAATCGATCCGGCTTCCGAACGACACGTTCCGAACCCCGCAATCGCAGCACCACGTCTCCTCAAGTTATCAACCGTGCGCAGCCCGGTTGACCTCGCCAAGAAGGCTAATCCTCGCCTGCGAATCGAAGAACACAAGCAAGAACAAGGAAGAACACAACTGAATTGCAGATGGATAGATTTAGCACTCGAAAGTTGGGGTCTCACAAACCGATGAACAGCGAATTGTTCAAAGACAAATCAATCTAAGCAAAACCCAAACCCTAATGGTGGGGGTGGCGGCTGGATATAGAGGAGTTAGGGGCGTGCAAAACCCCTGGACGCGCCCTAATGGGCTCCCACACGATACAAAGCCGATCGGCCCAAAAGACGGTGGCGCAGCACCCTGACAGATTCTGAACGCCCACTTGTTTCGACGATTACCGTTGACTCAGAAGGAATTTTGACATGGGACCAAAGCCATTGGAAAGATGGTCTTCTTAGCTTTCCATACATATGTGGAACGTCCAAAACGGAGTCCGGATGCGATCTGGGCGTCCGTTTTAGTGCGGTCTGGTCCTGGACTCCGAATTGGATTCGAAGTCGGTTTGAGTTGGGCCTCCAACATGATTCGACCGCCCTTGCTGGACTTGTGCGCCTTGTAGCCCTTCTCCAAGTATTTCCAGGTCCTCTCCATGGTTCCTAATCATAATTAAATCATTAGGTAGCAATCTATTCTCAAATGAACAAAAGAATGTACTTAGGAACGAGCTCACCTGTAAATTCAATTGTCGGGCGCGAGCTCTAGTGATTGGTCCTTGAATGTCAAGTGGAGGAGTGTTGTACGTATCCGAAGAAGTGATGTCCTCATCATCCTCCCCCTCTTGAAGCGGAGTTGTCCTCAACTCAGCCTCATCTTCTTCTCCCAAGTATGGCGTCAAATCTGAAATGTTAAAGGTGGGACTAACCCCAAACTCGGGAGGCAACTCAAGTTTATATGCATTATCATTTATCTTCTCAATTATCTTAAAAGGACCAGCAGCTCTAGGCATCAATTTTGATTTTCTTAACTCAGGAAATCAATCCTTTCTCAAGTGCAACCAAACAAAATCACC